>NW_019168048.1:15090195-15153107 GCF_002303985.1 Durio zibethinus
CCCCCCGATCGCCGGAACCCCAATGCTGCCGGTCAGGTTCTCCGGCGATGCTCCGGCGATGGTGCCCCAGCGAAGAAAAATACGGCACCAGCACATGCCCGAGCCCAGCATGTGCTGCCACAACCCTCGGTCTGATCCAATCTTAGACTGGGAATGAACTCCGCATGCTTAAACTGGGAATGAACTCCATATGCCTAAGTCAACCCACGAAATGAGCGTGCGGGCACTCAGCTGGCCAGAGGGGCATGATGTGCAAGCCGAGGATCGATCGGGTCCCCCTCTGCGTGCTGTCGATCCTACTACCATAACCATTGGTTCAGTCTAATCTGAGACTGGGAATAAACTCCGCATGCCTAAGCCAACCGACGAAACGAGCGGGCGGGCGGGTAGGCACTACGCCGACCAGAGAGACGGGATGCGCAAGCCGTGGATCGATAGGGTGGTAGGTGGGTTTAGGCACATTTTCGTATTTCTCCATGCCAATGCCATTTTTATGGCTTGTAAATTCATACAATGGTCCCTTAAGCCTTCACGTGAAGTTTCATGGCAAGACGACTCGTTTTCTATTTTTCACGATTTTTAAAACTTTTTGCGGTTCTGGATTTTTTAAAATTTTTTGGAAAGGTGTTTTGGTCCCAAACTTGGTAGACGTGATCCTTATATTTTTATTGGCATTTACAAAAAAATTCAGCTAAAAACTCGAAGTGTACAAGATTTTGTAACCATTTGAAAAAAGTGTCCCCATTTCAGACACTTTAATGGCTGCTGACAGCAAACCTGTAAAATCTCAAATGCTTTTTAAGGGGTGTGAGTTCTTGAGGTTTGGTTAGGGATAGGGGGCCAATATAAGGGCCAAGCACCAGCACCCATCTCACATCATGTGCGCACACCCCCCCCGGCCCCTCTGATCGCCGGAACCCTATTGCCGCCAGTCAGGTTCTCCGACGATCCTCCAGCGATGGTGCCCCGGCGAAGAAAAATGCGGCACCAACACATGCCCGAGCCCAGCATGTCCTACCGCAACCCTCGGTCTGGTGCAATCTTAGATTGGGAATGAACTCCGTATGCTTAGACTGGGAATGAACTCCGTATGCCTAAGTTAACCCAGGAAACGAGCATGCGGGCGCTCAGTCGGCCAGAGGGACGGGATACGAAAGTCAAGGATCGATCGGGTCCCCTTCTACGTGCTGCCGATCCTACTACCGCAACCCTTGGTTTGCTTCGATCTTAGACTGGGAATGAATTCCGTATGCCTAAGCCAATCGACGAAATGAACGGGCGGGTGGGAGGGCGGGCACTACGTCGGCCAGAGAGATGGGATGCACAAGCCGTGGATTGATAGGGTGGTTGGTGGGTTTAGGTACATATTTATATTTTTGCGTGCCAATGACATTTTTATGGCTTGTAAATTCATATAGTGGTCCCTTAAGCCTTCACATGAAGATTCATGGAAAGACGACTCGTTTTCTATTTTTCACGATTTTCAAAACTTTTTACGGTTCGAGATTTTTTAAAATTTTTTCGAAATGAGTTTTGGGCCCAAACTTATTAGACATGATCCTTGTATTTTTGTTGGGATGCACAAAAAAATTCAACTAAAAACTCGAAGTGTACAAGATTTTGTGACCATTTGAAAAAAGTGCCCCCATTTCAGACACTTTAATTGCTACTGGCAGCAAACCTGTAAAATCTCAAATGCTCTTTAAGGGGGTGTGAGTTCTTGAGGTTTGATAAGGGATAGGGGGCCAATATAAGCACCAAGCACCAGCACCCATCTCACATCATGTGCGCACACCCCCAGCCCCCCGATCGTCGGAACTGCAATGCTGTCGGTCAGGTTCTCCAGCAATGCTCCTGCGATGGTGCCCCGACGAAGAAAAATGTTGCACCAGCACAAGCCCGAGCCCAGCATGTGCTGTCGTAACCCTCGGCCTGATCCGATCTTAGACTGGGAATGAACTCCGCATGCTTAGACTGGGAATGAACTCCGTATGCCTAAGTCAACCCATGAAATGAGTGTGCGGGCACTCAGCTAGCAAGAGGGGCAGGATGCGTAAGCTGAGGATCGGTCAGGTTCCCCTCTGCATGTTGCTGATCTTGCTGCCACAACCCTTGGTTTGATCCAATCTTAGGCTGGGAATGAACTCCGTATGCCAAAGCCAACCGACGAAACGAGTGGATGGACGGGCAGGCACTACGCTGGCCAGAGAGACGGGATAAGCAAGCCGTGGATCGATAGGGTGGTAGGTGGGTTTAGGCACATCTTCATATTTCTGCATGCCAATGCCATTTTTATGGCCTGTAAATTCATACAATGGTACCTTAAGCCTTCACGTGAAGTTTCATGGCAAGACGACTCATTTTCTATTTTTCATGATTTCTGAAACTTTTTGTGGTTCGGGATTTTTTATTTTTTTTTGGAAGGAGTTTTGGCCCCAAACTTGGTAGACGTGATCCTTGTATTTTTCTTGGCATGCACAAAAAAATTCAGCTAAAAACTCTAAGTGTACAAAATTTTGTGACCATTTGAATAAAGTGTCCCCATTTCAGACACTTTAATGGCTACTGGCAGCAAACCGATAAAATCTCAAATGCTCTTTAAGGGGGTGTGAGTTGTCAAGGTTTGATGAGGGATAGGGGGACAATATAAGGGCCAAGTACCAGCACTCATCGCACATCATGTGCGCACACCCCCCCGACCCCCCCGATCGCCGGAACCCCAATGCCGCCGGTCAGGTTCTCCGGCGATGCTCCGGCGATGGTGCCGCAGCGAAGAAAAATACGGCACCAGCACATGCCCGAGCCCAGCATGTGCTGTCGCAACCCTCGATCTGATCTGATCTTAGACTGGGAATGAACTCCGCATGCTTAAACTGGGAATGAACTCCATATGCCTAAGTCAACCCACGAAATGAGCGTGCGGGCACTCAGCTGGCCAGAGGGGCAGGATGTGCAAGCCGAGGATCGATTGGGTCCCCCTCTGTGTGCTGCCGATCCTACTACCGCAACCCTTGGTTCAGTCCAATCTGAGACTGGGAATAAACTCCGTATGCCTAAGCCAACCGACGAAACGAGTGGGCAGGCGGGTAGGCACTACGCCGGCCAGAGAGACGGGATGCGCAAGCCGTGGATCGATAGGGTGGTAGGTGGGTTTAGGCACATCTTCGTATTTCTGCATGCCAATGCCATTTTTATGGCTTGTAAATTCATACAATGGTCCCTTAAGCCTTCACGTGAAGTTTCATGGCAAGACGACTCGTTTTCTATTTTTCATGATTTTTAAAACTTTTTGCGGTTTCGGATTTTTTAAAATTTTTTCGGAAGGAGTTTTGGTCCCAAACTTGCTAGACATGATCCTTGTATTTTTATTGGCATGTACAAAAAAATTCAGCTAAAAAATCGAAGTGTACAAGATTTTGTAACCATTTGAAAAAAGTGTCCCCATTTCAGACACTTTAATGGCTGCTGACAGCAAACCTGTAAAATCTCAAATGCTCTTTAAGGGGGTGTGAGTTCTTGAGGTTTGGTGAGGGATAGGGGGCTAATATAAGGGCCAAGCACCAGCACCCATCTCACATCATGTGTGCACACCCCCCAACCCCCCCGATCATCGGAAACGCAATGCTGTCGGTCAGGTTCTCCGGCGATGCTCCTGCGATGGTGCCCCAATGAAGAAAAATGTTACACCAGCACAAGCCCGAGCCCAGCATGTGCTGTCGTAACCCTCGGCCTGATCTGATCTTAGACTGGGAATGAACTCCGCATGCTTAGACTGGGAATGAACTCCGTATGCTTAGACTGGGAATGAAATCCGTATGCCTAAGTCAACCCACGAAATGAGTATGCGGGCACTCAGCTGGCCAGAGGGGCAGGATGCGCAAGCTGAGGATCGGTCAGGTTCCCCTCTGCATGCTGCTGATCTTGCTGCCACAACCCTCGGCTTGATCCAATCTTAGGCTGGGAATGAACTCCGTATGCCAAAGCCAACCGACAAAACGAGTGGATGGGCGGGTAGGCACTACGCCGGCCAGAGAGACGGGATAAGCAAGCCGTGGATCGATAGGGTGGTAGGTGGGTTTAGGCACATCTTCATATTTCTGCATGCCAATGCCATTTTTATGGCGCGTAAATTCATACAATGGTACCTTAAGCCTTCACGTGAAGTTTCATGGCAAGACGACTCATTTTCTATTTTTCATGATTTCTGAAACTTTTTGTGGTTCGAGATTTTTTATTTTTTTTTTTGGAAGGAGTTTTGGCCCCAAACTTGGTAGAAGTGATCCTTGTATTTTTCTTGGCATGCATAAAAAAATTCAGCTAAAAACTCTAAGTGTACAAAATTTTGTGACCATTTGAATAAAGTGTCCCCATTTCAGACACTTTAATGGCTACTGGCAGCAAAACGGTAAAATCTCAAATGCTCTTTAAGGGGGTGTGAGTTGTCAAGGTTTGATGAGGGATAGGGGGACAATATAAGGGCCAAGTACCAGCACCCATCGCACATCATGTGCGCACACCCCCCCGGGCCCCCCGATCGCCGGAAGCCCAATGCCGCCGGTAAGGTTCTCCGGCGATGGTGCCCCAGCGAAGAAAAATACGACACCAGCACATGCCCGAGCCCAGCATGTGCTGCCGCAACCCTCGATCTGATCTGATCTTAGACTGGGAATGAACTCTGCATGCTTAAACTGGGAATGAACTCCATATGCCTAAGTCAACCCACGAAATGAGCGTGCGGGCACTCAGCTGGCCAGAGGGGCAGGATGTGCAAGCCGAGGATCAATCGGGTCCCCCTCTGCGTGCTGCCGATCCTACTACTGTAACCCTTGGTTCAGTCCAATCTGAGACTGGGAATAAACTTCGTATGCCTAAGCCAACCGACGAAACGAGCGGGCGGGCGGGTAGGCACTACGTCGGCCTGAGAGACGGGATGCACAAGCCGTGGATCGATAGGGTGGTAGGTGGGTTTAGCCACATCTTCGTATTTCTGCACGCCAATGCCATTTTTATGGCTTGTAAATTCATACAATGGTACCTTAAGCCTTCACGTGAAGTTTCATGACAAGACGACTCATTTTCTCTTTTTCATGATTTCTGAAACTTTTTGTGGTTCGAGATTTTTTATTTTTTTTTTGGAAGGAGTTTTGGCCCCAAACTTGGTAGGCGTGATCCTTGTATTTTTCTTGGCATGCACAAAAACATTCAGCTAAAAACTCGAAGTGTACAAAATTTTGTGACCATTTGAATAAAGTGTCCCCATTTCAGACACTTTAATGGCTACTAGCAGCAAACCTGTAAAATCTCAAATGCTCTTTAAGGGGGTGTGAGTTGTCGAGGTTTGATGAGGGATAGGGGGCCAATATATGTGATAAGTACATGCCGTCGGAACCCCAATGCCACCGGTCAGGTTCTCCGACGATTCTCCGACGATTCTCTGACGATGGTGCCCCGGTGAAGAAAAATACGGCACCAACACATGCCCGAGCCCAGCATGTGCTGCCGCAACCCTCAGTCCAATCCGATCTTAGATTGGGAATGAACTCTGTATGCTTAAGTCAACCCATGAAATGAGCATGCAGGCGCTCAGTCAGCCAGAGGGGTAGGATGCGCGAGCCGGGGATCGATCAGGTCCCCTTCTGCGTGCTGCCGATCCTGCTGTCGCAACCCTCAGTGCGGTCTAATCTCAAACTGGGAATGAACTCTGTATGCCTAAGCCAACCGACAAAATGAGCAGGCGGACAGGCGGGCGGGCACTACGTCTGGCAGAGAGACGTGATGCGCATGCCGTGGATCGATAGGGTGGTAGGTTGGTTTAGGCACAGCTTCATATTTTTGCGTGCCAATGCCATTTTTATGGCTTGTAAATTCATACAATGGTCCCTTAAGCCTTCACGTGAAGTTTCATGGCAAGACGACTTGTTTTCTATTTTTCATGATTTTTGAAACTTTTTACGGTTCGAGATTTTTCAAAATTTTTTTGAAAGGAGTTTTGGCCCAAAACTTGGTAGACGTGATCCTTTTATTTTTGTTGGCATGCACAAAAACATTCAGCTAAAAACTCGAAGTGTACAAGATTTTGTGATGATTTGAAAAAAGTGTCCCCATTTCAAATACTTTAATGGCTACTGGCAGCAAACCTATAAAATCTCAAATGCTCTTTAAGGGGGTGTGAATTGTCGGGGTTTGATGAGGGATAGGGGGCCAATATAAGGGCCAAGTACATGCCGCCAGAAACCTAAAGCTGCCAGTCAGGTTCTCCGGCGATGCTCCGATGATGTTGCCCCGACGAAGAAAAATGCGGCACCAACACATGCCCGAGCCCAGCATGTGCTACCGTAACCCTCGATCCAGTCCGATCTTAGACTGGGAATGAACTCCGTATGCTTAGACTAGGAATGAACTCCATATGCCTAAGTCAACCCACGAAACGAGTGTGCGGGCGTTCAGCCGGCCAAAGGGGAGGGATGCGTAAGTCGGGGATCGATCAGATCCCCTTTTGCGTACTGCTAATCATGCTGCCGCAACCCTCGGTCCGGTCTGATCTTAGACCAGGATTGAACTTCGTATGCCTAAGCCAACCGACGAAACGAGCGGGCGGGCGGGCAGGCAGAACGCTGGCCAGGGAGACGTGATGCGCAAGCTGTGGATCGATAGGGTGGTAGGTGGGTTTAGGCACATCTTCATATTTCTGCATGCCAATGCCATTTTTATGGCTTGTAAATTCATACAGTGGTCCCTTAAGGCGTCACATGAAGTTTCATGGCAAGACGACTCGTTTTCTATTTTTCACGATTTTTGAAACCTTTTACGGTTCAGGATTTTTTAAAATTTTTTCGGAATGACTTTTGGCCACAAACTTGGTGGACATGATCCTTGTATTTTTTTTGGGATGCACAAAAAAATTCAGCTAAAAATTTGAAGTGTACAAGATTTTGTGATCATTTGAAAAAAGTGTCCCAATTTCGGACACTTTAATGGCTACTGGTAGCAAACGTGTAAAATCTCAAATGCTCTTTAGGGTGGTGTGAGTTCTCGAGGTTTGATGAGGGATAGGGGGCCAATATAATGGCCAAGTACCAGCACCCATCGCACATCATCTGTGCACACCCCCCGGCCCCCTCGATCGCTGGAACCCCAATGTCATCGGTCAGGTTCTCCGACGATGCTCCGACGATGGCGCTCCGGTAGAGAAAAATGCAGTACCAGCAAATGCCAGAGCCTAGCATGTGCTGCCATAACCCTCAGTCCAGTCCGATCTTAGACTGGGAATTAACTTCGTATGCTTAGACTGGGAATGAACTCCGTATGCCTATGTCAACCCATGAAACGAGCGTTCAGAGAGGTGGGATGCGCAAGCAGGGGATCGACCGGGTCCCCGTCTACATGCTGCCGATCTTGCTGCCACATCCCTCGGTCTGGTCTGATCTTAGACTGAGAATGAACTCTGTATGCCTAAGCTAACTGACGAAACGAGCGCGTGGGCGGGCGGGCGGGCGCTACATCGGTCAAAGAGGCGGGACGTGCAAGCTGTGGATCGATAGGGTGGTAGGTGGGTTTAGGCACATCTTCATATTTCTGTGTGCCAATGCCATTTTTATGGCTTCTAAATTCATACAATGGTCCCTTAAGCCATCACGTGAAATTTCGTGGCAAGACGACTCGTTCCCTACTTTTCATAATTTTCAAAACTTTTGCGGTTCGAGTTTTTTTAAAATTTTTTCGAAAGGAGTTTTGGCCCCAAACTTGATAGTCGTGATCCTTGTATTTTTTTTGGCATGCACAAAAAAATTCAGCTAAAAACTCGAAGTGTACAAGATTTTGTGACCATTTGAAAAAAGTGTCCCCATTTCAGACACTTTAATGGCCACTGGCAGCAAACCTGTAAAATCTCAAATGCTCTTTAAGGGGGTGTGAGTTCTCGAGGTTTGATGAGGGATTGGGGGCCAATATAAGGGCCAAGTACCAGCACCCATCGCACATCATGTGCGCACCCCCCCGGCCGCCCCGATCGTCGGAACCCCAATGCCGCCGGTCAGGTTCTCCGGCGATGGAGCCTCGATGAAGAAAAATGCGACACCAGCACATGCCCGAGCCCAGCATGTGCTGCCCCAACCCTTGGTCCGGTCTGATCTTAGACCAGGAATGAACTCCGTATGCTTTGACTGGGAATGAACTTCGTATGCCTAAGTCAACCCACGAAACGAGCGTGCGGGTGTTCAGCCGGCCAAAGGGGCGGGATACGCAAGTCGGGGATTCAACCGGGTCCCCCTCTGCGTGCTGCCGTAACCCTTGTTCCGATCTAATCTTAGACTGGCAATGAACTCCGTATGCCTAAGCCAATCGATGGAATGAGTGGGCAAGCGGGCGGACGGGCGAGCAGGCACTATGCCGGCCAGAGAGACGGGATGCGCAAGCCATGGATCGATAGGGTGGTAGGTGGGTTGAGGCACATCTTCATATTTCTACGTGCCAATGCCATTTTTATGGCTTGTAAATTCATACAATGGTCCCTTAAGCCTTCACGTGATGTTTCATGGCAAGACGACTCGTTTTCTATTTTTCAGGATTTTTTAAACTTTTTTCGATTCAGGATATTTTAAAATTTTTTCGAAAAATTTTTGGCCCCAAACTTGGTAGACATGATCCTTGTATTTTTGTTGGCATGCACAAAAAAATTTAGCTAAAAACTCAAAGGGTACAAGATTTTGTGACCATTTGAAAAAATTGTCCCCATTTCAGACACTTTAATGGCCACTGGCAGCAAACCTGTAAAATCTCAAATGCTCTTTGAGGGGGTGTGAGTTCTCAAGGTTTGATGAGGGATAGGGGGCCAATATAAGGGCAACTACCAGCACCCATCGCACATCATGTGCGCACCCCCCCAGGCCCCCCGATCGTCGGAACCCCAATGCCACCGATCAGGTTGTCCGACGATGCTCCGGCGTTGGTGCCCCGACGAAGAAAAATGTGGCACCTGCAAATGCCCGAGCCCAACATGTGCTGCTGCAACCCTCGGTGCGGTCCGATCCTAGATTGGGAATGAACCCCGTATGCCTAAGTCAACCAACGAAATGAGCATGCAGGCGCTCAGTCGGTCAGAGGGCCGGGATGCACAAGCCGGGGATTGGTCAGGTCCCCCTCTGCGTGCTGTCGATCCTGCTGCCGCAACCCTTAGTGCGGTCTGATCTTAGACTGGGAATGAACTCCGTATACCTAAGCCAACCAACGAAAAGAGCAGGCGGACGGGCGGGCGGGCACTACGCCGACCAGAAAGACGGGATGCGCAAGCCGTGGATCAATAGGCTGGTAGGTGGGTTTAGGCATAGCTTCATATTTCTGCATGTCAATGCCATTTTTATGGCTTGTAAATTCATACAATGGCCCCTTAAGCCTTCACGTGAAGTTTCATGGCAAGACGACTCGTTTTCTATTTTTCACGATTTTTGAAACTTTTTGCGGTTTGACATTTTTTAAAATTTTTTCGGAAGGAGTTTTAGCCCCAAACTTGGTAGACGTGATCCTTGTATTTTTGTTGGCATGCAAAAAAAACTTCAGCTAAAAACTCGAAGTGTACAAGATTTTGTGACCATTTGAAAAAAGTGTCCTCATTTCAGACACCTTAATGGCTATTGGCAGCAAACCTGTAAAATCCCAAATGCTCTTTAAGGGGGTTTGAGTTCTCGAGGTTTGATGATGGATAGGGGGCCAATATAAGCACCAAGTACCAGCACCCATCGCACATCATGTGCGCACGCCCCCGGACCCCCCGATCGTCGGAACCCCATCATCGTCGGTCAGGTTCTCCGGCGATGGTGCCCCGGCGAAGAAAAATATGACACCAGCACATGCCCGAGCCTAGCATGTGCGGTCGCAACCCTCGGTCCGGTCCAATCTTAAACTGGGAATGAACTTCGTATGCTTAGACTGGGAATGAACTCTGTATGCCTAAGTCAACCCACGAAACGAGCGTGCGGCCGCTCAGTCGGCCAGAGGGGATGGATGTGCAAGCCAGGGATCGACCGGGTCCCCCTCTGTGTGCTGCCGATCCTGCTGCCACAACCCTTGGTCTGGTCCAATCTTATACTTGGAATGAACTTCGTATGCCTAAGCCAACCCACGAAACGAGCAGGCGAGCGGGCGGGCGGACACTACGCTGACCAGAGAGACGGGACGCGCAAGCGTGGATTGATAGGGTGGTAGGTGGGTTTAGGCACATCTTCATATTTTTGCATGCCAATGCCATTTTTACGGCTTGTAAATTCATACAATGGTCCCTTAAGTCTTCACGTGAAGTTTCATGGCAAGACGACTCGTTTCTATTTTTCACGATTTTTGAAAAATTTTTACGGTTCGGGATTTTTTAAAATTTTTTCAAAAGGAGTTTTGGCCCCAAACGTGGTAGGCGTGATCCTTGTATTTTTGTTGGCATGCACAAAAAAATTCAGCTAAAAACACGAAGTGTACAAGATTTTGTGACCATTTGAAAAAAATGTCCCCATTTTAGACACTTTAATGGCTACTGGCAGCAAACCTGTAAAATCTCAAATTCTCTTTATGGAGGTGTGAGTTGTCGAGGTTTGATGAGGGATAGGGGGCCAATATAAGTGCCAAGTACCAGCACCCATCGTACATCATGTGCGCACACCCCCCCGGCCTCCCCGATCGCCGGAACCCCAACATCGCCGGTCAGGTTCTCCGGCGCTGCTCCAACGATGGTGCCACGACGAAGAAAAATGTGGCACCAGCACATGCCCGAGCCCAGCTTGTACCGTCGCAACCCTCGGTCTGGTCCGATCTTAGACTGGGAATGAACTCTGCATGCTTAGACTGGGAATGAACTTCGTATGCCTAAGTCAACCTATAGAACGAGCGTGCGGCCGCTCAGCCAGCCAGAGGGGCGGGATGCGCAAGCTGCGGATCGACCGGGTCCCCCTCTGCGTGGCCACCGATCCTACTACCGTAACCCTCAATCCGATCTGATCTTAGACTGGGAATGAACTCCGTATGCCTAAGCCAACCAACGAAACGAGCGGGCCGGCGGGTGGGCACTACGTCGGCCAGAGAGACGTGATGCGCAAGCTGTAGATCGATAGGGTGGTAGTTGGGTTTAGGCACATCTTCATATTTATATGTGCCAATGCCATTTTTATGGCTTGTAAATTCATACAATGGTCCCTTAAGCCTTCACGTGAAGTTTCATGGGAAGATGACTCGTTTTCTATTTTTCACGATTTTCAAAACTTTTTACGGTTCGAGATTTTTTAAAATTTTTTCAGAAAATGTTTTCGCCCCAAACTTGGTAGACGTGATCCTTGTATTTTTGTTGGCATGCACAAAAAAATTCAGCTAAAAACTCGAAGTGTACAAGATTTTGTGACCATTTGAAAAAAGTGTCCCCATTTCAGACACTTTAATGGCTACTGGCAGCAAACCTGTAAAATTTCAAATGCTCTTTAAGAGGGTGTGAGTTCTCGGGGTTTGATGAGGGCTAGGGGGCCAATATAAGGGTCAAGTACCAGCACCCATCGCACGTCATGTGCGCACACCCCCCGACCCCACCGATCGTTGGAACCCCGATGCTCAGACGATGATGCCCCGACGAAGAAAAATGCAGCACCAGTACATGCCCGAGCCCAGCATGTGCTGCTGTAACCCTCGGTTCGGTCTGATCTTAGACTGGGAATGAACTCTGTATGCCTAAGTCAACCCACGGAACGAGCGCGCGGGCGTTCAGTCGGCCAGAGGGGCGGGATGCGCAAGTCGGGGATCGATCGGGTCCCTCTCTGCGTGCTGTCGATCCTGCTACCGCAACCCTCGGTCTGGTCTGATCTTAGATTGGGAATGAACTCTGTATGCCCAACCCAACCGACGAAACGAACAGGCGGGCGGGCGGACGGGAACTAGGTCGGCCAGAGAGACGGGATGCGCAAGCCGTGGATCGATAGGGTGGTAGGTGGTTTTAGGCACATCTTCATATTTTTGTGTGCCAATGCCATTTTTATGGCTTGTAAATTCACACAGTGGTCCCTTAAGCCTTCACGTGAAGTTTCATGGCAACACAATGGTCCCTTGGATTTGGGATTTTTTAAAAATTTTTTGAAAGGAGTTTTGGCCCCAAACTTGGTAGACGTGATCCTTGTATTTTTTTGGCATGCAAAAAAAAATTCAACTAAAAACTCAAAGTATACAAGATTTTGTGACCATTTGAAAAAAGTGCCCCCATTTCAGACACTTTAATGGCTACTGGCAGCAAACCTGTAAAATTTCAAATCCTCTTTAAGGGGGTGTGAGTTCTCGAGGTTTGATGAGGGATAAGGGGCCAATATAAGGGCCAAGTACTAGCACCAATCGCACACCCCCCCGGACCCCCCGATCGTCGGAACCCCAATGCTGCCAGTCAGGTTCTCCAGCGATGCTCCGACGATGGTGCCCCGGTGAAGAAAAATGTAGCACCAGCACATGCTCGAGCCCAGCATGTGCTGTCGCAACCCTCGGTCCGATCTGATCTTAGACTGGGAATGAATCCATATGCTTAGACTGGGAATGAACTCTGTATACCTAAGTCAACCCATGAAACGAGCGTGCGGGTGCTCAGCCGACCAGATGGGCAGGATACGCAAGCCGGGGATCAGCCAAGTCCCCCTCTACGTGTCACCGATCCTGTGATGACAACCCTCAATCCGGTCCAATCTTAGACTGGGAATGAACTCCGTATGCCTAAGCCAACTGATGAAATGAGCGGGCGGGCGGGCGGGCTGGCACTATGCTGGCCAGAGAGACGGGATGCACAAGCTGTGGATCGATAGGGTGGTAGGTGGGTTTAGGTACATCTTCATATTTCTGCATGCCAATGCCATTTTTATGGCTTGTAAATTCATACAATGGTCTTTTAAGCCTTCACGTGAAGTTTCATCGCAAGATGACTCGTTTTCTATTTTTCACGATTTTCAAAACTTTTTTCGGTTCGAGATTTTTTTAAAATTTTTCAGAAGGCATTTTGGCCCCTAACTTGGTAGACATGATCCTTGTATTTTTGTTGGCATGCAAAAAAAAATTGAGCTAAAAACTCGAAGTGTACAAGATTTTGTAACCATTTGAAAAAAGTGTCCCCATTTCAGACACTTTAATGGCTACTGGCAGCAAACCTGTAAAATCTCAAATGCTCTTTAAGGGGTGTGAGTTCTCAAGGCTTGATGAGGGATAGGTGGCCAATATAAGGGCCAAGTACCAGCACCCATCGCACATCATGTGAGCACACCCCCCAGTCCCCCCGATCGTTGGAACCCCAATGCCGCCGATCAGGTTTTCTGGCAATCCTCTGACGATGGAGCCCCGATGAAGAAAAATACGGCACCAGCACATGCCTGAGCCCAGCATGTGCTGCCACAACCCTCGGTCCGGTCTGATCTTAGACTGGGAATGAACTCCGGATGCTTAGACTGGAAATAAGCTCTGTATGCCTAAGTCAACCCACGAAACGAGCGCGCGGGTGCTCAGCCGACCAGAGGGGCGGGATGCGTAAGTCGGGGATCGGCCGGGTCCCCCTCTGCGTGCTGTCGATCCTGCTACCACAACCCTCGGTTCGGTCCGATCTTAGACTTGGAATGAGCTCTGTATGCCTAATCCAACCGATGAAACGAGTAAGCGGGCGGGCGGGAAGGCACTACGTCCGCCAGAGAGACGGGACGTGCAAGCCGTGGATCGATAGGGTGGTAGGTGGGTTTAGGCACTTCTTCATATTTCTGCATGCCAATGCCATTTTTATGGCTTGTAAATTCATACAATGGTCCCTTAAGCCTTCATGTGAAGTTTCATGGCAAGACGACTCGTTTTCTATTTTTCACGATTTTGGAAACTTTTTACGATTCGAGATTTTTTGAAAATTTTTTCGGAAGGAGTTTTGGCCCCAAACTTTGTAGACGTGATCACTTTATTTTTGTTGGCATGCACAAAACAATTCACCTAAAAACTCGAAGTGTACAAGATTTTGTGACCATTTGAAAAAAGTGTCCCCATTTCAGACACTTTAATGGCTACTGGCAGCAAACCAGTAAAATCTCAAATGCTTTTTAAGGGGGTGTGACTTCTCGAGGTTTGATGAGCGATAGGGGGCCAAAATAAGGGCCAAGTACCAGCACCCATCGCACATCATGTGCGCACACCCCCCCGGCCACCCCGATCGTCGGAACCCCAATGCCGCCAGTCAGGTTCTCCGGTGATGCTCCAGCGATGATGCCCCGACGAAGAAAAATGCAGCACCAGCACCTGCCCGAGCCCAGCATGTGCTACCACAACCCTCGGTTTGATCCGATCTTAGGCTAGGAATGAACTCCGTATGCTTAATCCAACCGACGAAAGGAGCGGGTGGGCAGGCTCTATGTCGGCCAGAGGCACGGGATGCGCAAGCCGTGGATTGATAGGGTGGTAGGTTGGTTTTGCACATCTACATATTTCTGTGTGCCAATGCCATTTTTATGGCTTCTAAATTCATACAATGGTCCCTTAAGCCTTCACGTGAAGTTTAATGGCAAGATGACTCGTTTTTTATTTTTCACGATTTTGGAAACTTTTTACGGTTCGAGATTTTTTAAAAATTTTTTCGGAAGGAGTTTTGGCCCCAAACTTTGTAGACGTGATCACTTTATTTTTTTTGGCATGCACAAAACAATTCAGCTAAAAACTCAAAGTGTACAAGATTTTATGACCATTTGAAAAAAGTGTCCCCATTTCAGACACTTTAATGGCTACTGGCAGCAAACCTGCAAAATCTCAAATGCTCTTTAAGGGGGTGTGAGTTCTCGAGGTTTGATGAGAGATAGGGGGCAATATAAGGGACAAGTACCAGCACCCATCGCACATCATGTGCGCACACCCCCCGGCTCCCCGATCATCGGAACCCCAATGTCGTCGGTCAGGTTCACAAGTGATGCTCCGACGATGGTGCCCTGACGAAGAAAAATGTGGCGCCCGTACATGCCCAAGCCCAGCATGTGCTGCTACAACCCTCAGTCTGGTCTGATCTTAGACTGGGAATGAACTCCGTATGCCTAAGTCAACCCATGAAACGAGCGTGCGGGCGCTCTGCTGGCCAGAGGGGCGGGATGCGTAAGCCAGGGATCGGTCGGGTCCCCCTCTGCGTGCTGTCGATCCTGCTGCCGCAACCCTTGGTCTGATCCGATCTTAGACTGGGAATGAACTCCGTATGCCTAAGCCAACCGACGAAACGAGCGGACGGGCGGGCACTACGCCGACCAGAGAGACGGGATGTGCAAGCCGTGGATCGATAGGGTGGTAGGTGGGTTTAGGCACATCTTCATATTTCTATGTGCCAATGCCATTTTTATGGCTTGTAAATTCATATAATGGTCCCTTAAGCCTTCACGTGAAGTTTCTTGGCAAGACGACTCGTTTTCTATTTTTGACGATTTTTGAAACTTTTTACAGTTCAAGATTTTTTAAAATTTTTTCGGAAGGAATTTTGGCCCCAAAATTGGTAGACGTGATCCTTGTATGTTTGTTGGCATGTACAAAAAAAGTTAGCTAAAAATTCGAAGTGTACAAGATTTTGTGACAATTTTGAAAAAAGCGTCCCCATTTCAGACACTTTAATGGCTACTGGCAGCAAACTTGTAAAACTTCAAATGCTCTTTAAGAGGGTGTGATTTCTCAAGGTTTGATGAGGGATAGGGGGCCAATACAAGGGCCAAGTACCAGCACCCATCACACATCATGTGCGCACACCCCCTCGGCCCCTTCGATCGCTAGAACACCAATGCCGTCGGTCAGGTTCTCCGGTGATGGTGCCACGACGAAGAAAAATGCGGCACCAGCACATGCCCGAGCATGTGCTGCCACAAACCTCGGTCCAGTCTGATCTTAGACTGGGAATGAACTGCATATGCTTAGACTAGGAATGAACTCCGTATGCCAAAGTCAACCCACAAAATGAGCATGCGGGCGCTCAGCCGGTCAGGGGGGCGGGATGCGTAAGCCGAGGATCAACCGGGTGCCCCTCTACGTGCTGTCAATCTTGCTACCATAACCCTTGGTCTGGTCTGATCTTAGCTGGGGAATGAACTCCGTAAGCCTAAGCCAACCGACGAAACTAGCGAGCGGGCGAGCGGGCGGGCGGGCGAGTACTACGCCGGCCAGAGAGATGGGGATGCGCAAGCCGTGGATTGATAGGGTGGTAGGTGGATTTAGGCACATCTTCATATTTCTACATTCCAATGCCATTTTTATGGCTTGTAAATTCATACAATGGTCCCTTAAGCCTTCACGTGAAGTTTCATGGCAAGACGACTCGTTTTCTATTTTTCATGATTTTCAAAACTTTTTGTGGTTCGAGATTTTTTAAAATTTTTTCGGAAGGAGTTTTGGCCGTAAACCTGGTAGACATGATCCTTGCATTTTTATTGGCATGCACAAAAAAATTCAGCTAAAAACTCGAAGTGTACAAGATTTTGTGACCATTTGAAAAAAGTGTCCCCATTTCAGACACTTTAATGGCTACTGGCACAAAACCTGTAAAATCTCAAATGCTCTTTAAGGGGGTGTGAGTTCTTGAGGTTTGATGGGCGACAGGGGGCCAATATAAGGGTCAAGTACCAGCACCCATCGCACATCATGTGCGCAACTCCCCTGACCCCCCCGAGCATACGGGCGGTCAGCCATCAAGAGGGGCAGGATGCGTAAGCTGGGGATCGATCGGGTCCCCGTCTGCATGGTACCGATCCTGCTACCGCAAAACTCGATCCGGTCTGATCATAGACTGAGAATGAACTCTGTATGCCTAAGCCAACCAATGAAACGAGCGAGCGAGCGGTCGGGCGGTCACTATGCCGGCCAGAGAGACGGGATGCACAAGCCGTGGATCGATAGGGTGGTAGGTGGGTTTAGGCACATCTTCATATTTCTACGTGCCAATGCCATTTTTATGGCTTGTAAATTCATACAGTGGTCCCTTAAGCCTTCACATGAAGTTTCATGGCAAGACGACTCGTTTTCTATTTCTCACGATTTTTGAAACTTTTTGTGGTTCGAGATTTTTTAAAATTTTTTTGGAAGGAGTGTTGGCCCCAAACTTGGTAGACGTGATCCTTGTATTTTTTTTGGCGTGCACAAAAAAATTCAACTAAAAACTCAAAGTGTTCAAGATTTTCTGACCATTTGAAAAAAGTGTCCCCATTACAGACACTTTGATGGCTACTGGCAGCAAACCTGTAAAATCTGAAATGCTCTTTAAGGGAGAGTGAGTTCTCGAGGTTTGATGAAAGATAAGGGGCCAATATAAGGGCCAAGTACCAGCACCCATCGCACATCATGTGCGCACACCCCCTGGTCCCCCCGATCGTCGAAACCCAATGCCGCCGGTCAGGTTCTCCGGCGATGCTCTTGTGACGGTGCCCCGACGAAGAAAAATGCGGCACCAGCACATGCCCTAGCCTAGCATGTGCTGTCGCAACCCTTGGTCCGGTCCGATCTTAGACTGTGAATGAACTCCGTATGCCTAAGTCAACCCATGAAACGAGCGTGCGGGCGCTCAGCCGAATAGAGTGGTGGGATGCGCAAGTCGGAGATCGACCGGATCCCTCCCTGTGTGCTACCGATCCTACTGCCGCAACCCTCGATCTGATCCGATCTTAGACTGGGAATGAACACCATATGCTTAGACTGGGAACGAACTCCGTATGCTTAAGACAACACACGAAATGAGCGTGTGGGCACTCAGTCGGCCAGAGGGGCGGGATGCGCAAGCCGGGGATCGGCCAAGTCCCCCTCTGCGTGCTACCAATCCTGCTGCAACAACCCTCAATCTGGTCTGATCTTAGATTGGGAGTGAACTCCGTATACCTAAGCTAACCGACGAAACGAACGGGCGGGCGGGCACTATGCCGGCCAAAGAGACGGGATGTGCACGCCGTGGATCGATAGGGTGATAGGTGGGTTTAGGCACATCTTCATATTTCTGCATGCGAATACCATTTTTATGGCTTGTAAATTCATACAATGGTCCATTAAGCCTTCACGTGAAGTTTCATGGCAAGACGACTCATTTTTTATTTTTCATAATTTTTGAAACTTTTTACGGTTCGGGATTTTTTAAAATTTTTTCGAAAGGAGTTTTGATCCCAAACTTGGTAGACGTGATCCTTGTATTTTTGTTGCCATGCACAAAAACATTCAGCTAAAAACTTGAAGTGTACAAGATTTTGTGACTATTTGAAAAAGGTGTCCCCATTTCAGACACTTTAATGGCTACTGGCAGCAAACCTGTAAAATCTCAAATGCTATTTAAGGGGTGTGAGTTCTCGAGGTTTGATAAGGGATAGGGGGCCAATATAAGGGCCAAGTACCAGCCCCCATCACACATCATGTGCGCACAACCCCCGGGCCCCCTGATCACCGGAACCCTAATGCCGTCGGTCAAGTTCTCCGGTGATGCTCCGGCGATTGTGCCCCGACGAAGAAAAATGTGGCACCAACACATGCCCGAGCCCAGCATGTGCTGTCTAAACCCTCGGTCCAATCCGATCTTAGACTGGGAATGAACTCTGTATGCCTAAGTCAACCCACGAAACGAACGTGCGGGTGCTCAGCCGGCCAGAGGGGCGGGATGCGCAAGCCGGGGATCGGTCGGGTCCCCCTCTGCGTGTTGCCGATCCTGCTGTCATAACCCTTGGTCTAGTCTGATCTTATACTAGGAATGAACTCCGTATGCCTAAGCCAATCGACGAAACGAGCGGGCGGGCGGGCGGGCAGGCACTACGCCGGCCAGAGAGACGGGATGCGGAAGCCGTGGATCGATAGGGTGGTAGGTGGGTTTAGGCACATCTTCATATTTCTACGTGCCAATGCCATTTTTATATCTTGTAAATTCATACAGTGGTCCCTTAAGCCTTCACGTGAAGTTTCATGGCAAGACGACTCGTTTTTTATTTTTCACGATTTTTGAAACTTTTTTAGGTTCGGGATTTTTTAAAATTTTTTCGGAAGGAGTTTTGGCCCCAAACCTGGTAGACGTGATCCTTGTATTTTTTTTGGCATGCACACAAAAATTCAGCTAAAAACTCGAAGTGTACAAGATTTTGAGACCATTTGAAAAAAGTGTCCCCATTTCAAACACTTTAATGGCTACTGGTAGCAAACCTGTAAAATCTCAAATGCTCTTTAAGGGAGTGTGAGTTCTCGAGGTTTGATGAGGGATAGGGGGCCAATATAAGGGCTAAGTGCCAGCACCCATCACACATCATGTGCGCACACCCCCCGGCCCCCCCGATCGTCGGAACCCCAATACCGCTGGTCAGGTTCTCCGGCGATGCTCCAGCGATGGTGCCCGGTGAAGAAATATGCGGCACCAACTCATGCCTGATCCCAGCATGTGCTACCGTAACCCTCAGTCCGGTCTGATCTTAGATTGGGAATGAACTCCGTATGCTTAGACTGGGAATCATCTTCGTTTGCCTAAGTCAACCCACGAAACGAGTGTGCGGGTGCTTAGCCGGCCAGAGGGGCAGGATGCACAAGTCGGGTATAGGTCGAGTCCCCCGCTGCATGCTACGAGGCTGCTACCGCAACCCTCAATCTAGTCTGATGTTGGACTGGGAATGAACTCCGTATGCTTAGACTGGGAATGAACTCCGTACGTCTAAGTCAACCCACAAAACGAGCGTGCGGGTGCTTAGCCGGCTAGAGGGGTGGGATGCGCAAGCCGAGGATCGGTCGGGTCCCCCTCTACGTACTACCGATCTTGCTGCCACAACCCTCGGTCCGGTCCGATCTTAGACTGGGAATGAACTCTGTATGCCTAAGGCAATCGACGAAACGAGCGGGCGGACGGGCGGGTGGGCATTATGCCGGCCAGAGAGACGGGATGCGCAAGTCATAGATCGATAGGATGGTAGGTGGGTTTAGGCACATCTTCATATTTCTGCATGTCAATGCCATTTTTATGGCTTGTAAATTCATACAATGGTCCCTTAAGCCTTCACGTGAAGTTTCATGGCAGGACGACTCATTTTCTATTTTTCATGATTTTTGAAACTTTTTACGGTTCAGGATTTTTTAAAATCTTTTCGGATGGATTTTTGGCCCCAAACTTTGTAGATGTGATCCTTGTATTTTTGTTGGCATGCATAAAAAAATTCAGCTAAAAACTTGAAGTGTACAAGATTTTGTGACCATTTGAAAAAAGTATCCCCATTTCAGACACTTTAATGGCTACTGGCAGCAAACCTGTAAATTCTCAAATGCTCTTTAAAGGAGTGTGAGTTCTCGAGGTTTGATGAGGGATAGGGGGCAAATATAAGGGCCCAGTACCAGAACCCATCACACATCATGTGCGCACACCCGCCCGGCCCCCCCGATCGTTGGAACCCCAATACCGTTGGTCAGGTTCTCCGGTGATGCTTCGGCGATGGTGCCCCGACGAAGAAAAATGCGGCACCAACTCATGCCTGAGCCCAGCATGTGCATCCGATCCTATCTTAGACTGGGAATGAACTCCGTATGCTTAGACTGGGAATGAGCTCTGTATGCCTAAGTCAACCCACGACACGAGCGTGCGGGTGCTCAGCCGGCCAGAGGGGCGAAAGGCGCAAGCCAGGGATCGGTCGGGTCCACGTCTGCGTGCTGCCAATCCTGCTGCCACAACCCTCTGTCCAGTCCAATCTTAGACTGGGAATGAACTTCGTATGCCTAAGCCAACTGACGAAATGAGCTGGTGGGCAGGCACTACGTCGGCCAGAGAGACAGGATGCGTAAGCTGTGGATCGATAGGGTGGTAGGTGGGTTTAGGCACCTCTTCATATTTCTATGTGCCAATGCCATTTTTATGGCTTGTAAATTCATACAATGGTCCCTTAAGCCTTCGCGTGAAGTTTCATGGCAAGACGACTCGTTTTCTATTTTTCATGATTTTTAAAACTTTTTGTGGTTTGGGATTTTTTAAAATTTTTCAGAAGGAGTTTTGGCCCCAAACTTGGTAGACATGATACTTTTATTTTTGTTAGCATGCACAAAAAATTTCAGCTAAAAACTCGAAGTGTACAAGATTTTGTGACCATTTGAAAAAAGTGTCCCCATTTCAGACACTTTAATGGCTACTGGCAGCAAACCTGTAAAATCTCAAATGCTCTTTAAGCGGGTGTGAGTTCTTGAGGTTTGATGAGGGATACGGGGCCAATATAAGGACCAAGTACCAACACCCATCGCATATCATGTGCGCGCACCCCCCCGGCCCCATCGATCGCTGGAACCCCAATGTCGTCGGTCAGGTTCTCCGATGATGCTCCGACGATGGTGCCCTGACGAAGAAAAATACGGCACCAGCACATGCCCGAGCCCAGCATTTGCTGCCGTAACCCTCGATCCAGTCCGATCTTAGACTGGGAATGAACTCTGTATGCTTAGACTGGGAATGAACTCCGTATGCCTAAGTCAACACATGAAACGAGCGTGCGGGCACTCAGCCGACCAGAAGGGCGGGTTACGTAAGCCGGGGATCGACTGGGTTCCCCTCTGCCTGCTACCGATCTTTCTACTGCAACCCTCTGTCTGGTCCGATCTTAGATCGGGAAGAACTCGTATGCCAAAAACAACCGACAAAACGAGCCGGCGGGCGGGTGAGCACTAAGCCGGCCAGAGAGACGGGATGCGAAAGCCGTGGATCGATAGCGTGGTAGGTGGGTTTAGGCACATCTTCATATTTCTGCATGCCAATGCCATTTTTATGATTTGTAAATTCATATAATGGTCCCTTCAGCCTTTATGTGAAGTTTCATGGCAAGACGACTCGTTTTCTATTTTTCACAATTTTCCAAACTTTCTGCAGTTCGAGATTTTTTAAAATTTTTTCAGAAGGCGTTTTGCCCCAAACTTGGTAGACGTGATCCTTTTATTTTTGTTGGCATGCACAAAAAAATTCAGCTAAAAAGTTGAACTGTACAAGATTTGGCGACCATTTGAAAAAAGTGTCCCCATTTCAGACACTTTAATGGCTACTGGCAGGAAACCTGTAAAATCTCAATTGCTCTTTAAGGGGGTGTGACTTCTTGAGGTTTGATGAGGGATAAGGGGCCAATATAACGGCCAAGTACCAGCACCCATCGCACATCATGTGCGGACACCCCACCGGCCCCCCCGATCGCCGAAACCCCAATGCCGCCGGTTAGGTTCTCCGGCGATGCTTCGACAATGGTGCCCTGGCGAAGAAAAATGTGACCCCAGCACATGCCCGAGCCTAGCATGTGCTGCCACAACCCTCGGTCTGATCCAATCTTATACTAGGAATGAACTCCATATGCTTAGACTGGGAATGAACCCCTTATGCCTAAGTCAACCCATGAAACGAGCGTGCGGGCGCTCAGCCGGCCAGAGGGGCTGGATGCGTGAGCCAGGGATCGATCGGGTCCCCCTCTATGTGCTATCGATCCTGCTACCGCAACCCTCGGTCCGGTCTGATCTTAGACTAGGAATGAACTCCGTATGCCTAAGCCAACCAACGAAATGAGCGGGTGAGCGGGGGGCGGGCGGGCACTACGTCGTCCAGAGAGACGAGATGCGCAAGCTGTGGATCGATAGCGTGGTAGGTTGGTTTAGGCACATCTTCATATTTCTGCGTGCCAATGCCATTTTTATGGCTTGTAAATTCATACGATGGTCCCTTAAGCCTTCACGTGAAGTTTCATTGCAGGACGACTCGTTTTCTATTTTTCATGATTTTTGAAACTTTTTACGGTTCATGATTTTTTAAAATTTTTTCAGAAGGATTTTTGGCCCCAAACTTGGTAGACGTGATCCTTGTATTTTTGTTGGTATGCACAAAAAAATTCAGCTAAAAACTCAAAGTGTACAAGATTATGTGACCAATTGAATATAGTGTCCCCATTTCAGACACTTTAAAGGCTACTGGCAGCAAACCTGTAAAATCTTAAATGCTCTTTAAGAGGGTGTGAGTTCTCAAGGTTTGATTAGGGATAAGGGGCCAATATAAGGGCCAAGTACCAGCACCCATCGCACATCATGTGCGCACACCCCCCGGCCCCCCCAATCGTCTGAACCCCAATGCCGTCGGTCAGGTTCTCCGGTGATGCTCCAGCGATGGTGCCCGGCAAAGAAAAATGCGGCACCAGCAAATGCCCGAGCCCAGCATGTGCTGCCACAACCCTCAGTCTGGTCAAATCTTATACTGGGAATGAACTCCGAATGCTTAGACTGGGAATGAACTCGGTATGCCTAAGTCAACCCACAAAACGAGCGTGTAGGCGCTTAGTCGACCAGAGGGGCAGGATGCGCAAGCTGGGGATCGGTCGGGTCCCCCTCTGCGTGCTGCTGATCCTGCTACCACAACCCTCGGTCTGGTCTGATCTTAGACTGGAAATGAACTCCGTATGCCTAAGCCAACCGACGAAACGAGCATGCGGGCGGGTGGGCGGGCACTACGCCGGCCAGAGAGACGGGATGCGCAAGCCATGGATCGATAGAGTGGTACGTGGGTTTAGGCACATCTTCATATTTCTGCATGCCAATGCCATTTTTATGGCTTGTAAATTCATACAATGGTCCCTTAAGCCTTCACATGAGGTTTCATGGCAAGACGACTCGTTTTCTATTTTTCACTATTTCTAAAACTTTTTACGGTGGGGATTTTTTAAAATTTTTTTGGAAGGAGTTTTGGCCCCAAACTTGGTAGACGTGATCCTTGTATTTTTGTTGAAATGCACAAGATTTTGTGACTATTTGAAAAAAGTGTCCCCATTTCAGACACTTTAATGGCTACTGGCAGCAAACAAGTAAAACTCAAATGCTCTTTAAGGGGGTGTGAGTTCTTGAGGTTTGATGAGGGATAGGGGGCCAATATAAGGGCCAAGTACCAGCACCCATCGCACATCATGTGCGCACACCCGCCCGGCCCCCCGGTCAATGGAACCTCAATGCCGTCGGTCAGGTTCTCCGACGATGCTCCAGCGATGGTGCCCCGACAAAGAAAAATGCGGCATCAGCACATGCCCGATCCCAGCATGTGCTGTCGCAACCTTCGATCTGGTCTGATCTTAGACTGGGAATGAACTCCGTCTGCTTAGACTGGGAATGAACTCCGTATGCCTAAGTCAACCTACGAAACGAGGGTGCGGGCACTCAGCGGCCAGAGGGCGGGATGCACAAGCTGGGGATCGGTCGGGTCCCCCTCTTCATGCTATCGATTGTGCTACCACAACCCTTGGTCTGTTCTGATCATAGACTGGGAATGAACTCCGTATGCCTAAGCCAACCAACAATACGAGCAGGCGGGCACTATGCTAGCCAGAGAGACGGGATGCGTAAGCCATGGATCGATAGGGTGGTAGGTGGGTTTAGGCACACTTCATATTTTTGCGTGCCAATGCCATTTTTATGGCTTGTAAATTCATACAATGGTCCCTTAAGCCTTCACGTGAAGGTTCATGGCAAGACGACTCGTTTTTTATTTTTCACGATTTTTGAAACTTTTTACGGTTTGGGATTTTTTAAAAATTTTTCTCCGATTTTGGCCCCAAACTTGGTAGACGTGATCCTTGTATTTTTGTTGGCATGCACAAAAAAATTCAGCTAAAAACTCGAAGTGTACAATATTTTGTGACCATTTGAAAAAAGTGTTCATATTTCAGACACTTTAATGACTGCTGTCAGCAAACCTGTAAAATCTCAAATGCTCTTTAAGGGGATGTGAGTTCTTGAGGTTTGAAGAGGGATAGGGGCGCACTATAAGGGCCAAGTACCAACACCCATCGCACATCATGTGCGCACACCCCCTGGCCCCTCCGGTTGCTGGAACCCCAATGCCGTCGGTCAGGTTCTCCGGCGATGCTCCGGTGATGGTGCCCCGACGAAGAAAAATGCGGCACCAGCACATGCCTGAGCCCAGCATGTGCTGCCATAACCCTCACTCTGGTCCGATTTTAGACTGGGAATGAACTTCATATGCTTACCTGGGAATGAGCTCCGTATGCCTAAGTCAACCCATGAAACGAGCGTGCGGGTGCTCAGTAGGCCAGAGGGGTGGGATGCGCAAGCCGGGGATCGACCGGGTCCCCCTTTACATGCTGCCGATCCTACTACCGCAACCCTCGATCCAATCCTATCTTAGATTGGGAATGAACTCCGTATCCCTATGCCAACCGATGAAACGAGCAGGCTGGCAGGCGGGCGGGCACTACGTCGGCCAGAGAGACGGGATGCGCAAGCCGTGGATCGATAGGGTGGTAGGTGGTTTTAGGCACATCTTCATATTTCTGCGTGCTAATTCCATTTTTATGGCTTGTAAATTCGTACAATGGTCCCTTAAGCCTTCACGTGAAGTTTCATGGCAAGACGACTCATTTTCTTTTTTTCACGATTTTCAAAACTTTTTACGGTTCGAGATTTTTTAAAATTTTTTCAGAAAGAGTTTTGGCCCTAAACTTGGTAGATGTGATCTTTGTATTTTTGTTGGCATGCACAAAAAACTTTAGCTAAAAACTCGAAGTGTACAAGATTTTGTAACCATTTGAAAAAAGTGTCCACATTTCAGACACTTTAATGGCTACTGGCAGCAAACTTGTAAAATCTCTGTATGCTTAGATTGGGAATGAACTCCGTATGCCTAAGCCAACCGACGAAACGAGTGGGCGGGCAGACGGGTGGGCACTACGCCGGCCAGAGAGACGGGGTGCGTAAGCCGTGGATCGATAGGGTGGTAGGTGGGTTTAGGCACATCTTTAGATTTCTACGTGCCAATGCCATTTTTATGGCATGTAAATTCATACAATGGTCCCTTAAGCCTTCATGTGTAGTTTCATGGCAAGACGACTCGTTTTCTATTTTTCACGATTTTTTAAAACTTTTTGCAGTTCGAGATTTTTTAAAATTTTTTTGAAAGGATTTTTGGCCCCAAACTTGGTAGACGTGATCTTTGTATTTTTGTTGGCATGCAAAAAAAATTCAGATAAAGACTCGAAGTGTACAAGATTTTGTGACCTTTTGAAAAAAGTGTCCCCATTTCAGACAGTTTAATGGCTACTGGCAGCAAACCTGTAAAATCTCAAATGCTCTTTAAGGGGGTGTGAGTTCTCGAGGTTTGATGAGGGATAGGGGTCCAATATAAGGGCCAAGTACCAGCACCCATCGCACATCATGTGCGCACACCCCCCCGACCCCCTCGATCGCTGGAACCCCAATACCACCGGTCAGGTTCTCCGATGATACTCCGGCGATGGTGCCCTGGCGAAGAAAAATATGACACTAGCACATCCCGAGCCCAGCATGTGCTATCGTGACCCTCGGTCCGGTCTGATCTTAGACTGGGAATGAACTTCGTATGCTTAGACTGGGAATGAACTCCGTATGCCTAAGTCAACCCACGAAATGAGCGTGCGGGTGCTTAACCGGCCAGAGGGGCAGGATGCACAAGCTAGGGATCGGTCGAGTCCCCTTCTGCGTGCTGCCGATCCTGCTACCATAACCCTTGGTCTGGCCCGATCTTAGACTGGGAATGAACTCCGTATGCCTATGCCAACCGACGAAACGAACGGGTGGACGGGCACTACGTCGGCCAAAGAGACGGGATGCGCAAGCCGTGGATCGATAGGGTGGTTGGTGGGTTTAGGCGCATCTTCATATTTTTGCATGCCAATGCCATTTTTATGGCTTGTAAATTCATACAATGGTCCCTTAAGCCTTCACGTGAAGTTTCATGGCAAGACGACTCGTTTTCTATTTTTCACGATTTTGGAAACTATTTGTGGTTCGAGATTTTTTAAAATTTTTTCAGAAGGAGTTTTGGCCCCAAACTCGATAGACGTGATCCTTGTATTTTTTTTGGCATGCAAAAAAAAAGTCAGCTAAAAACTCGAAGTGTACAAGATTTTGTGACTATTTGAAAAAAGTGTCCCCATTTCAGACACTTCAAAGGCTATTGCCAGCAAACCTATAAAATCTCAAATGCTCTTTAAAGGGTTGTGAGTTCTTGAGGTTTGAAGAGGGGTAGGGGGCCAATATAAGGGCCAAGTACCAGCACCCATCGCACATCATGTGCGCACACCCCCAGCCCCCCCGATCGTCGGAACCCCAATGCCACGGGTCAGCTTCTCCGACGATGGTCTGGTGACGGTGCCCCGACGAAGAAAAATGTGGCACTAGCACACGCCCGAGCCTAGCATGTGCTGCCGCAACCCTCGATCTGATTCGACCTTAGATTGGGAATGAACTCCATATGCTTAGACGGGGAATGAATTTCGTATGCCTAAGTCAACCCATGAAAAGAGTGGGCGGGCGCTCAGCCGGCCAGAGGGGTGGGATGCGCAAAGCCGGGGATCGGCCGGGTCCCCCTCTACGTGCTGCCGATCCTGCTGCCACAACCCTCGGTTCGGTCCGATCTTAGACTGGGAATGAACTCTGTATGCCTAAGCCAACCAACGAAATGAGCAGGTGGTAGATGGGTTTAGGCACATCTTCATTTTTCTGCATGCCAATGCCATTTTTATGGATTGTAAATTCATACAATGGTCCCTTAAGCCTTCACGTGAAGTTTCATGGCAAGATGACTCGTTTTCTATTTTTCACAATTTTCAAAACTTTTTACGGTTTGGGATTTTTTAAAATTTTTTCGGAAGGAGTTTTGGCCCAAACTTGGTAAACGTGATCCTTGTATTTTTGTTGGCATGCAAAAAAAAATTTAGCTAGAAACTCAAAGTGTACAACATTTTGTGACCATTTGAAAAAAGTGTCCCCATTTCAGACACTTTAATGGCTACTAGCAACAAACTTGTAAAATCTCAAATGCTCTTTAAGGGGGTGTGAGTTCTCGAGGTTTGATGGGGGATAGGGGGCCAATATAAGGGCCAAGTACCAGTACCCATCGCACATCATGTGCGCACACCCCCCGACCCCCCCGATCGCCGGAACCCAAATGCCGTCGGTCAAGTTCTCCGGCGATGCTTCTACGATGGTACCCTGGCGAAGAAAAATGCGGGACCAGCACATGCCCGAGCCCAGCATGTGCTGCCTCCACAACCCTTGGCACGGTCCGATCTTAGACTGGGAATGAACTCCGTATGCTTAGACTGGTAATGAACTCCATATGCCTAAGTCAACCCATGAAACGTGCGGACGCTCAACCGGCCAGAGGGGCGGGATGCGCAAGCCAGGGATCGATCGGTTCCCCTTCTTCGTGCTGTATATTCTGCTGCCGCAACCCTCGGTCTGGCCCAATCTTAGACTGGGAATGAACTCCGTATGCCTAAGCCAACTGATGAAATGAGCGGGCGGGCGGGCGGGCACTATGCCGGCTAGAGAGACGGGATACGTAAGTCGTGGATCGATAGGGTGGTAGGTAGGTTGAGGCACATCTTCGTATTTCTGCATGCCAATGCCATTTTTATGGCTTGTAAATTCATACAATGGTCCCTTAAGCGTTCACGTGAAGTTTCATGGCAAGACGACTCGTTTTTTATTTTTCATGATTTTTGAAACTTTTTACGGTTCAGGATTTTTTAAAATTTTTTCGGAAGGGGTTTTAGCCCCAAACTTGGTAGACGTGATCCTTGTATTTTTTTTGGCATGCACAAAAAAATTCAGCTAAAAACTCGAAGTGCACAAGATTTTGTGACCATTTGAAAAAAGTGTCTCCATTTCAGACACTTTAATGGCTACTGGCAACAAACCTGTAAAATTTGAAATGCTCTTTAAGGGGGCGTGAGTTCTTGAGGTTTGATAAGGGATAGGGGACCAATTTAAGGGCCAAGTACCATCACCCATCACACATCATGTGCGCACACCCCCCCGGCGCCCCCGATCACTAGAACCCCAATGCCGTCGGTCAGGTTATCCGACGATGCTCCGGCGATGGTGCCCCGAGGAAGAAAAATGTGGCACCAACACATGCCCGAACCCAGCATGTGCTACTACAACCCTTGGTCTGGTCCGATCTTAGACTGAGAATGAACTCCGTATGCCTAAGTCAACCCACGAAACGAGCATGCGGGCACTCAGCCGGCCAGAGGGGCGAGATGCGCAAGCCGAGGATCGATCGGGTCCCCCTCTGCGTGCTGTCGATCCTGCTGCTGCAACCCTCGGTCCGATCCGATCTTAGACTAGGATTGAACTCCGTATGCCTAAGCCAACCGACGAAACGAGTGGGCAGGTGGGAAAGCAGGCACTGCGTCAGCCAGAGAGACAGCTTGCGCAAGTCGTGGATCGATAGGGTGGTAGGTGGGTTTAGTCACATCTTCATATTTCTGCGTGCCAATGCCATTTTTATGGCTTGTAAATACATACAATGGTCCCTTAAGCCTTCATGTAAAGTTTCATGGCAAGACAACTCGTTTTCTATTTTTCACGATTTTTGAAACTTTTTGAGGTTTGGGATTTTTTTAAATTTTTTCCGAAGGAGTTTTCACCCCAAAATTGGTAGACGTGATCCTTGTATTTTTATTTGCATGCACAAAAAAATTCAGCTAAAAACTCGATGTGTACAAGATTTTGTGATCATTTGAAAAAAGTGTCCCTATTTCAGACACTTTAATGGCTAAAGGCAGAAAACCTGTAAAATCTCAAATGCTCTTTAAGGGGGTGTGAGTTCTCGAGGTTTGATGAGGGATAGGGGGCCAATATAAGGGCCAAGTACCGGCACCCATCGCACATCACGTGCGCACACCCCCCGGCCCCCCGATCGTCGGAACCCCGTGCCGTCGGTCAGGTTCTCCGGTGATGCCCCGACGAAGAAAAATACGGTACCAGCACATGCCCGAGCCAAGCATGTGCTGCCGCAACCCTCGGTCCAGTCCAATCTTAGACTGGGAATGAACTCTGTATGCTTAGACTGGGGATGAACTCTGTATGCCTAAGTCAACACACGAAGCGAGTGTGCGGGCGCTCAGCTGGCCAGAGGGGCGGGATGCATAAGCCGGGGATCGACCGGGTCCCCCTCTACGTGCTGCCAATCCTGCTGCCGTAACCCTCAGTCCGGTCCAATCTTAGACCTTGAATAAACTCCGTATGCCTAAGCCAACCGACGAAATGAACATGCGGGCGGGCACTACGTCGGCCAGAGAGATGGGATGCGCAAGCCGTGGATTGATAGGGTGGTAGGTCGGTTTAGGCACATCTTCATATTTCTGCATGCCAATGCCATTTTTATGGCTTGTAAATTCATATAATGGTCCCTTAAGCCTTCACGTGAAGTTTCATGGCAAGACGACTCGTTTTCTATTTTTCATGATTTTTGAAACATTTTACGGTTCGAGATTTTTTAAAATTTTTTCGAAAGCAATTTTGGCCCTAAACATGGTAGACGTGATCCTTGTATTTTTGTTGGCATGCACAAAAAAATTCAACTTAAAACTCGAAGTGTACAACATTTTGTGACCATTTGAAAAATTTGTCCCCATTGTAGACACTTTAATGGCTACTGGCAGCAAACCTGTAAAATCTCAAATGCTCTTTAAGGGGGTGTGAGTTCTCGAGGTTTGATGAGGGGTAGGAGGCCAATATAAGGGCTAAGTACCGGCACCCATCGCACATCATGTGTGCACACCCCCCTCGGCCGCCCCGATCGCTGGAACCTTAATGCCGCCGTTCAGGTTCTCTAGTGATGCTCCGGTGATGGTGCCCCAATGAAGAAAAATGCAGCACCAGCACATGCCCGAGCCCAGCATGTGCTGCCATAAGCCTCGGTTCGGTCCGATCTTAGACTGGGAATGAACTCCATATGCTTAGACTTGGAATGAACTCCATATGCCTAAGTCAACCCATGAAACGAGCGTGCAGGCGCTCAGCCGGCCAGAGTGGCAGGATGCGCAAACCGGGGATCGGCTGGGTCCCCCTCTTCATGCTACTGATCCTACTTTTGCAACCCTCGGTCCGATCTGATCATAGACTGGGAAGGAACTTCGTATGCCTAAGCCAACCGATGAAACAAACGGGCAGGCAGGCGAGCACTACGCCGGCTAGAGAGACAGGATACGCAAGCCGTGGATAGATAGGGTGGTAGGTGGGTTTAGGCACATCTTCATATTTCTATGTGCCAATGCCATTTTTATGGCTTTTAAATTCACACAATGGTCCCTTAAGCCTTCACGTGAAGTTTCATGGCAAGATGACTCGTTTTCTATTTTTCATGATTTTTGAAACTTTTTGCGATTCGATATTTTTAAAAGTTTTTTTGGAAGGATTTTTGGCCCCAAACTTGCTAGCCATGATCCTTGTATTTTTGTTGGCATGCACAAAAAAATTCAGCTAAAAAATCGTAGTGTACAAGATTTTGTGACCATTTGAAAAAAGTGTCCCCATTTCAGACACTTTAATTGCTACTGGCGGCGAACCTCTAAAATCTCAAATGCTCTTTAAGAGGGTGTGAGTTCTCGAGGTTTGATGAGGGATAGGGGGCCAAATAAGGGCCAAGTACACATCATGTGCGCACACCCCCCCGGCCCCCCCGATCGTCGAAACCCCAATGTCGTCGGTCAGGTTCTTTGGTGATGCTCCGACAATGGTGCCCCAACGAAGAAAAAAGCGGCACCAGCACATGCCAGAGCCCAGCATGTGCTGCCGCTACCCTTGGCCCGGTCCGATCTTAGACTGGGAATGAACTTCGTATGCTTAGACTGGGAATGAACTCCGTATGCCTAAGTCAACCCACGAAAAGAGCGTGCGGGCACTCAGCCGGCTAGAGGGGCAGGATGCGCAAGTCGGGGATCGATCGGGTCCCCCTCTGCATGTTGCCAATCCTGCTGTCATAACCCTTGATCCAATCTGATCTTAGACTGGGAATGAACTTCGTATGCCTAAGCCAACCGACGAAACAAGTGGGCAGGCGGGCACTACGCCGGCCAGAGAGACGGGATGCGCAAGCCGTGGATCGATAGGGTGGTTGGTGGGTTTAGGCACATCTTCATATTTCTGTGTGCCAATGCCATTTTTATGGCTTGCAAATTCGTACAATGGTCCCTTAAGCCTTCACGTGAAGTTTGATGGCAAGACGACTCGTTTTCTATTTTTCAAGATTTTTGAAACTTTTTACGGTTCGGGATTTTTTAAATTTTTTTTGGAAGGAGTTCTGTCCCCAAACTTGGTAGACATGATCCTTGTATTTTTTTTGGCGTGGCCAAAAAATTTCAGCTGAAAACTCGAAGTGTACAAGATTTTGTGACCATTTCAAAAAAAGTGTCCTCATTTTAGACACTTTAATGACTACTGGCAGCAAACCTATAAAATCTCAAATGCTCTTTAAGGGGGTGTGAGTGCTTGAGGTTTGATGAGCGATAGGGGGCCAATATAAGGGCCAAGTACCAGCACCAATCGTACATCATTTGCGCACACCCCCCGGCCCCCCCAATCGCCAGAACCCCAATGCTGTCGGTCAGGTTCTCCGGCGATGCTCCGGTGATGGTGCCCCAGCGAAGAAAAATACGGCACCAGCACATGCCCGAGCCCAGCATGTGCTACCACAACCCTCAGTCTGATTCGATCTTAGACTGGGAATGAACTCCGCATGCTTAGACTGGGAATGAACTCCGTATGCCTAAGTCAACCCACGAAACGAACGTGTGAGTGCTCAGCCGGCTAGAGGGGCAAGATATACAAGCCGGGGATCGACCGGGTCTCCGTCTGTGTCCTGCCACTCCTGCTGCTGCAACCTTTGGTCTGGTCCAATCTTAGACTGGGAATGAACTCCGATGCCTAAGCCAACCGACAAAACGAGCGGGCGGGTGGGCATTATGCCGGCCAGAGACACGGGATGCGCAAGCCGTGGATCGATAGGGTGGTAGGTGGGTTTAGGCACATCTTCATATTTCTACGTGCCAATGCCATTTTTATGGCTTTTAAATTCATACAATTGTCCCTTAAGCCTTCACGTGAAGTTTACCGGCAAGACGACTCGTTTTTCTATTTTTCATGATTTTTTAAACTTTTTGCGGTTCGGGATTTTTTAAAATTTTTTCGAAAAGAGTTTTGGCCCCAAACTTGGTAAACGCGATCCTTGTATTTTTTTCGGCATGCACCAAAAAATTCAGCTAAAAATTGAAGTGTACAAGATTTTGTGACCGTTTGAAACAAGTGTCCCCATTTCAGACACTTTAATGGCTACTAGCAGCAAACCTGTAAAATCTCAAATGCTCTTTAAGGGGGTGTGAGTTCTCGAGGTTTGATGAGGGATAGGGGGCCAATATAAGGCCCAAGTACCAGCACCCATCGCACATCATGTGTACACACCCGCCCGGCCCCCCCGATCGCCGGAACCCCAACACCGACGGTCAGGTTCTCCGGCGACGCTTCGACGATGGTGCCCCGATGAAGAAAAATGCGACACCAGCACATGCCCAAGCCCAGCATGTGCTGCCGCAACCCTCGGCCTGGTCCGATCTTAGACTGGGAATGAACTCCATTTGCTTAGACTAGGAATAAACTCTGTATGCCTAAGCCAGCCCACAAAATGAGCGTTTGGCATTCAATCGGTTAGAGGGGCGGGATGCGCAAGGCGGGGATCGGTTGGGTCCCCTTCTGTGTGCTACCGATCCTGCTGTCGTAACCCTCGGTCCGGTCCGATCTTAGACTGGGAATGAACTCCGTATGCCTAAGCCAACCGACGAAACGGGCGGGCGGACGGGTAGGCGGGCACTACGCCAGACAGAGAGACGAGATGTGCAAGCCGTGGTTCGATAGGGTGGTAGGTGGGTTTTGGCACATCTTCATATTTTTGCTTGCCAATGAATTGTTATGGCTTGTAAATTCATACAATGGTCCCTTAAGCCTTCACTTGAAGTTTCATGGGAAGACGACTCGTTTCTATTTTTTACGATTTTTGAAACTTTTTACGGTTCGAGATTTTTTAAAATTTTTTCGAAAGGAGTTTTGGCCCCAAACTGGGTAGATGTGATCCTTGTATTTTTTTTGGCATGCATAAAAAAATTCAGCTATAAACTCGAAGTGTACAAGATTTTGTGACAATTTGAAAAAAGTGTCCCCATTTCAGACACTTTAATGGCTACTGCCAGCAAACTAGTAAAATCTCAAATGCTCTTTAAGGGGGTGCGAGTTCTCGAGGTTTGATGAGGGATAGGGCGCCAATATAAGGGCCAAGTAGCAGCACCCATCGCACATCAAGTGCGCACACCCCCCGGCCCCCCCGATCACCGGAACACCAATGCCGTAGGTCAGGTTCTCCGACGATGCTCCGGTGATGGTGCACCCGCGAAGAGAAATGCGGCACCAGCACATGCCCAAGCCCAGCATGTGCTGCCACAACCCTCGGTCCAGTTTGATCTTAGACTGGGAATGAACTCCGTATGCTTAGATTGGGAATGACTCCATATGCCTAAGTCAACCCACGAAACGAGCGTGCGGGCGCTCAGCGCCAGAGGGGCGGGATCCGCAAGCCGAGGATCGATAGGGTGGTAGGTGGGTTTAGGCACATCTTCATATTTCTACATGCCAATGCCATTTTTATAGCTTGTAAATTCATACAATGGTCTCTTAAGCCCTCACGTGAAGTTTCATGGCAAGATGACTCGTTTTCTATTTTTCAAGATTTTTGAAACTTTTTCTGGTTCGGGATTTTTTAAAATTTTTTTGGAAGGAGTTTTGGTAGCAAATTTGGTAGACGTGATCCTTGTAGTTTTTTTCGCATGCACAAAAAAATTCAGCTAAAAACTCGAAGTGTACAAGATTTTGTGACCACTTGAAAAAAGTGTCCTCATTTTAGACACTTTAATGGCTACTGGCAGCAAACCTGTAAAATCTAAAATGCTCTTTAAGGGGGTGTGAGTTCTCAAGGTTCGATGAGGGATAGGGGCCCAATATAAGGGCCAAGTACCAGCACCCATCGCACATCATGTGCGTACACCCCCCGGCCCCCCTGATCGCACGAACCCCAATGCCGTCGCTCAGGTTCTCCGACGATGCTCCGGTGATGGTTCCCCGGCGAAGAAAAATACGGGACCAGCACATGCCCGAGCCCAGCATGTGCTATCACAACCCTCAGTCCGATCCTATCTTAGACTGGGAATGAACTCCATATGCTTAGACTGGGAATGAACTCCGTATGCCTAAGTCAACCCATGAAACGAGTGTGCGGACACTCAGCCGGCTAGAGGGGCGGGATGCGCAAGCCGGGGATCGGTCGGGTCCCCCTCTACGTGCTGCCAATCCTCCTACCGCAACCCTCGATCCGGACCGATCTTAGACTGGGAATGAACTCCGTATACCTAGGCCAACCGATGAAACAAGCGGGCGGGCGGGCGGGTACTACGCTGGCCAGAGAAACGGGATGCGCAAGCCGTGGATCGATAAGGTGGTAGGTGGGTTTAGGCACATCTTCATATTTCTGTGTGCCAATGCCATTTTTATGGCTTGTAAATTCTTGCAATGGTCCCTTAAGCCTTCACGTGAAGTTTCATGGCAAGATGACTAGTTTTCTATTTTTCATGATTTTTGAAACTTTTTGTTGTTTGGGATTTTTGAAAATTTTTTCGGAAGGATTTTTGGGCCCAAAACTGGTAGACGTGATCCTTGTATTTTTTTTGGCATGCACAAAAAAATTCAGCTAAAAACTCGAAGTGTACAAGATTTTGTGACCATTTGAAAAAAGTGTCCCCATTTCAGACACTTTAATGGCTACTGGCAGCAAACCTGTAAAATCTCAAATGCTCTTTAAGGGGGTGTGAGTTCTCGAGGTTTGATGAGGGATAGGGGGCCAATATAAGGGCCAAGTACCAGCACCCATCGCACATCATGTGCGCACACCCCCCGGCCTTCTCGATCGTCGGAACCCCAATGCCGCCGGTTAAGTTCTCCGATGATGCTCCGAGGATGGTGCCCCAGCGAAGAAAAATGCAACACCAGCACAAGCCCGAGCCCAGCATGTGCTGCCATAACCTTCGGTCTGGTCTGATCTTAGACTAGGAATGAACTCCGTATGCCTAAGTCAACCCACGAAATGAGCATGCGGGCGCTCAGTCGGCCAGAGGGGCGGGATGCGCAAGCCGGGGATCGATCGGGTCCCCCTCTACGTGCTGCCGATCCTCCTACTGCAATCCTCGATCCGGTCCAATCTTAGACTGGGAATGAACTCCGTATGCCTAAGCCAACCGACGAAACAAGCGGGCGGACGGGCTGGTGGGCACTACGCTGGCCAGAGAAACGGGATGCGCAAGCCGTGGATCGATAGGGTGATAGGTGGGTTTAGGCACATCTTCATATTTCTGTGTGCCAATGCCATTTTTATGGCTTGTAAATTCTTGCAATGGTCCCTTAAGCCTTCACGTGAAGTTTCATGGCAAGATGACTAGTTTTCTATTTTTCATGATTTTTGAAACTTTTTGTTGTTTGGGATTTTTGAAAATTTTTTCGGAAGGATTTTTGGGCCCAAAACTGGTAGACGTGATCCTTGTATTTTTTTTGGCATGCACAAAAAAATTCAGCTAAAAACTCGAAGTGTACAAGATTTTGTGACCATTTGAAAAAAGTGTCCCCATTTTAGACACTTTAATGGCTACTGGCAGCAAACCTGTAAAATCTCAAATGCTCTTTAAAGGGTTGTGAGTTCTCGAGGTTTGATGAGGGATAGGGGACCAATATAAGGGCCAAGTACCAGTACCCATCGCACATCATGTGCGCACACCCCCTGGCCTCCTCGATCGTCGGAACCCTAATGCCATCGGTTAAGTTCTCCGGCGATGCTCCGAGGATGGTGCCCCGACAAAGAAAAATACGGCACCAGCACATGCCCGAGCCCAGCATGTGCTGCTGTAACCTTCGGTCCGGTCTGATCTTCAACTGGGAATGAACTCCGTATGCCTAAGTCAACCCACGAAACGAGCGTGTGGGCGCTCAGCAGGCGAAAGGGGCGGGATGCGCAAGCCAGGGATCGAACGGGTCCCCCTCTGCGTGCTGCCGATCCTGCTGCCACAACCCTTGGTCGGGTCTAATGTTAGACTGGAATGAACTCTGTATGCTTAAGCCGACTGACGAAACGAGCGGGCGGGCGGGCACTAGGTCGACCAGTGAAACGGGATGCGCAAGCCGTGTATCGATGGGGTAATAGGTGGGTTTAGGTACATCTTTATATTTTTGCGTGCCAATGCCATTTTTATGGCTTGTAAATTCATACAATGGTCTCTTAAGCATTCACGTGAAGTTTCATGCCAAGACGACTCGTTTTCTATTTTTCACGATTTTGAAAACTTTTTACGGTTTGGGATTTTTTAAAATTTTTTTGGAAGGATTTTTGGCCCCAAACTTGGTAGACATGATCCTTGTATTTTTTTTGGCATGCACAAAAAAATTCAGATAAAAACTCAAAGTGTACAAGATTTTGTGAGCAATTGAAAAAAGTGTCCCCATTTCAGACACTTTAATGGCTACTGGCAGCAAACCTGTAAAATCTCAAATGGTCTTTAAGGGGGTGTGAGTTCTCGAGGTTTGATGAGGGATAGGGGGCCAATATAAGGGCCAAGTACCAGCACCCATCGCACATCATGTGCGCACACCCCCCTCGCCCCCCCGATTGCCGGAACCCAATGCCACCGGTCAGGTTCTCCAGCGATGCTCCGACGATGGTGCCCCGACGAAGAAAAATGCGGCACCAGCACATGCCCGAGCCCATCATGTGCTGTCGCAACCCTCGGTCTGGTCTGATCTTAGACTGGGAATGAACTCCGTATGCCTAAGTCAACCCACGAAACGAGCATGCAAGCGCTCAGCCGACCAGAGGGGCGGTATGTGCAAGCCGGGGATCGATTGGGTCCCCCTTTGCATGCTGCCGATCCTGCTGCCACAACCCTCGGTCGGGTCCAATGTTAGACTGGGAATGAACTCTGTATGCCTAAGCTGACCAACGTAACGAGCGGGCGGGCGAGCGAGCACTAGGTCGGCCAGTGAAACGGGATGCGCAAGCCGTGTATCGATGGGGTAGTAGGTGGGTTTAGGCACATCTTCATACTTTTGTGTGCCAATGCCATTTTTATGGCTTGTAAATTCATACAATGGTCTCTTAAGCATTCACGTGAAGTTTCATGGCAAGACGACTCGTTTTCTATTTTTCACGATTTTAAAAACTTTTTATGGTTTGGGATTTTTTAGAATTTTTTTGGAAGGATTTTTGGCCCCAAACTTGGTAGACATGATCCTTGTATTTTTTTTGGCATGCACAAAAAAATTCAGGTAAAAACTCAAAGTGTACAAGATTTTGTGACCAATTGAAAAAAGTGTCCCCATTTCAGACACTTTAATGGCTACTGGCAGCAAACCTGTAAAATCTCAAATGGTCTTTAAGGGGGTGTGTGTTCTTGAGGTTTGATGAGGGATAGGGGGCCAATATAAAGGCCAAGTACCAGCACCCATCGCACATCATGTGCGCACACCCCCCTCGCCCGCCCCGATTGCCGGAACCCCAATGCCACCGGTCAGGTTCTCCAGCGATGCTCCGACGATGGTGCCCCGACGAAGAAAAATGCGGCACCATCACATGCCCGAGCCCAGCATGTGCTGTCCCAACCCTCGGTCTGGTCTGATCTTAGACTGGGAATGAACTCCGTATGCCTAAGTCAACCCACGAAACGAGCATGCAAGCGCTCAGCCGGCCAGAGGGGCGGTATGTGTAAGCCGGGGATCGACCGGGTCCCCCTTTGCGTGCTGCCGATCCTGCTGCCACAACCCTCGGTCGGGTCCAATGTTAGACTGGGAATGAACTCTGTATGCATAAGCCGACCGATGAAACGAGCGGGCGGGCGGGCACTAGGTCGGCCAGTGAAACGGGATGCGCAAGCCGTGTATTGGTGGGGTAGTAGGTGGGTTTAGGCACATCTTCATATTTTTGCGTGCCAATGCCATTTTTATGGCTTGTAAATTCATACAATGGTCCCTTAAGCATTCACATGAAGTTTCATGGCAAGACGACTCGTTTTTTATTTTTCACGATTTTAAAAACTTTTTACGGTTTGGGATTTTTTAAAATTTTTTTGGAAGGAGTTTTGGCCCCAAACTTGGTAGACGTGATCCTTGTATTTTTTTTGGCATGCACAAAAAAATTCAGCTAAAAACTCGAAGTGTACAAGATTTTGTGATCATTTGAAAAAAGTGTCCCCATTTCAAACACTTTAATGGCTACTGGCAGCAAACATGTAAAATCTCAAATGCTCTTTAAGGGGGTGTGAGTTCTCGAGGTTTGATGAGGGATAGGGGGCCAATATAAGGGTCAAGTACCGGCACCCATCACACATCATGTGCGCACACCCCCGGCCCCCCCGATCGTCGGAACCCCAATGTCGCCGGTTAAGTTCTCCGACGATGCTCCAGCGATGGTGCCCCGATGAAGAAAAATTTGGCACCAGCACATGCCGGAGCCCAGCATGTGCTGCCACAACCCTCGGTCCGATCTGATCTTAGACTGGGAATGAACTCCGTATGCTTAGACTGGGAATGAACTTCGTATGCCTAAGTCAACCCATGAAACGAGCGTACGGGCGTTCAGCCGGCCAGAGGGGCGGGATACACAAGCCGAGGATCGGTCGGGTCCCCCTCTGCATGCTGCTAATCCTGCTGACGCAACCCTCGGTCCGGTATGATCTTAGACAGGGAATGAATTCCGTATGCCTAAGCCAACGGATAAAATGAGCGGGCGGACGGGCGAGCGGGCACGATGCTGGTGAGAGAGACGGGATGCGCAAGCCGTGGATCGATAGGGTGGTAGGTGGGTTTAGGCACATCTTCTTATTTTTGCATGCCAAAGCCATTTTTATGGCTTGTAAATTCATACAATGGTCCCTTAAGCCTTCACGTGAAGTTTCATGGCAAGACGACTCATTTCTTTTTTTCATGATTTTCAAAACCTTTTGCTGTTCGGGATTTTTTAAAATTTTTTCGGATTGAGTTTTGGTCCCAAACTTGGTAGACGTGATTGCCTTGTAGTTTTTTTTGGTATGCAATATAAATCTTCAGCCTAAAAACTCAAAGTGTACAACATTGTGACCATTTGAAAAATGTGTCGCCATTTCAGACACTTTAATGGCTACTGGCAGGAACCTGTAAAATCCAAATGCACTTTAAGGGGGTGTGAGTTCTCGAGGTTTGATTGAGGGATAGGGGGCCAATATAAGGCCATGTATTAGCCACCCATGCACATCATGTTCACACGACCCCCGGCCCCCTCGATCGCCGGCAAACCCAATGTCGTCGGTCAGATTCTCCCGCGATGCTCCGACGATGGTGCCCCGATGAAGAAAAATGTGACACCAGCACATGCCCGAGCCCAGCAAGTGCTACCTCAAGCCTCAGTCTGATTCGATCTTAGACTGGGAATGAACTCCGTATGCTTGGACTGGGAATGAACTCCGTATGCCTAAGTTAACCCACGAAACGAGCGTGTGGGCGCTCAGCCGGCCAGAGGGGCGGGATGCACAAGCCGGGGATCGGCTGGGTCCCCCTCTACGTGTTGTCGATCCTGCTACCACAGCCCTCAGTCCAGTCTGATCTTAGACTGGGAATGAAGTCTGTATGCCTAAGCTAACCGACGAAACGAGCGGACGGGTGGGCGGGCACTGCGTCGGCCAGAGAGACGGGATGCGCAAGCCGTGGATCGATAGGGTGGTACGTGGGTTGAGGCACATCTTCATATTTCTGCATGCCAATGCCATTTTTATGGCTTGCAAATTCATACAACAGTCCCTTAAGCCTTCACGTGATGTTTCATGGCAAGACGACTCGTTTTCTATTTTTCACGATTTTTGAAAACTTTTTGCGGTTCAGGATTTTTTTAAATTTTTTTGAAAGGATTTTTGGCCACAAACTTGGTAGACGTGATCCTTGTATTTTTGTTGGCATGCACAAAAAAATTCAGCTAAAAACACAAAGTGTACAAGATTTTGTGACCATTTGAAAAATGTGTCCCCATTTCAGACACTTTAATTGCTACTTGCAGAAAACCTATAAAATCTCAAATGCTCTTTAAGGGGCTGTGAGTTTTCGAGGTTTGATGAGGGATAGGGGACCAGTATAAGGGCCAAGTACCAGCACCCATCACACATCATGGTGCCTGACGAAGAAAAATACGGCACCAGCGCATGCCCGAGCCCAGCATGTGCTATCGCAACCCTCGGTCTGATCCGATCTTAGACTGGGAATGAACTCCGTATGCCTAAGTCAACCCATGAAACGAGCGTGCGGGCACTCAGTCGGCCAGAGGGGTGGGATGCACAAGCCGGGGATCGGTCGGGTCACCCTCTGCATGCTGTCAATCCTGCTGATGCAACCTTTGGTCCAGTACGATCTTAAACTGGAATGAATTCCATATGCCTAAGCCAACGATGAAACGAGTGGGCGGACAGGCGGGCGGGCACTATGCCGGCCAGAGAGACCGGATGCGCAAGCCGTGGATCAATAGGGTGGTAGGTAGGTTTAGGCACATCTTCATATTTCTGCATGCCAATGCCATTTTTATGGCTTGTAAATTCATACAATGGTCCCTTAAGCCTTCACGTGAAGTTTCATGGCAAGACGACTCGTTTTCTATTTTTCATGATTTTCGAAACTTTTTGCGGTTCGGGATTTTTTAAAAATTTTTCGAAAGGAGTTTTGGGCGTAAACTTGGTAGACGTGATCCTTGTATTTTTGTTGGCATGCGCAAAAAAATTGAGCTAAAAACTTGAAGTGTACAAGATTTTGTGACCATTTGAAAAAAGTGTCCCCATTTCAGACACTTTAATGGCTACTGGCAGCAAACCTGTAAAATCTGAAATGCTCTTTAAGGGGGTGTGAGTTCTCGAGGTTTGATGAGGGATAGGGGGCCAATATAAGGGCCAAATACCAGCACCCATCGCACATCATACTTGCACACCCCCTGACCCCCCCGATCGTCAGAACCCCAATGCCGTCGATCAGGTTGTCCGGTGATGCTCCGGAGATGGTGCCCCGGTGAAGAAAAATACGGCACCAGCACATGCCCGAGCCCAGGATATGCTGCCGCAACCCTTGGTCTGGGCTGATCTTAGACTGGGAATGAACTTCGTATGCCTAAGTCATCCCATGACACGAGTGTACGGGCGCTCAGCCGGCTAGAGAGGCGGGACGCGCAAGCCGGGGATCGGTCGCGTCCCCCTCTACGTGCTGCCGATCCTACTGCCGTAACCCTCGATCTGGTCTGATCTTAGACTGGGAATGAACTTCGTATGCCTAAGCCAACCGACGAAACAAGTGGGCGGGCGGGCACTACGTCGGCCAGAGAGACGGGATGCGCAAGCCATGGATCGATAGGGTGGTTGGTGGGTTTAGGCACATCTTCATATTTCTGCATGCCAATGCCATTTTTATGGCTTGCAAATTCATACAGTGGTCCCTTAAGCCTTCACGTGAAGTTTGATGGCAAGATGACTCATTTTCTATTTTTCACGATTTTCAAAATTTTTTGCGGTTCGGGATTTTTGAAAATTTTTTCAGAAGGAGTTTTGGCCCCAAACTTGGTAGACGTGATCCTTGTATTTTTGTTGGCATGTGCAAAAAAATTCAGCTAAAAACTCGAAGTTTACAAGATTTTGTGACCTTTTGAAAAAAGTGTCCCCATTTCAGACACTTTAATGGCTACTGGCAGCCAACTTGTAAAATCTCAAATGCTCTTTAAGGGGGTGTGAGTTGTCGAGGTTTGATGAGGGATAGGGGCCAATAGAAGGGCCTAGTACCAGCACCCATTGCACATCATGTGTGCACAGACCCCCGACCCCCCCGATCGTCGGAACCCCAATGCCGTCGGTCAGGTTCTTCGGCGATGCTCCGACGATGGTGCCCCGATGAAGAAAAATGTGGCACCCGCACATGCCCGAGCCCAGCATGTGCTACCGTAACCCTCAGTTTGGTCTGATCTTAGACTGGGAATGAACTTCGTATGCTTAGACTGGGAATGAACTCCATATGCCTAAGTCAACCCACGAAACGAGCGTGCGGGCGCTCAGTCGGCTAGAGGGGCGGGATGCGCAAGCCGGGGATCGGTCGGGTCCCCCTCTGCGTGCTGTAGATCCTGCAGCCGCAACCCTCAGTATGGACCAATCTTTGACTGGGAATTAACTCCATATGCCTAAGCCAACCGATGAAGTGAGCGGGCGGGCGGGCGGGCACTACGCCGGCCAGAGAGACGGGATGCGTCAGTTGTGGATCGATAGGGTGGTAGGTGGGTTTAGGCACATCTTCATATTTCTATGTGCCAATGCCATTTTTATGGCTTGTAAATTCATACAATGGTCCCTTAAGCCTTCACGTGAAGTTTCATGCCAAGACGAATTGTTATCTATTTTTCATGATTTTTGAAACTTTTTGCGGTTCGGGATTTTTTAAAATTTTTTCGGAAGGAGTTTTGGCCCCAAACTTGGTAGACGTGATCCTTGTATTTTTGTTCGCATGCACAAAAAAATTCAGCTAAAAACTCGAAGTGTACAAGATTTTGTGACCATTTGAAAAAAGTGTCCCCATTTCAGACACTTTAATGGCTACTGGCAGCAAACCTGTAAAATCTCAAATACTCTTTAAGGGGGTGTGAGTTTTCGAGGTTTGATGAGGGATAGGGGGCCAATATAAGGGCCAAGTACCAGCACCCATAGCACATCATGTGCACACACCCCCAGCCCCCCCGATCGTCGAAACCCCAATGTCGCCGATCAGGTTCTCCGGCAATGCTCCGGTGATGGTGCCCCAGCGAAGAAAAATGCGGCACCAGTACCTGCCCAAGCCTAGCATGTGCTGCCGCAACCCTCGGTCTAGTTCGATCTTAGACTGGGAATGAACTCCATATGCTTAAACTGGGAATGAACTCCGTATGCCTAAGTCAACCCACGAAACGAGCATGCGGGCGCTCAGTCGGCCAGAGGGGCGGGATGTGCAAGCCGGGGATCGGCCGGGTCCCCCTCTACGTGCTACCGATCCTGCTGCCGCAACCCTCGATCCGGTCTGATCTTAGACTGGGAATGAACTCCGTGTGGCTAAGCCAACGGACGAAATAAGCGGGCGGGCGGACGGGCGGGTAGGCAGTACGTCGGCCAGAGAGACGGGATGCGCAAGCCGTAGATCAATAGGGTGGTAGGTGGGTTTAGGCACATCTTCATATTTCTGCATGCCAATGCCATTTTGTGGCTTGTAAATTCATACAATGGTCCCTTAAGCCTTCACGTGAAGTTTCTTGGCAAGACGACTCGTTTTCCATTTTTCTCGATTTTTGAAACTTTTTATGATTCAGGATTTTTTAAAATTTTTGCGGAAGGAGTTTTAGCCCCAAACTTGGTAGCCGCGATCCTTGTATTTTTGTTGGCATGCACAAAATAATTCAGCTAAAAACTCGAAGTGTACAACATTTTGTGACCATTTGAAAAAAGTGTCCCCATTTCAGACACTTTAATGGCTACTGGCAGCAAACCTGTAAAATCTCAAATGCTCTTTAAGGGGTGTGAGTTTTCAAGGTTTGATGAGGGATAGGGGTCCAATATAAGGGCCGAGTACCAGCACCCATCTCACATCATGTGCACACACCCCCCAGCACCCCCGATCATCGGAACCCTAATGTCGCCAATCAGGTTCTCTGACGATGCTCCGACGATGGTGCCCCGACGAAGAAAAATGCGGCACCAGTACATGCCCGAGCCCAGCATGTGCTACCGCAACCCTCGGTCTGGTCCGATCTTAGACTGGGATTGAACTCCGTATGCTTAAACTGGGAATGAACTCCGTATGCCTAAGTCAACCCACGAAACGAGCGTGCGGGCGCTCAGTCGGCCAAAGGGGCAGGATGCGCAAGCCAGGGATCGGTCGGTTCCCCCTCTACGTGCTACTAATCCTGCTGCTGCAACCCTCTGTCCTGTCCGATCTTAGACTAGGAATGAACTCCATATGCCTAAGCCAACCGACGAAACAAGCGGGCGGGCGGTCGGGCAGGCACTATGTCAGCCAGAGAGACGGGATGCGCAAGCCGTAGATCGATAGGGTGGTAGGTGGGATTAGGCACATCATCATATTTCTGCATGCCAATGCCATTTTTATGGCTTGTAAATTCATACAATGGTCCCTTAAGCCTTCACGTGGAGTTTCATGGCAAGATGACTCATTTTCTATTTTTCACGATTTTTGAAACCTTTTGCAGTTCGGGATTTTTTAAAATTTTTTCGGAAGGAGTTTTGGACCCAAACTTGGTAGACGTGATCCTTGTATTTTTATTGGCATGCACAAAAAAATTCAGCTAAAAACTCGAAGTGTACAAGATTTTGTGACCATTTGAAAAAAGTGTCCCCATTTCAAACACTTTAATGGCTATTGGTAGCAAACCTGTAAAATCTCAAATGCTTTTTAAGGGGGTGTGAGTTCTCAAGGTTTGATGAGGGATAGGGGGCCAATATAAGGGCCAAGTACCAGCACCCATCGCACATCATGTGCGCACAACCCCCCGGCCCCCCTGATCATCGGAACCCCAATGCCGTCGGTCAGGTTCTCCGACGATGGTGCCCCGGCGAAGAAAAAAGTGGCACCAGCACATGCCTGAGCCCAGCATGTGCTGCCGAAACCCTCGGTCCGGTCCGATCTTAGACTGGGAATAAACTCTGTATGCTTAGACTGGGAACGAACTCTGTATGCCTAAGTCAACCCACGAAACGAGCATGCGGGCACTCAGCCGGCCAAAGGGGCGGGATGCGCAAGCCAGGGATCGATCGGGTCCCCCTCTACGTGTCGCCGATCCTGCTGCTGCAACCTTTGATCCGGTCCGATCTTAGACTGGAAATGAACCCCGTATGCCTAAGCTAACCGACGAAACAAGCGGACGGGCAAGCGGGCGGGCGGGCACTACGCTGGCCAGAGTGACAGGATGCGCAAGCCATGGATCGATAGGGTGGTAGGTGGGTTTAGGTACATCTTCATATTTCTGTGTGCCAATGCCATTTTTATGGCTTGTAAATTCATACAATGGTCCCTTAAGCCTTCACGTGAAGTTTCATGGGAAAATGACTCGTTTTCTATTTTTCACGATTTTGGAAACTTTTCTATTTTTGTTGGCATGCACAAAAAAGTTCAGCTAAAAACTCGAAGTGTAAAAGATTTTATGACCATTTGAAAAAAGTGTCCCCATTTCAGACACTTTAATGGCTACTGGCAGCAAACCTATAAAATCTTAATTGCTCTTTAAGGGGGTGTGAGTTCTCGAGGTTTGATGAGGGATAGGGGCAAATATAAGGGCCAAGTACCAGCACCCATCGCACATCATGTGCGCACACCCTCCCGGCACCCCCGATCGTCGAAACCCTAATGCCGCCGATCAGGTTTCCCAGACGATAGCTCTGGTGATTGTGCTCCGACGAAGAAAAATGCCGACACCCGTACACATGCCCGAGCCCAGCATGTGCTGCCGTAACCCTCGATCCTTGGACCGAGAATGAACTCCCTATGCTTAGACTGGGAATGAACTTTGTATGCCTAAGTCAACCCACGAAATGAGCGTGAGGGTGCTCAGTTGGCCAGAGGGGCGGGATGCACAAGTCGGGGATCGGCTGGGTCCCCCTCTGCGTGCTACCAATCCTGCTATCGCAACCCTCGGTCCGGTCTGATCTTAGACTAGGAATGAACTCCATATGCCCTAAGCCACTACGAAACGAGCGGAGCGGGGCGGCGGGCACTATGCCGGCCAGAGAGAGCGGGATGCCGCAAGTCCATGGATCGATAGGGTTATAGGTGGGTTTAGGCACATCTTCATATTTCTCAAGCCAATGCCATTTTATGGCTTGCAATTGATACAATGGCCCTTAAGCCCTTCATGTGAAGTTTCAGTGGGCAAGAACGACTCGTTTTTATTTTTCACGATTTTTGAAACTTTTTACGGGTCGGGATTTTTTAAAATTTTTGCGGAAGGAGTTTTGGCCCCAAACTTGGTAGACGTGAATCCTTGTATTTTTTTCGGCATGCACAAAACAATTCAGCTAAACACTCGAAGTGTACAAGATTTTGTGACCATTTGAAAAAAGTGTCCCCATTTCAGACACTTTATTGGCTACTAGCAGCAAATCTGTAAAATCTCAAATGCTTTTTCAGGGGTGTGAGTTCTCGAGGTTTGATGAGGGATAGGGGGCCAATATAAGGGCCAAGTACCAGCACCCATCGCACATCATGTGCGCACACCCCCCGGCCCCCCGATTGTCGGAACCTCAATGTCGCCGGTCAGGTTCTCCGATGATGCTTCGCCAATGGTGCCTCGACGAAGAAAAATGCAGCACCAGCACATGCTCGAGCCTAGCATGTGCTGGCGCAACCCTCGGTCCGATCCGATCTTAGACTGGGAATGAACTCTGTATGCCTAAGTCAACCCACGAAACGAGCGTGCGGGTTCTCAGTCGGCCAGAGGGGCAGGATGCGCAAGCCGGGTATTGTCCGGGTCCCCCTCTACGTGCTGTCGATCCTACTGCCCCAACCCTCGGTCGGGTCCAATCTTAGACTGGGAATGAACTCCGTACGCCTAAGCCAACCGACGAAATGAGCGGGAGGGTAGGCACACGGGCGGGTGGGCGGGCGCTATGCCGGCCAGAGAGACGGGATGTGCAAGCCGTGGATTGATAGGGTGGTAGGTGGGTTTAGGCACATCCTCATATTTCTGCATGGCAATGCCATTTTTATGGCTTGTAAATTCATACAATGGTCCGTTAAGCCTTCACGTGAAGTTTCATGGCAAGACGACTCGTTTTCTACTTTTTAAGATTTTTGAAACTTTTTACGATTCGGGATTTTTTAAAATTTTTTCGAAAGGAGTTTTGGCCCCAAACGTGGTAGACGTGATCCTTGTATTTTTTTTGGTGTGCACAAAAAAATTCAGCTAAAAACTCGAAGTGTACAAGATTTTGTGACCATTTGAAAAAAGTGTCCCCATTTCAGACACTTTAATGGCTACTGGCAGGAAACCTGTAAAATCTCAAATGCTCTTTAAGGGGGTGTGAGTTCCCGAGGTTTGATGAGGAATAGGGGCCAATATAAGTGCCAAGTAACAACACCCATCGCACATCCTATGTGCACATCCCCCTGGCCCCGTCGATCGCCAGAACCCCAATGCCACCGGTCAGGTTCTCCGATGATGCTCCGACGATGGTGCCCTGATGAAGAAAAATGTGGCACCAACACATGCTCGAGCCCAGCATGTGCTGCCGCAACCATCGGTCCAGTCCGATCTTAGACTGGGAATGAACTCTGCATGCTTAGACAGGAATGAACTCCGTATGCCTAAGTCAACCCACGAAACGAGCGTGCGGGTGCTCAATCGACCAGAGGGGCGGGATGCGCAAGCCGGGGATCGGCCGGGTCCCCCTTTGCGTGCTGCCGATCCTGCTGCCGCAATCCTCGATCCGTTCTGATCTTAGACTGGGATGAACTCCGTATGCCTAAGCCAACCAACGAAACGAGCGGGCGGGCGGGCACTGCACCAGCCAGAAAGACGGGATATGCAAGTCGTGGATCGATAGGGTGGTAGGTGGGTTTAGGAACATCTTCATATTTCTGTGTGCCAATGCCATTTTTATGGCTTGTAAATTCATACAATGGTCGCTTAAGCCTTCATGTGAAGTTTCATGGCAAGACGACTCATTTTCTATTTTTCATGATTTTTGAAACTTTTTGAGGTTCGGGATTTTTTAAAATTTTTTCAGAAGGAGTTTTGGCCCCAAACTTGGTAGACGTGATCCTTGTATTTTTTTTGGCATGCACAAAAAAATTCGGCTAAAAACTCGATTTGTACAAGATTTTCTGACCATTCAAAAAAAGTGTCCCCATTTCAGACACTTTAATGGCTACAGGTAGCAAACCTGTAAAATCTCAAATGCTCTTTAAGGGGGTGGGAGTTCTTAAGGTTTGATGAGGGATAGGGGGCCAATATAAGGGCCAAGTAGCAGCACCCATCGCACATCATGTGCGCACACTCCCCCGGCCCCCCCGATCGTCGAAACCCCAGTGCCGTTGGTCAGGATCTTCGGCGATGCTCCGACGAAGAAAAATATGGCATCAGCACATGCCCCAGCCCAGCATGTGCTGCTGCAACCCTCGGTCCGATCCAATCTTAGACTGGGAATGAACTTCGTATGCTTAGACTGGGAATGAACTCCGTATGCCTAAGTCAACCCATAAAATGAGCGTAGGGGCGCTCAGCAGGCCAGAGGGGTGGGATGCAAAAGCCGGGGATCGACTGGGTCCCCCTCTGCGTGCTGTCGATCCTGTTGCTGCAACCTTCGGTCTGATCTGATCTTAGACTGGGAACGAACTCTGTATGCCTAAGCCAACCGACGAAATGAACGGGCGGGCGGACGGGCGGGCGGGCACTACGCTGGCCAGAGAGACGAGATGCGCAAGCCGTGGATCGATAGGGTGGTAGGTGGGTTTAGGCACATCTTCATATTTTTGCATGCCAATGCCATTTTTATGGCTTGTAAATTCATACAATGGTCCCTTAAGCCTTCACGTGAAGTTTCATGGCAAGATGACTCGTTTTCTATTTTTCAAGATTTTTGAAACTTTTTACGATTCGGGATTTTTTAAAATTTTTTCGAAAGGCGTTTTGGCCCCAAACTCGGTAGACGTGATCCTTGTATTTTTTTTGGCATGCACAAAAAAATTCAGCAAAACATTCGAAGTGTACAAGATTTCGTCACCATTTGAAAAAAGTGTCCCCATTTAAGACACTTTAATGGCTACTGGCAACAAACCTGTAAACTCTCAAATGCTCTTTAAGGGGGTGTGAGTTCTTGAAGTTTGATGAGGGATATGGGACCAATATAAGGGCCAAGTACCAGCACCCATCACACATCATGTGCGCACACCCCCCCGGCCGCCCCGATTACCGGAACCCTAATGCCGTCGGTCAGGTTCTCCGGTGATGCTCCGGCGATGGTGCCCCGACGAAGAAAAATGCAACACCAGCACATGCTCTAGCCCAGCATGTGCTGGTGCAACCTCGGTCCGGTCCGATCTTAGACTGGGAATGAACTCCGTATGCCTAAGTCAAACCACGAAGTGAGCGTGCGGGCGCTCAGTCGGCCTGAGGGGCGGGATGCGCAAGCCGGGGATCGACCGGGTCCCCCTCTGCATGCTGTCGATGCTGCAGCCGCAACCCTCTGTCCGGTCCGATCTTAGACTAGGAATGAAGTCCGTATGCCTAAGCCAACCGACGAAATGAGCGGGCGGGCGGGCGGGCACTACGTCGGCCAGAGAGATGGGATGCGCAAGCCGTGGATCGATGGGGTGGTAGGTGGGTTTAGGCACATCTTCATTTTTCTGTGTGCCAATGCCATTTTTATGGCACGTAAATTCATACAATGGTCCTTTAAGCCCTTCACGTGAAGTTTCATGGCAAGACGACTCATTTTCTATTTTTCATGATTTTTGAAACTTTTTGCTGTTCGGGACTTTTTAAAATTTCTTCGAAAGGAGTTTTGGAAACAAACCTGGTAGATGTGATTCTTGTATTTTTGTTGGCATGCATAAAAAATTCAGCTAAAAACTCGAAGTGTACAAGATTTTGTGACCATTTGAAAAAAGTGTCCCCATTTCAGACACTTTAGTGGCTACTGGCAGCAAACTTGTAAAATCTCAAATGCTCTTTAAGGGGGTGTGAGTTCTCGAGGTTTGATGAGGGATATGGGGCCAATATAAGGGCCAAGTACCAGCACCCATCGTACATCATGCGCGCGCACCCCCTAGCCCTCGTGATCATTGGAACCCAATGCCGCCGGTCGGGTTCTCCGACGATGCTCCAGCGATGGTGCCCAAACGAAGAAAAATGTGGCAGCAACACATGCTTAAGCCCAGCATGTGCTACTGTAACCCTCGGTCTGGTCCGATCTTAGACTGGGAATGAACTCCATATGCTTAGACTGGGAATGAACTCCGTATGCCTAAGTTAACCCAAGAAACGAGCATGCGGGCACTCAGCCGGCCTGAGGGGCGGGATGCGCAAGTCGGGGATCAGCTTGGTCTCCCTCTGTGTGCTACTGATCCTGCTACCATAACCCTTGGTCTGGTCTAATCTTAGACTGGGAATGGACTCCGTATGCCTAAGCCAAAGAATGAAACGAGCGGACGGGCGGGCGGCCGGCCACTACGTCGGCCAGATAGACGGGATACGCAAGCCGTGCATAGATAGGTGGTAGGTGGGTTTAGGCACATCTTCATATTTCAGCATGCCAATGCCATTTTTATGGCTTGTAAATTCATACAATGGTCCCATAAGCCTTCATGTGAAGTTTCATGGGAAGACGACTCGTTTTCTATTTTTCATGATTTTTTAAACTTTTTGCGGTTCGTGATTTTTTAAAATTTTTTCAAAAGGATTTTTGGTCCCAAACCTGGTAGACGTGATCCTTTTATTTTTGTTGGCATGCACAAAAAAATTCAGCTAAAAACTCGAAGTGTACAAGATTTTGTGACCATTTGAAAAAAGTGTCCCCATTTCAGACACTTTAATGGCTACTAGCAGCAAACCTGTAAAATCTCCAATGCTCTTTAAGGGGGTGTGAGTTCTCAAGGTTTTATGAGGGATAGGGGGCCAATATAAGGGCCAAGTACCAGCACCCATCACACATCATGTGCGCACACCCCCCCCGGCCCCCCGATTGTCGGAACCTCAATGTCGGCGGTCAGGTTCTCCGGTGATGCTTTGCCGATGGTGCCCCGGAGAAGAAAAATGCGGCACCAGCACATGCTCGAGCCTAGCATGTGCTGGCGCAACCCTCGGTCCGGTCCGATCTTAGACTGGGAATGAACTCTGTATGCCTAAGTCAACCCACGAAATGAGCGTGCGGGTGTTCAGTCGGCCAGAGGGGCAGGATGCGCAAGCCGGGTATCGTCCGGGTCCCCCTCTACGTGCTGTCGATCCTACTGCCCCAACCCTCGGTTGGGTCCAATCTTAGACTGGGAATGAACTCCGTATGCCTAAGCCAACCGACGAAACGAGCGGCAGGGTAGGCGCACGGGCGGGCACTACGTCGGCCAGAGAGACGGGATGTGCAAGCCATGGATTGATAGGGTGGTAGGTGGGTTTAGGCACATCCTCATATTTCTGCATGGCAATGCCATTTTTATGGCTTGTAAATTCATACAATGGTCCGTTAAGCCTTCACGTGAAGTTTCATGGCAAGACGACTCGTTTTCTATTTTTCATAATTTTCAAAACTTTCTGAGGTTCGAGATTTTTTAAAATTTTTTCGGAAGGATTTTTGGCCCAAAACTTGGTAGACGTGATCCTTGTATTTTTTTTGGCATGCATAAAAAAATTCAGCTAAAAGATCAAAGTGTACAAGATTTTGTCACAATTTGAAAAAAGTGTCCCCATTTTAGACACTTTGTGGCTACTGGCAGCAAACCTGTAAAATCTCAAATGCTCTTTAAGGGGTGTGAGTTCTTGAGGATTGATGAGGGATAGGGGGCGAATATAAGGGTGAAGCACCAGCACCCATCACACATCATGTGCGCACACCCCCTCGGCCCCCCGACCGTCGGAACCCTAATGCCTTCGGACAGGTTCTCCAGCGATGCTCCGGCAATGGTGCCCCGACAAAAAAAAATGCGGCACGACCACATGCCCGAGCCCAGCATGTGCTGCCGCAACCTTCGGTCCAGTCCGGTCTTAGACTGGGAATGAACTCCGTATGCTTAGACTGGGAATCAACTCCGTATGCCTAAGTCAACCCACAAAATGAGCGTACGAGCGCTCAGCCAACCAGAGGGGCGGGATGCGTAAGCCGGGGATCGATCGGGTCCCCCTCTGTGTGCTATCAATCCTGCTACCGCAACCCTCGATCCTGTCCAATCTTAGACTGGGATGAACTCGTATGCCTAAGCCAACTGACGAAATGAGCGGGTGGGCACGCGGGTGGGCACTACGCCGGCCAGAGAGACGGGATGCGCAAGCCATGGATCGGTAGGGTGGTAGGTTGGTTTAGGCACATCTTCATATTTCTACGTGCCAATGCCATTTTTATGGCTTGTAAATTCATACAATGGTCCCGTAAGCCTTCACGTGAATTATAATGGCAAGATGACTCATTTTCTATTTTTCATGATTTTTGAAACTTTTTGCGGTTCGGGATATTTTAAAATTTTTTCGGAAGTAGTTTTGGCCCCAAACTTGGTAGACCTGATCCTTGTATTTTTGTTGGCATGCACAAAAAAATTCAACTAAAAACTCGAAGTGTACAAGATTTTATGACCATTTGAAAAAAGTGTCCCATCTCAGATACTTTAATGGCTACTGGCAGCAAACTTGTAAAATCTCAAATGCTCTTTAGGGGGGTGTGAGTTCTCTACGTTTGATGAGAGATAGGGGGCCAATATAAGGGCCAAGTACCAGCACCCATTGTACATCATATGTGCACACCCCCCTGGCCCCCAGATCGCCGGAACCCCAATGCCGCCGGTCAGGTTCTTCGGCGATGCTCCGACGATGGTGCCCGACGAAGAAAAATGCAGCACAGCACATGCCCGAGCCCATCATGTGCTGCCGCAACCCTCGGTCCAATTCGATCTTAGACTGGGAATGAACTCCGTATGCTTAGACTGGGAATGAACTCCGTATGCCTAAGTCAACCCACGAAACGAGCGTGCGGGCGCTCAGCAGGCCAGAGGGGCGGGATGCGCACGCAGGGGATCGTCTGGGTCCCCCTCTGCGTGCTGTCGATCCTATTGCCCTAACCCTCGGTTTGGTCTGATCTTAGACTGGGAATGAACTCCGTATGCCTAACCAATCGATGAAACAAGTGGGAGGGTGGCAGGGTGGGTGGGTGGGCGGGCACTACGCCGGCCAGAGAGACGGGATGCGCAAGCCGTGGATCGATAGGGTGGTAGGTGGGTTTAGGCACATCCTCATATTTCTACATGCCAATGCCATTTTTATGGCTGGTAAATTCATACAATGGTCCCTTAAGCCTTCACGTGAAGTTTCATGGCAAGACGACTCATTTTCTATTTTTCATAATTTTCAAAACTTTTTATGATTCGGGATTTTTTAAAATTTTTTCGGAAGGATTTTTGGCCCCAAACTTGGTAGACGTGATCCCTGTATTTTTGTTGGCATGCACAAAAAAATTCAGCTAAAAACTCAAAGTGTACAAGATTTTGTGACCATTTGACAAAAGTGTCCCCATTTCAGACACTTTAATGGCTATTGGCATCAAACCTGTAAAATCTTAAATGCTCTTTAAGGGGGTGTGAGTTCTCGAGGTTTGATGAGGGATAGGGGGCCAAAATAAGGGCCAAGTACCAGCACCCATCCCGACCCCCCCGATCGCCGGAACCCCAAAGCCGCCGATCAGGTTCCCCAGGGATGCTCCGACGATGGTGCCCGGGCGAAGAAAATTGTGCCACCAGCACATGCCCGAGCCACGCATGTGCTATCGCAACCCTCAGTCCAGTCCGATCTTAGACTGGGAATGAACTCCGTATGCTTAGACTGGGAATGAACTTTATATGCCTAAGTTAACCCACGAAACGAGCGTGCGGGCGCTCAGTCGGCCAAAGGGGTGGGATGCGCAAGCCAGGGATCGATCGGGTACCCCTCTGCGTGCTGTCAATCCAGCTGCCGTAACCCTCAGTCTACTCTGATCTTAGACTGGAAATGAACTCCGTATGCCTAAGACAACCGACGAAAGGAGCGGGTGGGCACTACGCCGGCCAGAGAGACGGGATGCGCAAGTCATGGATTGATAGGGTGGTAGGTGGGTTTAGGCACATCTTCATATTTCTATGTGCCAATACCATTTTTATGGCTTGTAAATTCATACAATGGTCCCTTAAGCCTTCACGTGAAGTTTCATGGCAAGGCGACTCGTTTTCTATTTTTCATGATTTTCAAAACTTTTTACGGTTCGAGATTTTTTAAAATTTTTTCGGAAGGAGTTTTGGCCCCAATCTAGGTGGACGTGATCCTTGTATTTTTGTTGGGATGTACAAAAAAATTCAGCTAAAAACTCGAAGTGTACAAGATTTTGTGACCATTTGAAAAAAGTGTCCCCATTTCAGACACTTTAATGGGTACTGGCAACAAACCTGTAAAATCTCAAATGCTCTTTAAGGGGGTATGAGTTCTCGAGGTTTGATGAGGGATAGGGGACCAATATAAGGGCAAGTATGAGCAGCCTTCGCACATCATGTGTGCACACCCCCCGGCCCCCCCGATCACCGGAACCCCAATGCCGTCGGTCAGGTTCTCCGGCGATGCTCTAACGATGGTGCCCCGACGAAGAAAAATGCGACACCAACACATGCCACAACCCTCAGTCCGGTCCGATCTTAGACTTGGAATGAACTCCGTATGCTTAACCTGGGAATGAACTCCGTATGCCTAAGTCAACCCACGAAACGAGCGTGCGGGCGCTCAGTCGGCCAGAGGGGCAGGATGCGCAAGCTGGGGATCAGCTGGGTCCCCCTCTGCGTGCTGCCGATCTTGCTGCCGCAACCCTCGGCCTAGTCTGATCTTAGACTGGGAATGAATTCCGTATGCCTAAGCCAACTGACGAAACGAGCGGGCGGGCGGGCGGGTGGGCACTAGGCCGGCCAGAGAGGCGGGAATCGCAAGCCGTGGATCCATAGGGTGGTAGGTGGGTTTAGGCACATCTTCATATTTCTGCATGCCGATGCCATTTTTATGGCTTGCAAATTCATACAATGGTCCCTTAATCCTTCACGCGAAGTTTCATGGCGAGACGACTCATTTTCTGTTTTTTGCGATTTTCAAAACTTTTTGCGGTTCGAGATTTTCTAAAATTTTTTCGGAAGGAATTTTGGCCCCAAACTTCGTAGACATGATCCTTGTATTTTTGTTGGCATGCAAAAAAAAAATTCAGCTAAAAACTTGAAGTGTACAAGATTTTGCGACCATTTGAAAAAAGTGTCCCCATTTCAGACACTTTAATGGCTACTGGCAGCAAACCTGTAAAATCTCAAATGCTCTTTAAGGGGGTGTGAGTTCTCGAGGTTTGATGAGGGATAGGGGGCCAATATAAGGGCCAAGTACTAGACCCCATCGCACATCATTTGCGCACACCCCCTCCCGGGCCCCCTGATCATGGGAACCCTAATGCCGTCGGTCAGGTTCTCCGACGATGCTCCAGTGATGGTGCCCCGACGAAGAAAAATGTGGCACCAGCACATGCCCAAGCCCAGCATGTGTTGCCGCAACCCTCGACCCGGTCCGATCTTAGATTGGGAATGAACTCCTATGCTTAAACTGGGAATGAACTCCGTATGCCTAAGTCAACACACGAAACAAGCGTGCGGGCGCTCAGCCGGCCAGAGGGGCATGATTCGCAAGCCGAGGATCGGCTGGGTCATCCTCTACGTGCTATCGATCCTACTACTGCAACCCTCGGTCCGATCTGATCTTAGACTAGGAATGAACTCCGTATGCGTAAGCCAACCGACGAAACGAGTGGGCGGGCGGGAACTGCGTCGGCCAGAGAGACGGGATGCGCAAGCCGTGGATCGATAGGGTGGTAGGTGGGTTTAGGCACATATTCATATTTTTGCATGCCAATGCCATTTTTATGGCTTGTAAATTCATACAATGGTCCCTTAAGCCTTCACGTGAAGTTTCATGGCAAGACGACTCGTTTTCTATTTTTCATTATTTTTGAAACTTTTTGCGGTTCAGGATTTTTTAAAATTTTTTCGGAAGATGTTTTGGTCCCAAACTTGGTAGACATGATCCATGAATTTTTTTTGGGTTGCACAAAAAAATTCAGCTAAAAACTCGAAGTGTTCAAGATTTTGTGACCATTTGAAAAAAGCGTCCCCATTTCAGACACTTTAATGGCTACTGGCAGCAAACCTGTAAAATCTCAAATGCTCTTTAAGGTGGTGTGAGTTCTCGAGGTTAGATGCGGGATAGGGGACCAATATAAGGGCCAAGTACCAGCACCCAACGCACATCATGTGCGCACACCCCCCTCGGCCCCCCTGATCGTCAGAACCCCAATGCCGCCGGTCAGGTTCTCCGATGATTCTCCGACGATGGTGCCCCGACGAAGAAAAATGCGACACCAGCACATGGCCGAGCCAGCATGTGCTGCCGCAACCCTCGGTCCGGTCTGATCTTAGACTGGGAATGAACTTCGTATGCTTAGACTGGGAATGAACTCCGTATACCTAAGTCAACCACGAAACAAGCATGCGGGCGCTAAGTCGGCCGGAGGGGCGGGATGCGCAAGCCGAAGATCGGTCGGGTCTTCCTCTGCGTGCTACCGATCCTGCTACCATTACCCTTGGTCTGGTCTATTCTTAGACTGGGAATGAACTCCGTATGGCTAAGCCAACTGACGAAATGGACAGGCGGGCAAGCGGGTGGGCACTACGCCGGCCAGAGAGATGGGATGCGCAAGCCGTGGATCGATAGGGTGGTAGGTGGGCTTAGGCACGTCTTCATATTTATACGTTGCAATGCCATTTTTATGGGTTGTAAATTCATACAATGGTCGCTTAAGCCTTCACGTGAAGTTTCATGGCAAGACGACTCGTTTTCTATTTTTTACGATTTTTGAAACTTTTTCCGGTTTGAGATTTTTTAAAATTTTTTTGGAAGGAGTTTTGACCCCAAACTTGGTAGACGTGATCCTTGTATTTTTGTTGGCATGCACCAAAAAATTCAGCTAAAAACTCGAAGTGTACAAGATTTTGTGACCATTTGAAAAAAGTGTCCCCATTTCAGACACTTTAATGGCTACTCACAGCAAACCTGTAAAATCTCAAATGCTTTTTAAGGGGGTGTGAGTTCTCGAGGTTTGATAAGGGATAGGGAGCCAATATAAGGGCCAAGTACCAGCACCAATCGCAAATGATGTGCGCACACCCCCCCGGCCCCCCCGTTCACTAGAACCCCAATGCCGCCGGTCAAGTTCTCTGGCGATGCTTCGGTGATGGTGCCTCGACGAAGAAAAATGCGGCACCAGCACATGCTCGAGCCCAGCATGTGCTGTCGCAACCCTCAGTCTGGTCTGATCTTAGACTGGGAATGAACTTCGTATGCTTAGACTAGGAATGAACTTTGTTTGCCTAAGTCAACACATGAAACAAGTGTGCGGGTGCTCAACCGGCCAGAGGGGCGGGATACGCAAGCCGGGGATTGGCCAGGTCCTCCTCTACGAGCTGTCGATCCTGCTACCGCAACCCTCGGTCCAGTCTGATCTTAGACTGGGAATGAACTCTGTATGCCTAAGCCAAATGACGAAATGAGGGGACGGGCGGACGGGCACTACGCCGTCCAGATAGACGGGATGCGCAAGCCGTGGCTCGATAGGGTGGCAGGTGGGTTTAGGCACATCTTTATATTTCTATGTGCCAATGCCATTTTTATGGAGTGTAAATTCATACAATGGTCCCTTAAGCCTTCACGTGAAGTTTCATGGCAAGGTGACTCGTTTTCTATTTTTCACGATTTTAGAAACTTTTTACGGTTCGGGATTTTTTAAAAATTTTTTGGAAGGAGTTTTGGCCCCAAACTTGGTATACATGATCCTTGTATTTTTGTTGGCATGCACAAAAAATTTCAGCTAAAAACTCGAAGTGTACAAGATTTTGTGACCAGTTGAAAAAAGTGTCCCCATTTCAGACACTTTAATGGCTACTGGCAGCAATCCTGTAAAATCTCAAATGCTCTTTAAGGGGGTGTGAGTTCTTGAGGTTTGATGAGGGATAGGGGGCAATATAAGGGCCAAGTACCAGCACCCATCGTACATCATGTGCGCACACCCCCCGGCCCCCCTATCGTCGGAACCCCAATGCCGCCGGTCAGGTTCTCTGGCGATGGTGCCCCTGCGAAAAAAAATACGGCACCAGCACATGCCCGAGCCCAGCATGTGTTGTCGCAACCCTCGGTCTGGTCTGATCTTAGACTGGGAATGAACTCTGTATGCTTAGACTGGGAATGGACTCCGTATGCTTAAGTCAACCCATGAAATGAGCGTGTGGGCGCTCTACCAGCCAGAAGGGCGGGATGCGCATGCTAAGGATCGATCGGGTTCCCCTTTGCATGCTGTCGATCTTGCTACTGCAACCCTCAGTGCGCTCTGATCTTAGCCTGGAATGAACTCCGTATACCTAAAACAACCGACGAAACGAGCGGGCGGGCGGGCGGACGGGCACTACGCCAGCTAGAGAGATCGGATGCGCAAACCGTGTATCGATAGGGTGGTTGGTGGGTTTAGCACATCTTCATATTTCTGCATGCCAATGCCATTTTTATGGCTTGCAAATTCATACAATGGTCCCTTAAGCCTTCACGTGAAGTTTCATGGCAAGACCACTCGTTTTCTATTTTTCATGATTTTTAAAACTTTTTACGGTTCAAGATTTTTTAAAATTTTTTTGGAAGGATTTTTGGCCCCAAACTTGGTAGACGTGATCCTTGTATTTTTGTTGGCATGCACAAAAAATTTCAGCTAAAAAGTCGAAGTGTACAAGATTTTGTGACCATTTGAAAAAAGTGTCCCCATTTCAGACACTTTAATGGCTACTGGCAGCAAACCTGTAAAATCTCAAATGCTCTTTAAGGGGGTGTGAGTTCTGGCGGTTTGATGAGGGATAGGGGGCCAATATAAGGGCCAAGTACCAGCACCCATCGCACATCATGTGCGCACACCCCCCGGCCCCCCCGATTGCCAGAACCCTAATGCCATCGGTCAGGTTCTCCGACGATGCTACGATGAAGAAAAAGGCGACACCAACACATGCCCGAGCCCAGCATGTGCTGCCGTAACCCTCGGTCCGGTCCGATCTTAGACTGGGAATGAACTCCGTATGCTTAGACTGGGAATGAACTCCGTATGCCTAAGTTAACCCACGAAACGAACGTGCGGGCGCTCAGTCGGCCAGAGGGGAGGGATGCGCAAGTCGGAGATCGATCGGGTCCCCCTCTACGTGCTGTTGATCCTATTGCCGCAAACCTCGGTCTGGTCCAATCTTAGACTAGGAATGAACTCCGTATGCCTAAGCCAACTGACGAAACGAGCGGGCGTGCGGGCGGGCACTACGTCGGCCAGAGAGACGGGATGCGCACGCCGTAGATCGATAGGGTGGTAGGTGGGTTTAGGCACATCTTCATATTTCTATGTGCTAATGCCATTTTTATGGCTTATAAATTCATACAATGGTCTTTTAAGACTTCACGTGAAGTTTCATTGCAAGACGGCTCGTTTTTATTTTTCATGATTTTTGAAACTTTTTACGGTTCAGGATTTTTTAAAATTTTTTCGAAAAGGAGTTGTGGCCCCAAACTTGGTAGATGTGATCCTTGAATTTTTTTTGGCATGCACAAAAACATTCAGCTAAAAACTCGAAGTGTACAAGATTTTGTGACCATTTGAAAAAAGTGTCCCTATTTCAGACACCTTAATGGCTACTGGCAGTAAACTTGTAAAATCTCAAATGCTCTTTAAGGGGGTGTGAGTTCTCGAGGTTCGATGAGGGATAAGGGGCCACTATAAGGGCCAAGTGCCAGCACCCATCACACATCATGTGTGCACACCCCCCCGGCCCCCCCGATTGCAAGAACCCCAATAGCGCCGGTCAGGTTCTCCGGCGATGCTCCGGTGATGGTGCCCCGACGAAGAAAAATGCAGCCCCAGCACATGCCCGAGCCCAGCATGTGCTGCCGTAACCCTCGGTCCGGTTTGATCTTAGACTGGCAATGAACTCTGTATGCTTAGACTGGGAATGAACTCCGTATGCCTAAGTCAATCCACGAAACGAGCGTGCAGGCGCTCAGCGGGCCAGAGGGGCGAGATGTGAAAGCCGAGGATCGATCGGGTCCCACTCTGCATGCTGTCGATCCTGCTGCCACAACCCTCAGTCCGGTCTGATCTTAGACTGGGAATTAACTCCGTATGCCTAACCCAACCGACGAAATGAGCGGGCAGGCACTACGTCGGCCAGAGAGACGGGATGCGTAAGCCGTGGATCGATAGGGTGGTAGGTGGGTTTAGGTACATCTTCATATTTCTATGTGCCAATTCCATTTTTATGGCATGTAAATTCATACAATGGTCCCTTAAGCCTTCACGTGAAGTTTCATGGCAAGACGACTCGTTTCTATTTTTCACAATTTTCAAAACTTTTTGCGGTTCAGGATTTCTTAAAATTTTTTCGGAAGGAGTTTTGACCCCAAAACTTGGTGGACGTGATCCTTGTATTTTTTTTGGCATGGACAAAAAAATTCAGCTACAAACTCGAAGTGTACAAGATTTTGTGACCATTTGAAAAAAATGTTCCCATTTTAGACACTTTAATGGCTTCTAGCAGCAAACCTGTAAAATCTCAAATGCTCTTTATGGGGGTGTGAGTTCTCGAGGTTTGATGAGGGATAGGGAGCCACTATAAGGGCCAAGTACCAGCATTGATCACACATCATGTGTGCACACCCCCCCGGCCCCCCCGATTGTCAGAACCCCAATGCCAACGGTCAGGTTCTCCAATGATGCTCCGACGATGGTGCCTCGACGAAGAAAAATGTGTCACCAGCACATGCCCGAGCCCAGCATGTGCTGCCGCCACCCTCGGTCTGGTCTGATCTTAGACTGGGAATGAACTCCGTATGCTTAGACCTTAGGAATGAAACTCTATATTGCCTAAGCTCAACCCATGAAATGGGCGTCAGGTGCGCTCAGTCGGCTAGAGGGCCGGGATACACAAGCCGAGGTCAACTTAGTTCCAGCTCGTACACTGCGCCGATTCTGCTACGTATACCCTCGGTCCGATCTGCATCTTAAGACTTGGGAATGGAGCTTTGGTATCCAAGCCAACCAATCGAATGAACGGGTGGCGGGCGTGCAAGGCACTACAACCGGCTAGAGAAGACGAGATGCGGTAAGCCGTTGATCGATAGGGTGTTAGTGGGTTTGGGCACATCTTCATATTTTCTACAATGCCAATGCATTTTTTATGGCTTTGTAGAATTCATATAATGGCCCCTTAATGCCTTCACGTGAAGTTCAATGTTAAGGCACGACTCGTTTTCTATTTTCACACATTTTCGAAACTTTTTGCGATTCAAAATTTTTTAAAAATTCTTTCGAAAAAGGAGTTTTGGCCCCAAACTTGGTAGACGTGATCCTTATATTTTTGTTGGCATGCGCAAAAAAATTCAGCTAAAGACGCGAAGTGTACAAGATTTTGTGACCATTTGAAAAAAGTGTCCCTATTTCAGACACTTTAATGGCTACTGGCAGCAAACCTGTAAAATCTCAAATGCTCCTTAAGGGGGTGTGAGTTCTCAAGGTTTGATGAGGGATAGGGGGCCAATATAAGGGTCAAGTACAAGCACCCATCGCACATCATGTGCACACACCCCCCGGCCCACCCGATCGTCGGAACCCTAATGTCGACGGTCAGGTTCTCCGACGATGCTCCAGCGATGGTGCCCCGATGAAGAAAAATGCGGTACCAGTGCATGCTCGAGCCCAGCATGTGCTGCCGCAACCCTCGGTCCGGTCCGATCTTAGACTGGGAATGAACTCCATATGCTTAGACTGGGAATGAACTCCGTATGCCTAAGTCAAACCATGAAACGAGAGTGCGGGCGCTCAGCCGGCCAGAGGGGCGAGATGCACAAGCCTTGGGTCGGCTAGGTCCCCCTCTGCATGCTGCCAATCCTGCTCCCGCAACCCTCGATCCGGTCTGATCTTAGACTAGGAATGAACTTCGTATGCCTAAGCCAACCAACGAAACGAGCGGGTGAACGGGCGGCGGGCAGGAACTACACCGACCAGAGAGACGGATGCGCAAAGCCGTGATCGATAGGGTGGGAGGTGGGATTAGGCACATCTTTCATATTTCTACATGCCAATGCCATTTTTATGGCTTGTAAATTCATACAATGGTCCCTTAAGACTTCACGTGAAGTTTCATGTTAAGACATCGTTTTCTATTTT
>NW_019168048.1:15154107-15256030 GCF_002303985.1 Durio zibethinus
GGTTACAGCACATGCTCTCTCGGGCTTGGTGCCGCATTTTTCTTCGTCGGGGCACCATCACCGAAGAACCTAACCGACGGTATTGGGGTTTCGGCGATCGGGGGGGCCGGGGGGTGTGCGCACATGATGTGCATTGGGTGCTGGTACTTGGCCCTTATATTGGCCCCCTATCCCTCATCAAACCTCGAGAACTCACACCCCCTTAAAGAGCATTTGAGATTTTACAGGTTTGCTGCCAGTAGCCATTAAAGTGTATGAAATGGGGACACTTTTTTTGAAATGGTCACAAATTCTGGTACACTTTGAGTTTTTAGCTGAATTTTTTTGTGCATGCCAAGAAAAATACAGGGATCATGTCTACAAAGTTTGGGGACAAAACGCCTTCCGAAAAAATTTTAAAAAATCTCGACCCGTAAAAAGTTTCAAAAATCGTGAGAAATAGAAAACGAGTCGTCTTGCCATGAAACTTCACGTGAAGGCTTAAGGGACCATTGTATGAATTTACAAGCCATAAAAATGGCATTGACATGCGGAAATATGAAAATGTACCTAAACCCACTTACCACCCTATCGATCCACGGCTTGCGCATGCCGTCTCTCTGGTCAGCGTAGTGCCCGCCCGCCCGCCCACCCGCTCATTTCGTCGGTCGGCTTAGGCTTACGAATTCATTCCCAGTCTAAGATCAGACCGGACTAAGGATTATAGTAGTAGGATTGGCAGCACGCAGAGGAGGACCCGGTCAATCCCCGGCTTGTGCATCCGGCCCCTCTGGCCGGCTGAGCACCCGCACGCTCGTTTTGTGAGTTGACTTAGGCATACGGAGTTCATTCCCAGTGTAAGCATATGGAGTTCATTCCCAGTCTAAGATGGACCGGACCGAGGGTTGTGGCAGCACATGTTGGGCTCGAGCATGTGTTGGTGCCGCATTTTTCTTCACCAGGGTGCCATTGTCGGAGCATCACCGGAGAACCTGACCGACGGTATTGGGGTTCCGACGATCAGGGGGGCCGGGGGGGGTGTGCGCACATGATGTGCGATGGGTGCTGGTACATGGCCCTTATATTGGCCCCTTATCACTCATCAAACCTCGAGAACTCACACCCCCTTAAAGAGCATTTGAGATTTTACAGGTTTGCTGCCAGTAGCCATTAAAGTGTCTGAAATGGGGACACTTTTTTCAAATGGTCACAAAATCTTGTACACTTCTAGTTTTTAGCTAAATTGTTTTGTGGATACCAAGAAAAATAAAAGGATCACGTCTACAAAGTTTGGGGCCAAAACTCCATCCGAAAAAATTTTTAAAAATCCCGAACCATAAAAAGTTTCAAAAATCGTGAGAAATAGAAAACAAGTCGTCTTGCAATGAAACTTCACGTGAAGCCTTAAGGGACCAATATATCAATTTACAAGCCATAAAAATGACATTGGCACACAGAAATATAAAGATGTACCTAAACCCACCTTCCACCCTATCGATCCACGGCTTGCGCATCCCGTCTCTCTGGCCGACGTAGTGCCCACCCGCCACCCGTCCGCTCGTTTCATCGGTTGGCTTAGGCATATGGAGTTCATTCCCAGTTGAAGATCGAATCGAACCGAAGGTTGCGGCAGCAGGATCGGCAGCATGCAGAAGGGGACCCGGTCGGTCCCCGGCTTGTGCAACCCACCCCTTTGGCCGGTTGAGCACCCGCACGCTCATTTCGTGGGTTGACTTAGGCATACAGAGTCCATTCCCAGTCTAAGCATACGGAGTTCATTCCCAGTCTATGATCGGACCGGACCGAGGGTTGTAGCAGCACATGCTGGGCTCGGGCATGTGCTGGTGTCGTATTTTTCTTTGCTGAGGCACCATCGCTAGAGCATGGCCCTTATATTGGCCCCCTATCCCTCATCAAACCTCGAGAACTCACTCCCCCTTAAAGAGCATTTGAGATTTTACAAGTTTGCTGCCAGTAGCCATTAAAGTGTCTGAAATGGGGACACTTTTTTCAAATGGTCACAAAATCTTGTACACTTTGAGTTTTTAGCTGAATTTTTTTGTGCACGCCAAAAAAAATACAAGGATCACGTCTAGCAAGTTTGGGGCCAAAACTCCTTCTGAAAAAATTTTCAAAAATACCGAACCACAAAAAGTTTAAAAAATCGTGAAAAATAGAAAACGAGTCGTATTGCCATGAAACTTCACGTGAAGGCTTAAGGGACCATTGTCTGAATTTACAAGCCATAAAAATGGCATTGGCATGCAAATATATGAAGATGTGCCTAAACCCACCTACCAACCTATCGATCCACGACTTGCGTATCCCGTCTCTCTGGCCGGGTAGTGCCCGCCCGCTCGTCCCGCTCGTTTCATCGGTTGGCTTAGGCATATGGAGTTCATTCCCAGTCTAAGATCAGACCAGACTGAGGGTTGCGGCGGCAAGATCGACAGCACATAGAGAGGGACCCGACCGATCCTCGGCTTACGCATCTCGCCCCTCTGGCTGGCTCAGCGCCCGTAAGCTCATTTCATGGGTTGACTTAGGCATACGAAGTTCATTCCCAGTCTAAGCATACGGAGTTCACTCCCATTCTAAGATCAAACTGGACCGAGGTTTACGGTAGCACATGCTGGGCTCGGGCGTGTGCTGGTGCTGGTGTCGCATTTTTCTTCGTCAGGGCATCATCGCTGGAGCATCGTCGGAGAACCTGATCGGCGGCATTGGGGTTCCGACGATCGGAGGGGCTAGGGGGGTGTGCGCACATGATGTGCGATGGTGCCAGTACTTGGCCCTTATATTGGCCCCCTATCCCTCATCAAACCTCGAGAACTCACACCCCCTTAAAGAGCATTTGAGATTTTACAGGTTTGCTACCAGCAGCCATTAAAGTGTCTTAAATGGGGACACTTTTTTCAAATGGTCACAAAATCTTGTACACTTCGAGTTTTTGGCTGAATTTTTTTGTGCATGCCCACAAAAATACAAGGATCATGTCTACCAATTTGGGGCCAAAACTCCTTCCGAAAAAATTTTAAAAAATCTCGAACCGTAAAAAGTTTTGAACTTGGTGAAAAATAGAAAATGAGTCGTCTTACGCATAAAAATGGCATTGGCACGTAGAAATATGAAGATGTGCCTAAACCCACCTACCACCCTATCGATCCATGACTTGCGCATCCCGTCTCTTTGGCCGGCGTAGTGCCCGCATTTTTCTTCGCCGGAGCATCGCCAGAGAACCTGACTGACGACATTGGGGTTCCGACGATCGGCGGGGCCGGGGGGGTGTGCGCACAGGATGTGCAATGGGTGCTGGTACTTGGCCCTTATATTGGCCCCCTATCCCTCATCAAACCGCGAGAACTCACACCCCCTTAAAGAGCATTTGAGATTTTAGAGGTTTGCTACCAGCAACCATTAAAGTGTCTGAAATGGGGACACTTTTTTCAAATGGTCATAAAATCTTGTACACTTCAAGTTTTTGGCTGAATTTTTTTATGCATGCCCACAAAAATTCAAGGATCACATCTACCAAGTTTGGGGCCAAAACTCCAACCGCAAAAATTTTAAAAAATCATGAAAAATAAAAAACGAGTCGTCTTGCCATGAAACTTCACGTGAAGGCTTCGGGGACCATTGTATGAATTTACAAGCCATAAAAATGGCATTGGCATGTAAAAATATGAAGATGTACCTAAACCCACCTACCACCCTATCGATCCAGGGCTTGCGCATCCCATCTCTCTGGCTGGCATAGTGCCCGCCCGCCCCGCCTACCTACTCGTTTCGTCGATTGGCTTAGGCATGCAGAGTTCATTCCCAGTCTAAGATCAGACCGGACCGAGGGTTGTGGTAGTAGGATCGATAGCATGCAGAGGGGGACCCGACCGATCCCCGACTTGTGCATCCCGCCTTTCGGGTCGGCTGAGCACCCACACACCCGTTTCATGGGTTGACTTAGGCATACAGAGTTCATTCCCAGTCTAAGCATATGGAGTTCATTCCCAGTCTAAGATCGGATCGGACCGAGGGTTGCGACAGCACATGCTAGGCTCGGGCATGTGTTGGTGCCGTATTTTTCTTCGCTGGGGCACCATCGTCGGAGCATCACCAGAGAACCTGACTGGCGGCATTGGGGTTCCGACGATCGGGGGGTCGGGGGGTGTGCACACATGATGTGCCATGGGTGCTGGTACTTGGCCCTTATATTGGCCCCCTATCCCTCATCAAACCTCAAGAACTCACACCCTTTTAAAAGAGCATTCGATATTTTACAGGTTTGCTGCCAGTAGCCATTAAAGTGTCTGAAATGGGGACACTTTTTTCAAATGGTCACAAAATCTTGTACACTTCGAGTTTTTAGCAGGAATTTTTTGTGCATGCCAACAAAAATACAGGGATCATGTCTACCAATTTGGGGCCAAAACTCCTTCCAAAAAAATTTTAAAAAATCTCGAACCGTAAAAAGTTTTGAACATAGTGAGAAATAGAAAACGAGTCGTCTTACGCATAAAAATGGCATTGGCACGTAGAAATATGAAGATGTGCTAAACCCACCTACCACCCTATCGATCCATGACTTGCGCATCCCGTCTCTTTGGCCGGCATAGTGCCCGCATTTTTCTTCGCCGGAGCATCGCCGGAGAACTTGACTGACGGCATTGGGGTTCCGACGATCGGCGGGGCCGGGGGGTGTGCGCACAGGATGTGCAATGGGTGCTGGTACTTCGCCCTTATATTGGCCCCCTATCCCTCATCAAATCGTGAGAACTCACACCCCTTTAAAGAGCATTTGAGATTTTAGAGGTTTGCTACCAATAGCCATTAAAGTGTCTGAAATGGGGACACATTTTTCAAATGGTCACAAAATCTTGTACACTTTGAGTTTTTAGCTGAATTTTTTGGTGCATCCAACAAAAATACAAGGATCACGTCTACCAAGTTTGGGGCCAAAACTCCTTCCGAAAAATTTTAAAAAATCCTGAACAGCAAAAAGTTTCCAAAATCGTGAAAATAGAAAATGAGTCGTCTTGCCATGAAACTTCATGTGAAGGCTTAAGGGACCATTGTATGAATTTACAAGCCATAAAAATGGCATTGGCACATAGAAATATGAAGATGTGCCTAAACCCACCTACCACCCTATCGATCCACGGCTTGCGCATCCCGTCTCTCTAGTCGGCATACTACCTGCCTGCCCGCCTTTTTGTTTCATCAGTTGGCTTAGGCATACGGAGTTAATTCCCAGTCTAAGATGGGACCGGATCGAGGGTTGCAGTAGCAGGATCGATAGCACGTAGATGGGGACCTGGCCGATCCCCGGCTTGCCCATCCCGCCCCTCTGACTGGCTGAGCACCCGCACGCTCGTTTCGTGGGTTGACTTAGGGATACGGAGTTCATTCCCAGTCTAAGCATTCGGAGTTCATTCCCAGTCTAAGCTCCGACCGGTCTGAGGGTTGCGACAGCACATGCTGGGCTCGAGCATGTGTTGGTGCCACATTTTTCTTTGTCGGGGCACCGTCTCCGGAGCATCGCCATAGAACCTAACTGACGGCATTGGGGTTCCAGTGATTGGGGGGGCCGGGGGGGGTGTGCGCACAGGATGTGCAGTGGGTGCTGGTACTTTGCCCTTATATTGGCCCCCTATCCCTCACCAAACCTTGAGAACTCACACTCCCTTAAAGAGCATTTGAGATTTTACAGGTTTGCTGCCAGTAGCCATTAAAGTGTCTAAAATGGGGACACTTTTTTCAAATGGTCATAAAATCTTGTACACTTCGAGTTTTTAGCTGAATTTTTTTGTGCATACCAAAAAAAATACAAGGATCACGTCTACCAAGTTTGCGGCCAAAACTCCTTCCGAAAAAATTTTAAAAAATCCAGAACCGTAAAAAGTTTCAAAAATCATGAAAAATAGAAAACGAGTCGTCTTACCATGAAACTTCACGTGAAGCTTGAAGGACCATTGTATGAATTTACAGGCCATAAAAATGGCATTGGCACGCAAAAATATGAAAAAGTGCCTAAACCCACCTGCCACCCTATCGATCCACGGCTTGCGCTCCGTCTCTCTGCCATAGTGCCGGCCTCGTTGCCGTTCTTTATGTTGGCTTAGGGTAAGAGTTCAGTTCCAGTCTAAGATGGATCAGACCGAGGGTTGCGGTAGCAGGATCGACAGCGCGTAGAAGGGGACCCGTAACCGATCACGACTTGCACATCCGCGCCCTACTGGCCGCTGAGCGCCCGCAGACGCTCATTTCGTCTGGTGTGACATTAGGCATACGGAGATTCATATCCGTCCTAAGATCAGACCAGACCTGTGGGTTGCGATAGCACATGCTGGCGCTCGAGCATGTCGTTGGTGCGTATTTTTCTTCACCGGGGGCACCATCGTCAGAGAACCCTCGACCGAACGGCATTCGAGGTTCCGGTGATCGGGGGGTCAGGGGGGTGTGCGCACATGATGTGCGATGGGTGCTGGTAACCTGGCCCTTATATTGGCCCCCCTATCCTCATCAAACTCGGAGCCCACCTCACACCCTCTTAAAGAGCATTTGAGATTTTACAGGTTTTCTGCCAGTAACCATTAAAGTGTCTGAAATGGGGACACTTTTTTCAAATGGTCACAACATCTTGTACACTTCTAGTTTTTAGCTGAATTTTTTTCTGCCTGCCAACAAAAATACAAGGATCACGTCTACCATGTTTGGGGCCAAAAATCCTTCCAAAAAAATTTAAAAAAATCCCGAACCGCAAAAAGTTTCAAAAATCTTGAAAAATAGAAAACGAGTCGTCTTACCATGAAACTCCACGTGAAGGCTTAAGGGACCATTTTATGAAATTACAAGCCATAAAAATGGAATTGGCATGCAGAAATATGAAGATGTGCCTAAACCCACCTACCACCCTATCGATCCATAGCTTACGCATCCCGTCTCTCTGGCCGGCGTAGTGCCCGCCCGCTCGCTCGTTTCATCGGTTGGCTTAGGCATACGGAGTTCATTCCCAATTTAAGATTGGATCAGACCGAGGGTTGCGGCAGCAGGATCGGCAGCATGCAGAGGGGGACCCGGCCGATCCCCAGCTTCCGCATCTCGCCCCTCTGGCCGGCTGAGCACCCGCACGCTTGTTTCGTGGGTTGACATAGGGATACAGAGTTCATTCCCAGTCTAAGCATATGGAGTTCATTCCCAGTCTAAGATCAGACCAGACCGAGGGTTGCAGCAGCACATACTGGGCTCGGGCATGTGCTGGTGCCGCATTTTTCTTCGTCGGGGCACCATCGCCGGAGCATCGCCGGAGAACCTGACTTGCGGCATTGGGGTTCCGACGATCAGGGGGCAGGGGGTGTGCGCACATGATGTGCAATGGGTGCTGGTACTTGGCCCTTATATTGGCCCCCTATCCCTTATCAAACCTTGAGAACTCACACCCCCTTAAAGAGCATTTGAGATTTTACAGTTTTGCTGCCAGTAGCCATTAAAGTGTCTGAAATGCGGACACTTTTTTCAAATTGTCATAAAATCTTGTACACTTCTAGTATTTAGCTAAATTTTTTTGTGCATGCCAAAAAAAATACAAGGATGACGTCTTCCAAGTTTGGGGCCAAAAATCCTTCTGAAAAAATTTTACAAAATCCCGAACCGCAAAAAGTTACGAAAATCGTGAAAAATAGAAAACGAGTCGTCTTGCCCTGAAACTTCACGTGAAGGCTTAAGGGACCATTGTATGAATTTACAAGCCATAAAAATGGTATTGGCATGCAGAAATATGAAGATGTGCCTAAACCTACCTACCACCCTATCGATCCAAGGCTTGCGCATCCCGTCTCTCTGGCTGGCGTAGTGCCCGCCCGCCCGCCCGCCTGCTTGTTTCGTCGGTTGGCTTAGGCATACGGAGTTCATTCCTAGTCTAAGATTGGACCAGACCGAGGGTTGTGGTAGCAGGATCGACAGCATGCAGAGGGGGACACGACCGATCCCCGACTTGCACATCTCGCCCCTCTGGCCGGCTGAGCACCTACACGCTCATTTCATGGGTTGGCTTAGGCGTACGAAGTTCATTCCCAGTCTAAGCATACGGAGTTCATTCCCACTCTAAGATCAGATCAGACCGAGGGTTGCGGCAGCACATGCTGGGCTCGGGCAAATGTTGGTGCCGCATTTTTCTTCGTCGGGGCACCATCGCCAGGGCATCGCCGGAGAACCTGACCGACAGCTTTGGGGTTCCGGCAATCGGGGGGCGGGGGGGTGTGCGCACATGATATGTGATGGGTGATAGTACTTGGCCCTTATATTGGCCCCCTATCCCTAATCAAACCTTGAGAACTCACACCCCCTTAAAGAGCATTTGAGATTTTACATGTTTGCTGCCAGTAGCCATTAAAGTGTCTGAAATGGGGACACTTTTTTCGAATGGTCACAAAATATTGTACACTTCGAGTTTTTAGCTGAATTGTTTTGTGCATGCCAAAAAAAATACAAGGATCACGTCTACCAAGTTTGGGGCCAAAACTCCTTTTGAAAAAATTTTAAAAAATCACGAACCGTAAAAAGTTTAAAAAATCATGAAAAATAGAAAACGAGTCGTCTTGCCATGAAACTTCACGTGAAGGCTTAAGGGAGCATTGTATGAATTTACAAGCCATAAAAATGGCATTGGCACGCTGAAATATGAAGATGTACCTAAACCCACCTACCACCCTATCTATCCACGGCTTACGCATCCCTCTGGCCGCTGAGCGCCCGCACGCTCATTTTGCTGGTTGACTTAGGCATACGGAGTTCATTCCCAGTCTAAGATCGGACCAGACCAAGGGTTGTGGCAGAATATGCTCGGCTTAGGCATGTTCTGGTGCTGCATTTTTCTTCACCGGGCACCATCGTCGGAGTATTGTCGGAGAACCTGACTGGCGACATTGGGGTTCCGGCGATCGGGGGGTGGGGGGTGTGCGCACATGATGTGCAATGGGTGCTCGTACTTGGCCCTTATATTGGCCCCTTATCACTCATCAAACCTTGAGAACTCACACCCCCTTAAAGAGCATTTGAGATTTTACAGGTTTACTGCCAGTAGCCATTAAAGTGTCTGAAATCGGGACACTTTTTTCAAATGGTCACAAAATCTTGTACACTTCGAGTTTTTACCTGAATTTTTTTGTGCAAGCCAAAAAAAATACAAGGATCACGTCTACCAAGTTTGGGGCCAAAACTTCTTCTGAAAAAATTTTCAAAAATCCCGAACCTCAAAAAGTTTCAAAAATCGTGAAAAATAGAAAACGAGTCATCTTGCCATGAAACTTCACATGAAGGCTTAAGGGACCATTGTATGAATTTACAAGCCATAAAAATGGCTTTGGCATGAAGAAATATGAATATGTGCCTAAACTCACCTACCGCCCTACCGATCCACGGCTTACGCATCCCGTCTCCTTGGCCGGCGTAGTGCCCGCCCGCTCGTTTCGTAGGTTGGCTTAGGCATACGGAGTTCCTTCCCAGTCTAAGATCAGACCGGACTGAGGGATGCGGCAGCAGGATCAACAGTATGCAATGGTGGACCCAGCCGATCCCCGGCTTACGCATCCCGCCCCTCTGGCCGGTTGAGCGCCCGCACGCTCGTTTCATGGGTTGACTTAGGCATACGGAATTCATTCCCAGTCTAAGCATACGGAGTTCATTCCCAGTCTAAGATCGAACAGGACCGAGGGTTGTGGCAGCACATGCTGGCCTCGGGCATGTGCTGGTGCCGCATTTTTCTTCGCCGAGGCACCATCGTCGGAGCATCCCTGGAGAACCTGACCGATGACATTGGGGTTTCTGTGATCGGGGGGTGTGAGCTCATGATGTACGATGGGTGCTGGTACTTGGCCCTTATATTGGCCCCCTATCCCTCATCAAACCTCAAGAACTCACACCCCCTTAAAGAGCATTTGAGATTTTACAGGTTTGCTGCCAGTAGCCATTAAAGTGTCTAAAATGGGGACACTTTTTACAAATGGTCACAAAATCTTGTACACTTCGAGTTTTTAGCTTAATTTTTTTATGCATGCCAACAAAAATACAAGGATCACGTCTACCAAGTTTGGGGCCAAAACTCCTTCCAAAAAAATTTTATAAAATCCCGAACCGTAAAAAGTTTTGAAAATCATGAAAAATAGAAAACGAGTCGTCTTGCCATGAAACTTCACGTGAAGGCTTAAGGGACCATTGTATCAATTTACAAGCGATAAAATGGCATTGGCACACAGAAATATGATGAGGTGCCTAAACCCACCTACCACCCTATCGATCCACGGCTTGCGTATCCCGTCTCTCTGGCCGACGTACTGCTCGCCCACCCGCCTGCCTGCTCGTTTCGACGGTTGGCTTAGGCCTATGGAGTTCATTCCCAGTCTAAGATCAGATCAAACTGAGGGTTACGGTAGCAGGATCGGGAGCACGCATAGGGGGACTCGACCGATCCCCGGCTTGCACATCCTGCCCCTATGCCCGGCTGAGCACCTGCACGCTCGTTTCATGGGTTGACTTAAGCATACGGAGTTCATTCCTAGTCTAAGCTTATGGAGTTCATTCCCAACCTAAGATCGGACTGGACCGAGTGTTGCGGCAGCACATACTAGGCTCAGGCATGTGCTGGTGCCACATTTTTCTTCGTCGGGGCACCATCGCCGGAGCATCGTTGGAGAACCTGACCGACGACATTGTGGTTCTGATGATTGGGGGGGCCGGGGGGGTGTGCGCACATGATGTGCGATGGGTGCTGGTACATGGCCCTTATATTGGCCCCCTATCCCTTGTCAAACCTCGAGAACTCACACCCCCTTAGAGAGCATTTGAGATTTTACAGGTTTGCTGCCAGTAGCCATTAAAGTGTCTGAAATGGGGACACTTTTTTCAAATGGTCACAAAATCTTGTACACTTCGAGTTTTTAGCTGAATTGTTTTGTGCATGCCAACAAAAATACAAGGATCACGTCTAGCAAGTTTGGGGCCAAAACGCCTTCCGAAAAAATTTTAAAAAATCTCAAACCGCAAAAATTTTCAAAAATCATGAAAAATAGAAAACGAGTCGTCTTGCCATGAAACTTCACGTGAAGGCTTAAGGGACCATTGTATGAATTTACGAGCCATAAAAATGGCATTGGCATGCTGAAATATGAAGATGTGCCTAAACCCACCTACCACCCTATCTATCCACGGCTTGCGCATCCCGTCTATCTAGTCGGAGTAGTGGCCGCCCGCCCGCCCGCCCGCTCGTTTCGTCGGTTGGCTTAGGCATATGGAGTTCATTCCCAGTCTAAGATTGGACCACATTGAGGGTTGCGACAGTAGGATCGGCAGCACGCAGAGGGTGACCTAGTCGATCCCCGGCCTGCGCATCCTGCCCCTCTGGTCGGGTAAGCGCCAGCACGCTCGTTTCGTGGGTTGACTTTGGCATACGGAGTTCATTCCCAGTCTAAGCATACGGAGTTCATTCCCAGTCTAAGATCGGACCAGACCGAGGGTTGCAGTAGCACATGCTAGGCTCGAACATGTGCTGGTGTCACATTTTTCTTTGCTGGGGCACCATCGTCGGAGCATCGTCGGAGAACTTGATCGGCGGCATTGGGGTTCCGGCAATGGGGGGGCCGGGGGGTGTGCGCCCATGATGTGCGATGGGTGCTGGTACTTGGCCCTTATATTGGCCCCCTATCCCTCATCAAACCTCGCGAACTCACACCCCCTTAAAGAGCATTTGAGATTTTACAGGTTTGCTGCCAGTAGCCATTAAAGTGTCTGAAATGGGGACACTTTTTTCAAATGGTCACAAAATCTTGTACACTTCGAGTTTTTAGCTGAATTGTTTTGTGCATGCCAACTAAAATACAAGGATCATGTCTACCAAGTTCGGGGCCAAAACTCCTTCCGAAAAAATTTTAAAAAAATCCTGAACCACAAAAAGTTTCAAAAATCATGAAAAATAAAAAACGAGTCATTTTGCCATGAAACTTCATGTGAAGGCTTAAGGGACCATTGTATGATTTTACAAGCCATAAAAATGGCATTGGCACGCAGAAATATGAAGATGTGCCTAAACCCACCAACCACCCTATCGATCCACGGCTTCCGCATCCCGTCCCTTTGGACGGCGTAGTGCCCGCTCGCCCGCCCGCCCGCTCGTTTCGTCAGTTGGCTTAGGCATACGGAGTTCATTCATAGTCTAAGATCAAACCAGACCGAGGGTCGCAATAGCAAGATCGGTAGCATGCAGAGGGGGACCCGGTTGATCCTCGGCTTGCGCATCCTGCCCCTCTGGCCAGCTGAGTGCCTGTACGCTAGTTTGGTGGGTTGACTTAGGCATACGGAGTTCATTCCCAGTCTAAGCATACGGAGATCATTCCCAGTCTAAGATCGGACCGGATCGAGGGTTGTGGCAGCACATGCTAGGCTCGGGCATGTGCTGGTGCCACATTTTTCATCGTCGGGGCACCATCGTTGGAGCATCGCCAGAGAACCTGACCGACGGTATTAGGGTTCCGACGATCGGGGGGGCGAGGGGGGTGTGCGCACATGATGTGCGATGGGTGCTGGTACTTGGCCCTTATATTGGCCCCCTATCCCTCATCAAACCTTGAGAACTCACACCCCTTTAAAGAGCATTTGAGATTTTATAGGTTTGCTGCCAGTAGCCATGAAAGTGTCTGAAATGGGGACACTTTTTTCGAATGGTCACAAAATCTTGTCCACTTTGAGTTTTTAGCTAAAATTTTTTGTGCATGCCAACAAAAATACAAGGATCATGTCTACCAAGTTTGGGCCCAAAACTCTTTTCGAAAAAATTTTAAAAAATCCCAAACCACAAAAAGCTTTGAAAATCGTGAAAAATAGAAAACGAGTCGTCTTGCCATGAAACTTCACGTGAAGGCTTAAGGGACCACTGTAGGAATTTACAAGCCATAAAAATGGCATTGGCATGCAGAAATATGAAGATGTGCCTAAACCCACCAACCACCCTATCGATCCACGACTTGCGCATCCCATCTCTCTGGCCGACGTAGTGCCAGCCCTTCCGCTCGTTTCATCGGTTGGCTTAGGCATATGTATTTCATTCCCAGTCAAAGATTAGATCGGACCAAGGGTTGCGGCAGCAGGATCGGTAGCATGCAGAAAGGGACCCAGTCGATCCCCGACTTGTGCATCCCGCCCCACTGGCCAGCTGAGCGCCTGCACGCTTGTTACGTGGGTTGACTTAGGCATACAGAGTTCATTCCCAGTCTAAGCATATGGAGTTCATTCCCGGTCTAAGATCGGACCAGACCGAGGGTTACGCAACACATGCTGGGCTCGGGCATGTGCTGGTGTAACATTTTTCTTCATCGGGGCACCATCGTCGGAGCATCACCGAAAAACCTGACCGGCGGCATTGCGGTTCGGGTGATTAGGGGGACCGGGGGGTGTGTGCGCACATGATGTCCGATGGGTGCTGGTACTTGGCCCTTATATTGGCCACCTATCCCTCATCAAACCTCGAGAACTCACACCCCTTTAAAGAGCATTTGAGATTTTACAGGTTTGCTGCCAGTAGCCATTAAAGTGTCTGAAAATGGGGACACTTTTTTCAAATGGTCACAAAATCTTGTACACTTCGAGTTTTTAGCTGAATTGTTTTGTGCATGCCAACAAAAATACAAGGATCACGTCTACCAGTCCAAGTTCATTCCCAGTCTAAGAGTGGACCAGACCGAGGGTTGCGGCAGCAGGATCGGCAGCACGCAGAGGGGGACCTGACCAATCCCCGGCTTGTGCATCCCGCCCCTTTGGTCAGCTGAGCACCCGCACTCTCATTTCGTGTGTTGACTTAGGCATACGGAGTTCATTCCCAGTCTAAGCGTACAGAGTTCATTCCCAATCTAAGATCAGACCGGACCGAGGGTTGCGACAGCACATGCTGGGCTTGGGCATGTGTTGGTGCCGCATTTTTCTTCGTCGGGGCACCATTTCTGGAGCTTCACCGGAGAACCTGACCGATGGCATTGGCATTGGGGGTGTGCGCACATGATGTGCGATGGGTGCTGGTACATAGCCCTTATATTGGCCCCCTATCCCTCATCAAACCTCGAAAACTCACACCCCTTTAAAGAGCATTTGAGATTTTACAGGTTTGCTGCCAGTAGCCATTAAAGTGTCTGAAATGGGACACTTTTTTTAAATGGTTAGAAAATCATGTACACTTCGAGTTTTTAGCTGAATGTTTTTGTGCATGCCAAGAAAAATACAAGGATCATGTCTACCATGTTTGGGGCCAAAACTCCTTCCAAAAAAATTTTAAAAAATCCTGAACCGTAAAAAGTTTCAAAAATTATGAAAAATAGAAAACGAGTCGTCTTGCCATGAAACTTCACGTGAAGGCTTAAGGGACCATTGTATGAATTTATAAGCCATAAAAATGGCATTGGCACATAAAAATATGAAGTTGTACCTAAACCCACCTAGCACCCTATCGATCCACGGCTTGCGCATCCAGTCTCTCTGGCCAGCGTAGTGCCCGCCCGCCCGCTTGCTTGTTTCATCGGTTGGCTTAGGCATACGGAGTTGATTCCTAGTCTAAGATTGGACCAGATTGAGGGTTAGGGCAGCAGGATCAGCAGCACGTAGAGGGGGACCCAACCAATCCCCGGCTTGCGCATCCCGCCCCTCTGGCCGATTGAGCACCCACACGCTCGTTTTGTGGGTTGACTTAGGCATACGGAGTTCATTCCCTGTCTAAGCATACAAAGTTCATTCCCAGTCTAAGATCAGATCGGACCGAGGGTTACGACAGCACATGCTGGGCTCGGGCATGTGCTGGTGCCGCATTTCTTTCGTCAGGGCACCATCATCGGAGCATCGTCGGAGGACCTGACCAGCGGCATTGGGGTTCCGACGATCGGGGGGGCCGGGGGGTTGTGCACACATGATGTGCAATGGGTGCCGATACTTGAACCTTATACTGGCCCCCTATCACTCATCAAACCATGAGAACTCACACCCCCTTAATGAGCATTTGAGATTTTACAGGTTTGCTGCCAGTAGCTATTAAAGTGTCTAAAATGGGGATACTTTTTTCAAATGGCCACAAAATATTGTACACTTCGATTTTTTAGCTGAATTTTTTTGTGCATAACAACAAAAATACAAGGATCACGTCTACTGGGTTTGGGCCCAAAAATCATTCCAAAAAAATTTAAAAAAATCCTGAACCACAAAAAGTTTTGAAAATCGTGAAAAATAGAAAATGAGTCATCTTGCCAGGAAACTTCACGTGAAGGCCTAAGGGACCATTGTATGAATTTACAGGCCATAAAAATGGCATTGCCATGCAAAAATATGAAGATGTGCCTAAACCCACCTACCACCCTATCGATCCACGGCTTGCGCATCTCATCTCTCTGGCTGACGTAGTGCCCGCCCGGCCACCTGCTCGTTTCGTCGGTTGGCTTAGGCATATGGAGTTCATTCCCAGTCAAAGATCAGACCAGATCAAGGGTTGCAGCAGTAGAATTGACAGCACGCAGAGGGGGACCCGACCGATCCCCGGCTTGCGCTTCCCGCCCCTCTGGCCGACTGAGCGCCCGCACGCTCGTTCCGTGGGTTGACTTAGGCATACGGAGTTCATTCCCAGTCTAAGCATACGGAGTTCATTTCCAGTCCAAGATTGGACCGGACAAAGGGTTGCGGCAGCACATGTTGAGCTCGGGCATGTGCTGGTGCTGCATTTTTCTTCGTCGGGGCACCATCGCTGGAGAACCTGACAGGCGACATTGGGGCTCCGGAGATCGGGGGGGCCAGGGGGTGTGCGCACATGATGTGCGATGGGTGCTGGTACTGGACCCTTATATTGGCCCCGTATCCCTCATCAAACCTTGAGAACTCACACCCCCTTAAAGAGTATTTGAGATTTTACAGGTTTGCTGCCAGTAGCCATTAAAGTGTCTAAAATGGGGACACTTTTTTCAAATGGTCACAAAATCTTGTACACTTGGAGTTTTTAGCTTAATTTTTTTGTGCATGCCAACAAAAATACAAGGATCACGTCTACCAAGTTTGGGGCCAATACGCTTTTCGAAGAAATTTTAAAAAATCCCAAACCGCAAAAAGTTTCAAAAATCGTGAAAAATAGAAAACGAGTCATCTTGCCATGAAACTTCACGTGAAGGATTAAGGGACCAATGTATGAATGTACAAGCCATAAAAATGGCATTGGCACTCAGAAATACAAAGATGTGCCTAAACCCACATACCACCCTATCGATCCACGGCTTGCGCATCTCGTTTATCTAGCCGACGTAGTGCCTGCCCGCCAGCCTGCCCGCCCGCCCGCTCGTTTCGTCGGTTGGCTTAGGCATACGGAGTTCATTCCCAGTCTAAGATCAGACCAAACTGAGGGTTGCAGCAACAGGATCGGCAGCACGCAAAGGGGAACCCGATCGATCCCTGCTTGCGCATCCCACCCCTCTGGCCGGCTGAGCGCCCGCACGCTCGTTCCGTGGGTTGACTTAGGCATACGGAGTTCATTCCTAGTCTAAGCATACGGAGTTCATTCCCAGTCCAAGATCAGATCGGATTGAGGGTTGTCGCAGCAAATGCTGGGCTCGGGCATGTGTCGGTGCCACATTTTTCTTCGTCGGGGCACCATCGCCAGAGTATAGCCGGAGAACCTGACCGACGGCATTAGGGTTCCGATGATCGGGGGGCCGAGGGGGGTGTGCGCACATGATGTGCGATGGGTGCTGGTACTGGGCCCTTATATTGGCCCCCTATCACTCATCAAACCTCGAGAACTCACACCCCTTTAAAGAGCATTTGAGATTTTACAGGTTTGCTGCCAGTAGCCATTAAAGTGCCTAAAATGGGGACACTTTTTTCAAATGGTCACAAAATCTTATACATTTCGAGTTTCTAGCTGAATTTTTTTATGCATGCCAAAAAAAATACATGGATCACGTTTACCAAGTTTGGGGCCAAAACTCCTTCCAAAAAAATTTTAAAAAATCCCGAACCACAAAAAGTTTGGAAAATCATGAAAAATAGAAAACGAGTCGTCTTGCCATGAAACTTCACGTGAAGGCTTAAGGGACCATTGTATGAATTTACAAACCATAAAAATGGCAATGGCACGCAGAAATATGAAGATGTGCCTAAACCCACTTACCACCCTATCGATCCATGGCTTGCGCATCCCGTCTCTCTGGCCGACGTAGTGCCCGCCTGCCCGCCCGTGTGCTCGTTTCGTCGGTTGCCTTAGGCATACGGAGTTCATTCCCAGTCTAAGATCATACCAGATCGAGGGTTACGATAGCAAGATCGACAGCACATAGAGGGGGACCCGGTCGATCCTTGGCTTCTGCATCCCACCCTTCTGGCCGGTTGAGCACCCGCACGCTCGTTTTGTGGGTTGACTTAGGCATACGGAGTTCATTCCCAGTCTCAGGATACGGAGTTCATTCCCAGACTAAGATCGGATGGACCGAGGGTTGTGACAGCACATGCTGGGCTCGGGCATGTGCTGGTGTCGCATTTCTCTTCGTCGGGGCACCATCGCCGGAGCATCATCGGAGAACCTGACCGACGGCATTGGGGTTCCGACGATCGGGGGGCCGGGGATGTGCACAAATGATGTGCGATGGGTGCTGGTACTTGGCCCATATATTGGCCCCCTATCCCTCATCAAACGTTGAGAACTCACACCCCCTTAAAGAGTATTTGAGATTTGACAGGTTTGCTGCCAGTAGCCATTAAAGTGTCTAAAATGGGGACACTTTTTTCAAATGGTCACAAAATCTTGTACAATTTGATTTTTTAGCTGAATTTTTTTGTGCATGCCAAAAAAAATACAAGGATCATGTCTACCAAGTTTGGGGTGAAAATGCCTTCCGAAAAAATTTTAAAAAATCCCAAACCGTAAAAAGTTTCAAAAATTATGAGAAATAGAAAACGAGTCATCTTGCCATGAAACTTCACGTGAAGGCTTAAGGGACCAATGTATGAATTTACAAGCCATAAAAATGGCATTGGCATGCAGAAATATGAAGATGTGCCTAAACCCACCTACCACCCTATCGATCCACGACTTGCGCATCTCATCTATTTGGCCGAGGTAGTGCCCGCCCGCCAGCCCGCTCGCTCGTTTCGTCGGTTGGCTTAGGCATACGAGTTCATTCCCAGTCTAAGATCGAATCGATTGAGGGTTGCAGCAGTACGATCGACAGCACGTAGAGGGGGACCCGGTCGATCCTCGCTTAGCATCCCGCCCCTCCGGTCGACTGAGCCCCCGTACGCTCGTTTCGTGGGTTGACTTAGGCATACTGAGTTCATTCCCAGTCTAAGCATACGAAGTTCATTCTCAGTCTAAGATCAGACTGGACTAAAGGTTACGACAGCACATGCTGGGCTCGGGCATGTGTTGGTGCCGCATTTTTCTTCGTCGGGGCACCATCCTCGGAGCATCACCGGAGAACTTAACCGGCGGCATTGGGGTTTCGATGATCGAGGAGGCCGGGGGGTGTGCGCACATGATGTGCGATGGGTGCTGGTACTTGGCCCTTATATTGGCCCCCTATCCCTCATCAAACCTCGAGAACTCACAGCCCCTTAAAGAGCATTTGAGATTTTACAGGTTTGCTGCCAGTAGCCATTAAAGTGTCTGAAATGGGGACACTTTTTTCAAATGGTCACAAAATCTTGTCCACTTCGAGTTTTTAGCTGAATTTTTTTGTGCATGCCAACAAAAATACAAGGATCACGTCTACCAAGTTTGGGCTAAAACTCCTTCCGAAAAAATTATAAAAAATCTCGGACCGTAAAAAGTTCACGTGAGAAATAGAAAACGAGTTGTCTTGCGATGAAACTTCACGTGAAGGCTTAACAGACCATTGTATGAATTTACAAGCCATAAAAATGGCATTGGCACGTAGAACTATGAAGATGTGCCTAAACCCACCTACCACCCTATCGATCCATGGCTTGTGCATCCCGTCTCTCTAGCCGACGTAGTGCCCGCCCGTCCGCCTGCACGCCCGTTCGTTTCGTCGGTTGGCTTAGGCATACGGAGTTCATTCCCAGTCTAAGATCAGATCGGACCGAGGGTTACGGCAGCAGGATCAGTAGCATGCAGATGGGGACCCGACCGATCCTCGGCTTGCGCATCCCGCCCCTCTGAACGCTCGTTTTGTGGGTTGACTTAGGCGTACGGAGTTCATTCCTAGTCTAAGCATACGGAGTTCATTCCCAGTTTAAGATCGGATCGGACCGAGGCTTACGGCAACACATGCTGGGCTCGAGCATGTGCTGGTGCAGCAATTTTCTTCACCGGGGCACCATCGCTGGAGAACCAGACCGCCGACATTGGGGTTTCGACGATCGGGGTGGCCGGGGGGTGTGCGCACATGATGTGCGATGGGTGCTGGTACTTGGCCCTTATATTGGCCCCCTATCCCTCATCAAACCTCGAGAAGTCACACCCCTTAAAGAGCATTTGAGATTTTACTGGTTTGCTGCCAGTAGCCATTAAAGTGTCTGAAATGGGGACACTTTTTTCAAATGGTCAAAAAATCTTGTACACTTTGAGTTTTTAGCTGAATATTTTTATCCATGCCAACAAAAATACAAGGATCACGTCTACCAAGTTTGGGGCCAAAATTCCTTCCGAAAAAATTATAAAAAATCCCAAACCGTAAAAAGTTTCAAAAATCGTGAGAAATAGAAAACGAGTCGTCTTGCGATGAAACTTCACGTGAAGGCTTAACAGACCATTGTATGAATTTACAAGCCATAAAAATGGCATTGGCACGCAGAAATATAAAGATGTTCCTAAACCCACCTACCACCCTATCGATCCACGGCATGCGCATCCCGTCTCTCTAGCCGACGTAGTGCCCGCCCGCCCGTTCATTTCGTCGGTTGGGTTAGGCATACGGAGTTCATTCCCAGTCTAAGATCGGACTGGACTGAGGGTTGCAGCAGCAGGATCGGCAACATGCAGAGGGTAACCCGATCGATCCCCTCTTGCGCATCCTGCCCCTCTGGCCGGCTGAGCACCCGTACGCGCATTCCGTGGGTTGACTTAGGCATACGGACTTCATTCCCTGTCTAAGCATACAGCGTTCATTCTCAGTCCAAGATTGGACCAAACCGAGGGTTGCGATAGCACATGCTGGGCTCAAGCATGTGCTGGTGCCACATTTTTCTTTTTCGTGGCACCATCGTCGGAGCATCGCCAGAGAACCTGACCGATGGCATTGGGGTTCCGACGATCGGGGGGCGGGGGTGGTGTGCGCACATGATGTGCAATGGGTGCTAGTACTAGGCCCTTATATTAGCCCCCTATCCCTCATCAAACCTCAAGAACTCACACCCCCTTAAAGAGCATTTGAGATTTTACAGGTTTGCTGCTTGTAGCCATTAAAGTGCCTAAAATGGGGACACTTTTTTCAAATGGTCACAAAATCTTGTACACTTCGAGTTTCTAGCTGAATTTTTTTGTGCATGCCAACAAAAATACAAGGATCACGTTTACCACGTTTGGGGCCAAAACTCCTTCCGAAAAAATTTTAAAAAATCTTGAACCACAAAAAGTTTGGAAAATCAAGAAAAATAGAAAACGAGACGTCTTGCCATGAAACTTCATGCGAAGGCTTAAGGGACCATTGTATGAATTTAAAAGCCTAATCCCACCTACCACCCTATCAATCCACGACTTGCGAATCCTGCCTCTCTGGCCGACGTAGTGTCCGCCCGCCCACTCGTTTCGTCGGATGGCTTAGGCATACGGAGTTCATTCCCAGTCTAAGCATATGGAGTTCATTCCCAGTTTAAGATCGGACCGAACCGAGGGTTACGGTAACACATGCTGGGCTCGAGCATGTGCTGGTGCCACATTTTTCTACACCGAGGCACCATCACCGGAGAACCTGACCGCCGACATTGGGGTTCCGACGATCGGGGGGGCCGGGGGGCTGTGCGTACATGATGTGCATGGGTGCTGGTACTTGGCCCCTTATATTGGCCCCCCTATCCCTCATCAAACCTTGAGAACTCACACCCTTTAAAGAGCATTTGAGATTTTACAGGTTTGCTGCCAGTAGCCATTAAAGTGTCTGAAATGGGGACACTTTTTTCAAATGGTCACAAAATCTTGTACAATTCGAGTTTTTAGCTGAATTTTTTTGTTCATGGCAAAAAAAATACAAGGATCACGTCTACCAAGTTTGGGGCCAAAACTCCATCCGAAAAAATTTTAAAAAATCCTGAACCGCAAAAAGTTTTGAAAATCATGAAAAATAAAAAACGAGTCATTCTTTTCATGAAACTTCACGTGAAGGCTTAAGGGACCATTGTATGAAATTTACAAGTCACAAAAATGGCATTTCCATGTAGAAATATAAAGATGTGCCTAAACGCACCTACCAACCCTATTGATCCACGGCTTGTCGCATCTCGTTTCTCTGGCCGGAGTAGCGCCCCGCCTGCCCGCCCGTCCGCTCATTTTTTTCGTCAGTTGGCTTCAGCATACAGAGTTTCATTCCAGTGAAGGTTTGCGGTAAGCAAAATCGATAGCAATAGAGGGGGACCTAGTCGATCCCCGGCTTGCGCATCCCGCCCCTCTGGCTGGTTGAGCGCCCGCACGCTCATTTCATGGGTTAACTTAGGCATACGAAGTTCATTCCTAGTCTAAGCAAACGGAGTTCATTCTTAGTCTAAGATCAGACTGGACCGATGGTTGCGGCAGCACATGCTGGGCTCGGGCATGTGTTGGTGCCGCATTTTTCTTCGTAGGGCACCATCGTCGGAGCATCATCGGAGAACATGACCGGCGGAATTGGGGTTCCGACGATCGAGGGGGCCGAGGGGGTGTGCGCACAAGATGTGCGATGGGTGCTAGTACGTGGCCCTTATATTGGCCCCCTATCCCTCATCAAACCTTGAGAACTCACACCCCCTTAAAGAGCATTTGAGATTTTACAGGTTTGCCGCCAGTAGCCATTAAAGTGTCTGAAATGGGGATACTTTTTTCAAATGGTCACAAAATCTTGTACATTTCGAAAAGAAAACCAGTCATCTTGCCATGAAACTTCACGTGAAGGCTTAAGGGACCATTGTATGAATTTACAAGCCATAAAAATGGCATTGGCATGTAGAAATATGAAGATGTGCCTAAACCCACCTGCCACCCTATCGATCCACAGCTTGCACATCCCATCTCTCTGGCCGGCATAGTGAGCGCCCGTCCGCCCTCCCGCTCATTTCGTCGATTGGCTTAGGCATACGGAGTTCATTCCCAGTCTAAGATCGGACTGGATAAAGGGCTGCAGCAGCAGGATCGAAAGCATGCAGAGGGGGACCCGACCGATCCCCGGCTTGCGCATCCCATCCCTCTGGCCGGCTGAGCGCCCGCACGCTCGTTTCGTGGGTTGACTTAGGCATACGGAGTTCATTCCCAGTCTAAGCATACGGAGTTCAATCCCAGTCTAAGATCGGATCGAACCGAGGGTTGTGGCAGCACATGTTGTGCTCGGGCATGTGCTGGTGCCGTATTTTTCTTCGTCGGGGCACCATCCCCGAAGCATCGCCGAAGAACCTGACTGGCGGCATTGGGGTTCTGACAATCGGAGGGTCCAGTGGGTGTGCGCACATGATGTGAGATGGGTGCTGGTACTTGGCCCTTATATTGGCCCCCTATCCCTCTTCAAACCTCAAAAACTCACACCCCCTTAAAGAGCATTTGAGATTTTACAGGTTTCGCTGCCAGTAGCCATTAAAGTGTCTGAAATGGGGACACTTTTTTCAAATGGTCACAAAATCTTGTACACTTTGAGTTTTTAGTTGAATTTCTCTATGGAAGCCAACAAAAATACAAGGATCATGTCTACCAAGTTTGGGGCAAAAACTCCTTCCGAAAAAGTTTTAAAAAATCCCGAACCGTAAAAAGTTTTGAAAATCATGAAAAATCGAAAACGAGTCATCTTGCCATGAAACTTCACGTGAAGGCTTAAGGGACCATTGTATGAATTTACAAGTCATAAAAATGGCATTCCATGTAGAAATATGAAGATGTGCCTAAACGCACCTACCACCCTATTGATCCACGGCTTGCGCATCTCGTCTCTCTGGTCGGAGTAGCGCCCGCCTGCCCGCCCGCCCGCTCGTTTCGTCGGTTGGCTTAGGCATACAGAGTTCATTCCCAGTCTAAGATCAGATTGGACCGAGGGTTATGGCAGCAGGATCGACAGCATGTAGAGGGGGACCCGGTCGATCCCCGACTTGCGCATCCCGCCCCTCTGGCTGGTTGAGCGCCCGCACGCTCATTTCGTGGGTTGACTTAGGCATACGAAGTTCATTCCTAGTCTAAGCAAGTGGAGTTCATTCCCAGTCTAAGATCGGATCGGATCTGACCGAGGGTTACGGCAGCACATGCTGGGCTCGGGCATGTACTGGTGTCACATTTTTCTTTGTCAGTTACCATCGCTGGAGCATCGCTGGAGCATCGCCGGAGAACTTGACCGACGGCATTGGGGTTCCGGCAATCGGGGGGGCCGGGGGGGTGTGCGCACATGATGTGTGATGGGTGCTGGTACTTGGCCTTTATATTGGCCCCCTATCAAACCTCGAGAACTCACACCCGTCCGATCCCCGGCTTACGTATCCCGCCCCTCTAGCCGGTTGAGTGCCTGCACACTCATTTCGTGGGTTGACTTAGGCATACGGAGTTCATTCCCAGTTTAAGATCGGATCAGACCGAGGGTTACGGTAGCACATGCTGGTCTCGAGCATGTGCTGGTGCCACATTTTTCTTCGTCGGGGCACCATCGTCGGAGCATCGTCGGAGAACCTGACCGGCGGCATTGGGGTTCCGACGATCGGGGGGGCCGGGGGCATGTGCGCACATGATGTGCGATGGGTGCTGGTACTTGGCCCTTATATTGGCCCCCCATCCCTCATCAAAACTCGAGAACTCACACCCCTTTAAAGAGCATTTGAGATTTTACAACTTTCCTGCCAGTAGCCATTAGAGTGTCTGAAATGGGGACACTTTTTTCAAATGGTCACAAAATCTTGTACACTTCGAGTTTTTAGCTGAATTTTTTTGTGCATGCCAACAATAATAAAAGGATCATGTCTACCAAGTTTGGGGCCAAAAATCCTTCTGAAAAAATTTTAAAAAATCCCAAACCGTAAAAAGTTTTGAAAATCATGAAAAATAGAAGCCATAAAAATCATGTGAAGGCTAAAGGGACCATTGTATGAATTTACAAGCCATAAAAATGGCATTGGCACACAGAAATATGAAGATGTGCCTAAATCCACCTACCACCCAATTAATCCACGGCTTGTGCATCTCGTCTCTCTGGCCGAAGTAGTGCCCGCTCGCCCGTCTGCCCGCTCGTTTCGTCGGTTGGCTTAGGCATACGGAGTTCATTCCCAGTCTAAGATCGGATCGGACCGAGGGTTATGGCAGCAGGATCGACAGCACGTAAAGGGGACCCGACCGATCCCCGGCTTATGCATCCCGCCCCTCTGGCCGGTTGAACGCCTGCACGCTCGTTTCATGGGTTGACTTAGGCATACGAAGTTCATTCCCAGTCTAAGCAAATGGAGTTCATGCCCAGTCTAAGATCGGACTGGACAGCACTTGCTGGGCTCGTGCATGTGCTGGGCTCGGGCATGTGCTGGTGTCACATTTTTCTTCACTGGGCACCATCGTTGGAGCATTGTCGGAGAACCTGACCGGTGATATTGGGGTTCCGACGATCGGGAGGGCCAGGGGGTATGCGCACATAATGTGTGATGGGTGCTGGTACTTGGCCCTTATATTGGCCCCCTATCAAACCGCGAGAACTCACACCCCCTTAAAGAGCATTTGAGATTTTACAGGCTTGCTGCTAGTAGCCATTAAAGTGTTTGAAATGGGGACACTTTTTTCAAATGGTCACAAAATCTTGTACACTTGAAGTTTGTAGTTGAATTGTTTTGTGCATGCCAACAACAATACAAGGATCACGTCTACCAAGTTTGGGGCAAAACTCCTTTCGAAAAAATTTTAAAAAATCTCGAACCGCAAAAAGTTTCAAAAATTGTGAAAAATAGAAAACGAGTCATCTTGCCATGAAACTTCACGTCATTGGCACACAGAAATATGAAGATGTGCCTAAACCCACCTGCCACCCTATCGATCCACGGCTTGCGCATCCCGTCTCTCTGGTCGGCGTAGTGCCCATCCGCCCGCCCGCCTGCTCGTCTCGTCAGTTGGCTTAGGCATACAGAGTTCATTCCCAGTCTAAGATCGGATTGGACAGAGGGTTGCAGCAGCAGGATTGGCAGCATGCAGAGGGGGACCCTACCGATCCCTGGCTTGCGCATCCCACCCCTCTGGCCAGCTGAGCGCCTGAACTCTCGTTTCGTGGGTTGACTTAGGGATACGGAGTTCATTCCCAGTCTAAGCATACGGAGTTCATTCCCAGTATAAGATCGAACCAGACCGAGGGTTACGGCAGCACATGCTGGGCTCGAGCTTGTGCTGGTGCCACATTTTTCTTCGTCGGAGCATCACCGGAGAACCTGACCGGCGGCATTTGGGGTTCCGACGATCAGGGGGGCCGAGGGGTGTGCGCAGATGATGTACGATGGGTGCTGGTACTTGGCACTTATATTGGCCCCCTATCCCTTATCAAACCTCCACAACTCACACCCCCATAAAGAGCATTTGAGATTTTACAGGTTTGCTGCTAGTAGCCATTAAAGTGTCTGAAATGGGGACACTTTTTTCAAATGGTCACAAAATCCTGTACACTTCGAGTTTTTAGCTGAATTTTTTTGTGCATGCCAACAAAAATACAAGGATCACGTCTACCAAGTTTGGGGCCAAAACTTCTTCCGAAAAAATTTTAAAAAATCCCGAACCGCAAAAAGTTTCAAAAATCATGAAAAATGGAAAACGCATCGTCTTGCCATGAAACTTCACGTGAAGGCTTAAGGGACCATTGTATGAATTTACAAGCCATAAAAATGGCATTGGCATGCAGAAATATAAAGATGTGCCTAAACCCACCTACCACCCTATCGATCCACGGCTTGCGCATCCCGTCTCTCTAGCCGACGTAGTGCCCGCACGCCCAGCCGCCCGCTCGTTTTGTCGGTTGGCTTAGGCATACGGAGTTCATTCCCAGTCTAAGATCAGACGTAGAGGGGGACCTGACCAATCCCCGGCTTGTGCATCCCACCCCTCTGGCCGGCTGAGCGCCCATACGCTCGTTTCGTGGGTTGACCTAGGCATACAGAGTTCATTCCCAGTCTAAGCATACGGAGTTCTTTCCCAATCTAAGATCGGACTGGACCAAGGATTGTGGCAGCACATGCTGGGCTCGGGCATGTGTTGGTGTCGCATTTTTCTTCGCCGGGGCACCATCGCCGGAGCATCGCCGGAGAACGTGTCCGGCGGCATTGGGGTTCCGACGATCGGGGGGACCGGGGGGTGTGCGCACATGATGTGCGATGGGTGCTGGTACTTGGCCCTTATATTGGCCCCCTATCCCTCATCAAACCTCGAGAACCCACACCCCCTTAAAGAGTATTTGAGATTTTATAGGTTTGCTGCCAGTAGCCATTAAAGTGTCTGAAATGGGGACACTTTTTTCAAATGGTCACAAAATCTTGTACACTTCGAGTTTTTAGCTGAAATTTTTTGTGCATGCCAACAAAAATACAAGGATCATGCCTACCAAGTTTGGGCTAAAACTCCTTTTGAAAAAATTTTAAAAAATCTTGAACCGCAAAAAGTTTTGAAAATCCTGAAAAATAGAAAATGAGTCGTCTTGCCATGAAACTTCTTGTGAATGCTTAAAGGACCATTGTATGAATTTACAAGCCTTAAAAATGGCATTGGCAGGCAGAAATATGAAGATGTGCCTAAACCCACCTACCACGCTATCGATCCACGGCTTGCGCATCCCGTCTCTCTGGTCGGCGTAGTGCCCGCCCGCCCTCCCGCTTGCTCGTTTCATCGATTGGCTTAGGCATACGGAGTTCATTCCCAGTCTAAGATTGGATCGGACCGAGGGTTGTGGTTGTAGGATCGGCAGCATGCAGAGGGGGACCCGGCCAATCCCCGGCTTGCGTATCCTGCCCCTCTGGTCAGCTGAGTGCCCACACACTCTTTTTCGTGGGTTGACTTCGGCATACAAAGTTCATTCCCAGTCTAAGATCGGATCGGACTGAGGGTTGCGACAGCAGGATTGGCAGCACGTAGAGGGGGACCTGACCGATCCCTGGCTTGCGTATCCCACCCTTTTGGCTAGCTGAGCACCCGCACGCTCGTTTCGTGGGTTGACTTAGGCATATAGAGTTCATTCCCACTCTAAGCATACGGAGTTCATTCCCAGTCTAAGCAAACGGAGTTCATTCCCAGTCTAAGCAAACAGAGTTCATTCCCAATCTAAGATTGGACCGGACTGATGGTTGTGGTAGCAGGATCGGTAGCACACAAAAGAGGACCCGACCGATCCTCGGATTGCGCATCCCGCCCTTTTGTCCGGCTGAGCTCCAGCATTCTTGTTTCGTGGGTTGACATAGGCATACGAAGTTCATTCCCAGTCTAAGCATATGGAGTTCTTTCCCAGTCTAAGATCGGATCGGACCGAGGGTTGCTGCAGCACATGCTGGGCTCGGGCATGTGTTGATGTCGCATTTTTCTTCGTCAAGGCACCATCGCCGGAGCATTGTCGGAGAACCTGACCGGCGGCATTGGGGTTCCGACGATCGGGGGGTCGGGGGGTTTGCGCACATGATGTGCAATGGGTGCTGGTACTTGGCCCTTATATTGGCCCCCTATCCCTCATCAAGCCTCGAGAACTCACACCCCTTTAAAGAGCATTTGAGATTTTACAGGTTTGCTGCCAGTAGCCATTAAAGTGTCTGAAATGGGGACACTTTTTTCAAATGGTCACAAAATCTTGTACACTTCAAGTTTTTAGCTGAAATTTTTTGTGCATGCCAACAAAAATACAAGGATCATGTCTACCAAGTTTGGGCTAAAACTCCTTTCGAAAAAATTTTAAAAAATCCTGAACCGTAAAAAGTTTCAAAAATCATGAAAAATAAAAAACGAGTCGTCTTGCCATGAAACTTCTTGTGAAGGCTTAAGGGACCATTGTATGAATTTACAAGCCATAAAAATGCCATTGGCAGGCAGAAATATGAAGATGTTCCTAAACTCACCTACCACCCTATCGATCCACAGCTTGCGCATCCCGTCTCTCTGGCCGGCGTAGTGCCCACCCGTCCGCCAGCCCGTTCGTTTCATCGATTGGCTTAGGCATACGGAGTTCATTCCTAGTCTAAGATTGGACCAGACCAAGGGTTATGGTTGTAGGATCGGCAGCATGCAGAGGGGGACCCGGCCGATCCCCGACTTGCACATCCTGCCCCTCTGGTCGACGGAGCGCCCACACACTCTTTTCGTGGGTTGACTTTGGCATACAGAGTTCATTCCCAGTCTAAGCATACAGAGTTCATTCCCAGTCTAAGATCAAATTGGACCGATGGTTGCAGCAGCACATGCTGAGCTTGGGCATGTGTTGGTGCCGCATTTTTCTTCGTAGGGGCACCATCGTCGGAGCATCATCGGAGAACCTGACCGGCGGCATTGGGGTTCCGACGATCGAGGGGGCCGGGGGGGTGTGCGCACATGATGTGCGATGGGTGCTGGTACTTGGCCCTTATATTGGCCCCCTATCCCTCATCAAACCTCGAGAACTCACACCCCCTTAAAGAGCATTTGAGATTTTACAGGTTTACCGCCAGTAGCCATTAAAGTGTCTGAAATGCGGATACTTTTTTCAAATGGTCACAAAATCTTGTACATTTCGAATTTTTCACTGAATTTTTTTGTGCATCCCAAAAAAAATACAAGGATCACGTCTACGAAGTTTGGGGCTAAAACTCCTTCCAAAAAAATTTTAAAAAATCTTGAACCGCAAAAAGTTTCAAAAATCGTGAAAAATAGAAAACGAGTCGTCTTGCCATGAAACTTCACGTGAAGGCTTAAGGGACCATTGTATGAATTTACAAGCCATAAAAATGGCATTGGCACACAGAAATATGAAGATGTTCCTAAACCCACCTACCACCCTATCGATCCATGGCTTGCGCATCCCGCCTCTCTGGCCGACGTAGTGCCCGCCCGCCCGCTTGCCCACTCGCTTCGTCGATTGGCTTAGGCATACGGAGTTCATTCCTAGTCTAAGATCAAACCAGACTGAGGGTTGCTACTGTAGGATAGGTAGCACGCCGAGGGGGACCCGATCGATCCCCAGTTTGTGCATCCCGGCCCTCTGGTCTGCTGAGCACCCGCACGCTCGTTTCATGGGTTGACCTAGGCATACGAAATTCATTCCCAGTCTAAGCATATGGAGTTCATTCCCAGTCTAAGATCGGATCGGACCGAGGGTTGTGGCAGCACATGCTGGGCTCGGGCTTGTGCTAGTGCCACTTTTTTCTTCATCGGGGCAGCATCACCGGAGCATCGCCGGAGAACCTGACCAATGGCGTTGGGGTTCTGGCGATCGAGGGGGTCGGGAGGGTGTGCGCACATGATGTAAGATGGGTGCTGGTAGTTAGCCCTTATATTGGCCCTTATATTTTGCATGCCAACAAAAATACACGGATCACGTCTACCAAGTTTGGGGCCAAACCTCTTTCTGAAATAATTTTAAAAAATCCCGAACCGCAAAAATTTTTCAAAATCATGAAAAATAGAAAATGAGCCGTCTTGTCATGAAACTTCTTGTGAACGCTTAAGGGACCATTGTATGAATTTACAAGCCATAGAAATGGCATAGGCATGCAAAAATATGAAGATATGCCTAAACCCACCTACCAACCTATCGATCGACAGCTTGCGTATCCCATCTCTCTGGCCGACGTAGTGCCCACCCGCTCGTTTCGTCGGTTGGCTTAGGCATATGGAGTTCATTCCCAATCTAAGATCGAACTGGATCAAGGGTTGTGGCAGCAAGATCGACAGCACGCAGAGGGGGACCCGGCCAATCCCCGGCTTACGCATCATGCCCCTCTGGCCGGCTGAGTGCCCACACGCTCGTTTCGTGGGTTGACTTAGGCATACGGAGTTCATTCCCAGTCCAAGCATACGGAGTTAATTCCCAATCTAAGATCGTACCAGACCAAGGGTTGTGGTAACACATGCTAGGCTCGGGCATGTGCTGGTGCTACATTTTTCTTAGCCGGGGCACCGTCGTCGGAGCATCGTCGGAGAACCTGACCGGCAGCTTTGGGGTTCCGGCGATCGAGGGGGCCGGGGGGTGTGCGCACATGATGTGAGATGGGTGCTGGCACTTGGCGCTTATATTGGCCACCTATCCCTCATCAAACCTCAAGAACTCACACCCCCTTAAAGAGCATTTGAGATTTTACAGGTTTGTTGCTAGTAGCCATTAAAGTGTCTGAAATGGGGACACTTTTTTCAAATGGTCACAAAATCTTGTACACTTCGAGTTTTTAGCTGAATTTTTTTGTGCGTGCCAACAAAAATACAAGGATCACGTCTACCAAGTTTGGGGCCAAAACTCCTTCCAAAAAATTTTAAAAAATCCCGAACCGCAAAAAGTTTCAAAAATCATGAAAAATAGAAAACGAGTTGTCTTGCCATGAAACTTCACGTGAAGGCTTAAGGGACCATTGTATGAATTTACAAGCCATAAAAATGGCATTGGCACACAGAAATATGAAGACGTGCCTAAACCCACCTACCACCCTATCGATACACGGCTTGCGCATCCCGTCTCTCTGGCCGGCATAATGCCCGTCCGTCCGCCCGCCCGCTTGTTTCGTCTGTTGGCTTAGGCATACGGAGTTCATTCCCAGTCTAAGATTGGACCGAACTAAGGGTTGCGGCAGCAGGATTGGCAGCACGCAGAGGGGGACCCGGCCGATACCCGACTTGCACATCCTGCCGCTCTGGCCGGCTGAGCACCCGTACGCTCATTTAGTGGGTTAACTTAGGCATCCGGAGTTCATTCCCAATCTAAGCATACGGAGTTCATTCCCAATCTAAGATCAGACTGGACCAAGGATTGTGGTAGCACATGCTGGGCTCGGGCATGTGTTGGTGCCGCATTTTTCTTCGCCGGGGCACCATCGCCGGAGCATCACCGGAGAACGTGACCGGCGGCATTGGGGTTCCGACGATCAGGGGGGCCGGGGGGTGTGTGCACATGATGTGCAATGGGTAATGGTACTTGGCCCTTATATTGGCCCCCTATCCCTCATCAAACCTCGAGAACTCACACCCCCTTAAAGAGCATTTGAGATTTTACAGGTTTGCTGCCAGTAGCCATTAAAGTGTCTCAAATGGGGACACTTTTTTCAAATGGTCACAAAATCTTGTACACATCGAGTTTTTAGCTGAATTTTTTTATGCATTCCAACAAAAATACAAGGCTCATGTCTACCAAGTTTGGGACCAAAACTTCTTATGAGAAAATTTTAAAAAATCTCGAACCGTAAAAAGTTTTTAAAATCATGAGAAATAGAAAACGAGTCGTCTTGCCATGAAACTTCACATGAAGGCTTAAGGGACCATTGTATGAATTTACAAGCCATGAAAATGGCATTAGAATGTAGAAATATGAAGATGCACCTAAACCCACCTACCACCCTATCGATCCACGGCTTGCGCATCCCATCTCTCTGGCCGGCGTAGTGCCCAGTCGCCCACCCGCCCGCTCGTTTCGTCGGTTGGCTTAGGCATACGGAGTTCATTCCCAGTCTAAGATCAGACCAGATTGAGGGTTGTGGTAGTAGGATCGGTAGCACGCAGTGGGGGACCTGGCCGATCCCCGGCTTGCCCATCTCGCCCCTTTGGCCGACTGACCACCCGCGCGCTCATTTCGTGGGTTGACTTAGGCATACGGAGATCATTTCCAATCTAAGCATACGGAGTTCATTCCCAGTCTAAGATCAGACAGGACCGAGGGTTACGGCAGCACATGCTAGGCTCGGGCATGTGTTGGTGCCGCATTTTTCTTCGTCGGGGCACCATCGCCAGAGCATCACCGAAGAACCTGATCGGCGGCATTGGGGTTCCGACGATCGAGGGGGCAGAGGGGTGTGCGCACATGATGTGCGATGGGTGCTGGTACTTGGCCCTTATATTGGCCCCCTATCCCTCATCAAGCCTCGAGAACTCACACCCCTTTAAAGAGCATTTGAGATTTTACAGGTTTGCTGCCAGTAGCCATTAAAGTGTCTGAAATGGGGACACTTTCTTAAAATGGTCACAAAATCTTCTACACTTTGAGTTTTTAGCTTAATTTTTTTGAGCGCGCCAAAAAAAATACAAAGATCACATCTACCATGTTTGGGGTCAAAACTCCTTCCAAAAAAATTTTAAAAAATCCCGAAACACTAAAAGTTTTGAAAATCCTGAAAAATAAAAAATGGGTCATCTTGCCATGAAACTTCACGTGAAGGCTTAAGGGACCATTGTACGAGTTTACAAGCCATAAAAATGGCATTGGCATGCAGAAATATGAAGATGTGCCTAAACCCACCTACCACCCTATCGATCCACGTTTTGCGCATCCCGTCTCTCTGGCCGACGTAGTGTCCCCGCCCGCTCGTTTCATCGGTTGGCTTAGGCATACGAAGTTCATTCCCAGTCTAAGATTGGATCGGACCGAGGGTTACGGTAGTAGGATCGGCAGCATGCAGAGGGTGACCCGACCGTTCCCCAGCTTGTGCATCCCACCCCTTGGCCGGCTGAGCACCGCACGCTCATTTTATGGGTTGACTTAGGCATACGGAGGGGTGGGCGCTCAGCCGGCCAGAGGGGCGGGATGTGCAAGCCGAGGAATGGCCGGTTCCCCCTCTACGTGCTGTCGATCCTACTACAGCAACCCTCGGTCCGGTTCAATCTTAGATTTGGAATGAACTACGTATGCCTAAGCCAACTAATAAAACAAGCGGGTGGGTGGGCGGGCACTACGTCGGCCAGAGAGACGGGATGCGCAAGTCGTGGATCGATAGGGTGGTAGGTGGGTCTAGGCACATCTTCATATTTCTATGTGCCAATGCCATTTTTATGGCTTGTAAATTCATACAATGGTCCCTTCAGCCTTCATGTGAAGTTTCATATCAAGACGACTTGTTTTCTATTTTTTAAGATTTTTGAAACTTTTTGTGGTTCGGGATTTTTTAAAATTTTTTCGAAAGGAGTTTTGGCCCCAAACTTGGTAGATGTTATACTTGTATTTTTATTGGCATGCACAAAAAGATTCAGCTAAAAACTCGAAGTGTACAAGATTTTGTGACCATTTGAAAAAAGTGTCCCCCTTTCAGACACTTTACTGCCTACTGGCAGCAAACCTGTAAAATCTCAAATGCACTTTAAGGGGGAGTGAGTTCTCGAGGTTTGATGAGGGATAGGGGGCCGATATAAGGGCCAAGTACCAGCACGCATCACACATCATGTGCACACACACCCCCGGCCCCCTCGTTCACCAGAACCCCAATGCCGCCGGTCAGGTTCTCCGACGATGCTCCGGCGATGGTGCCCCAACGAAGAAAAATGCGGCACCAGCACATGCCCGAGCCCAATATGTACTGTCGTAACCATCGGTCTGGTCTGATCTTTGACTGGGAATGAACTCCATATGCTTCGACTGGGAATGAATTCCGTATGCCTAAGTCAACCCACGAAACGAGCGTGCGGGCGCTCAGCCGACCAGAGGGGCAGGATGATCAAGCCGGGGATCGGTCGAGTCCCCCTCTACGTTTTGCCGATCCTGCTGCCGTAACCCTCGATGCGGTCTGATCTTAGACTGGGAATGAACTCGTATGCCTAAGCCAACCGACGAAACGAGTGGGCGGGCAATACGTCGGCCAGAGAGACGGGGTGCATAAGCCATGGATAGATAGGGTGGTAGGTGGGTTTAGGCACATCTTCATATTTCTGCATGCCAATGCCATTTTTATGGCTTGTAAATTCATACAATGGTCCCTTAAGCCTTCACGTGAAGTTTCACGGCAAGAGGACTCGTTTTCTATTTTTCACGATTTTTGAAACTTTTTGCGGTTCATAATTTTTTAAAAAATTTTTTTGAAAGGAGTTTTGGTCGCAAACTTGGTAGACGTGATCCTTCTATTTTTGTTGGGATGCCAAAAGAATTCAACTAAAAACTCGAAGTGCACAAGATTTTATGACCATTTGAAAAAAGTGTCCCTATTCAGACACTTTAATGGCTACTGGCAGCAAACCTGTAAAATCTCAAATGCTCTTTGAGGGGGTGTGAGTTCTCGAGGTTTGATGAGGGATAGGAAGCCAATATAAGTGCCAAGTACCAGCACCCATCGCACATCATGAGCGCACACCCCCCGGCCCCCCGATCGTCAGAACCCCAATGCCGTCGGTCAGGTTCTCCGACGATGGTGCCCCAGCGAAGAAAAATGTTACACCAGCACATGCCAAAGCCTAGCATGTGCTGCCACAACCCTCGGTCTAGTCCGATCTTAAACTGGGAATGAATTCTGTATGCTTAGACTGGGAATGAACTCCGTATGCCTAAGTGAACCCACGAAACAAGCGTGCGGGCGCTCAGTCAGCCAAAGGGGCGAGATGGGCAAGCCAAGGATCGGCCAGGTCCCTCACTACGTGCTACCGATCCTACTATCGCAACCCTTAATCTGGTCTGATCTTAGACTGGGAATGAACTCCGTATGCCTAAGCCAATCGATGAAACGAGCGGGCAGGAGGGCGGGCGGGCACTACGCCGGCCAGAGAGACGGGATGCGCAAGCCGTGGATAGATAGGGTGGTAGGTGGGTTTAGGCACACCTTCATATTTTTGCGTGGCAATGCCATTTTTGTGGCTTGTAAATTCATACAATGGTCCTTTAAGCCTTCACGTGAAGTTTCATGGTAGGACGACTCATTTTCTATTTTTCATGATTTTTGAAACTTTTTGCGGAAGGAGTTTTGTCCCCAAACTAGGTAGACATGATCATTGTATTTTTGTTGGCATGCACAAAAGAATTCAGCTAAAAACTCGAAGTGTACAAGATTTTGTGACCATTTGAAAAAAGTGTCCCCATTTCAGACACTTTAGTGGCTACTGGCAGCAAACCTGTAAAATCTAAAATGCTCTTTAAGGGATTGTGAGTTCTCGAGGTTTGATGAGGGATAGGGCACGACTATAAGGACCAAGTACCAGCACCCATCACACATCTTGTGCGCACACCCCCTCGGCCCCCCTGATCGTCGAAACCCCAATGTCGCCAGTCAGGTTCTCTGGTGATGCTCCGGTGATGGTGCCCCGACGAAGAAAAATGTGGCACCAGCACATGCCTGTGCCTAGCAAGTGCTGCCACAACCCTGGGTCCGGTCCGATCTTAGACTGGGAATGAACTCTGTATGCCTAAGTCAACCCATGAAACGAGCGTGCGGGCGCACAGCCAGCTAGAGGGGCGGGATGCGCAAGTCGGGGATTGGCCGGGTCCCCCTCTGTGTGCTATCAATCCTACTGCCACAACCCTCGGTATAGTCTGATCTTAGACTAGGAATGAACTCCGTATGCCTAAGCCAACCGACGAAAAGAGCGGGCGGGCGGGCACTACGCCAGCCAAAGAGATGGGATGCGCAAGCAGTGGATCGATAGGGTGGTAGGTGGGTTTAGGCACATCTTCATATTTCTGCATGCCAATGCCATTTTTATGGCTTGTAAATTATACACTGATCCCTTAAGCTTTCACGTGAAGTTTCATGGCAAGATGACTCGTTTTCTATTTTTCATGATTTCCGAAACCTTTGCGGTTTGAGATTTTTTAAAATTTTTTTGAAAGGAGTTTTGGCCCCAAACTTGGTAGACGTGATCCTTGTATTTTTGTTGGCATGCAAAAAAAATTCAGCTAAAAACTCGAAGTGTACAAGATTTTATGACCATTTGAAAAAAGTGTCCTCATTTTGGACACTTTAATTGCTACTGGCAGCAAACCTGTAAAATCTCAAATGCTCTTTAAGGGGGTGTGAGTTATAGAGGTTTGATAAGGGATAGGGGGCCAATATAGGGGCCAATATAAGGGCCAAGTACCAGCACCCATTGCACATCACGTGCGCACATTCCCCCGGCCCCCTCGATCGCCGAAACCCCAAAGCTGTCGATCCGGTTCTCGGCAATGCTCAGGTGATGGAGCTCCGACGAAGAAAAATGTGGCACCAGCACATGCCTGGGCCCAACATGTGCTGCTGCAACCCTCGGTCTGGTCCGATCTTAGATGGGGAATGAACTCCGTATGCCTAAGTCAACCCATGAAACGAGCGTGCGGGTGCTCAACCGGCCAGAGGGGCGGGATGCGTAAGCCGGGGATCGGTCGGGTCCCCCTCTATGTGCTGCCAATCCTGCTGCCCCAACCCTCAATCTGGTCTGATCTTAGACTGGGAATGAACTCCGTATACCTAAGCCAATCGATGAAACGAGCGGGCGGGCAGGCAGGCGGGCACTATGCCGACCAGAGAGACGGGATGTGCAAGCCGTGGATCGATAGGGTGGTAGGTGGGTTTGGGCACATCTTCATATTTCTACGTTCCAATGCCATTTTTTTTCTTGTAAATTCATACAATGGTCCCTTAAGCCTTCACGTGAAGTTTCACGGCAAGACGACCCGTTTTCCATTTTTCATGATTTTTGAAACTTTTTACGGTTTGGGATTTTTTAAACTTTTTTCAGAAGGAGTTTTCATCCCAAACTTGGCAGACATAATCCTTGTATTTTTGTTGGCATGCACAAAAACATTCAGCTAAAAACTCGAAGTGTACAAGATTTTGCGACCATTTCAAAAAAGTGTCCCCATTTCAAACACTTTTATAGCTACTGGCAGCAAACCTATAAAATCTCAAATGCTCTTTAAGGGGGTGTGAGTTGTCAAGGTTTGATGTGTGATAGGGGGCCAATATAAGGGCCAAGTACCAGCACCCATCTCACATCATGTGCGCACACCCCCCTCGGCCCCCCCAATCGTCGGGACCCCAATGCCGTCGGTCAGGTTCTCCGGTGATGCTCCGGCGACGGTGCCTCGATGAAGAAAAATGTGGCAGCAGCACGTGCCCGAGCCCAGCATGTGCTACCACAACCCTCGGTCTGGTCTGATCTTAGACTGGGAATGAACTCCGTATGCCTAAGTCAACGTACGAAACGAGCGTGCGGGCGCTCAGTCGACCAGAGGGACAGGATGCGCAAGCCGGGGATCAACCGGGTCCCCCTCTGTGTGCTGCCGATCCTACTGCCACAACCGATGGTTCGGTCCGATCTTAGACTGGGAATGAACGGGCGGGCACTACACCGGCCAGAGAGACGGGATGCGCAAGCCGTGGATCGATAGGCCGGTAGGTGGGTTTAGGCACATCTTCATATTCCTGCATGCCAATGCCATTTTTATGGCTTGTAAATTCATACAATGGTCCCTTAAGCCTTCACGTGAAGTTTCATGGCAAGACAACTCGTTTTCTATTTTTCATGATTTTTGAAACTTTTTGAGGTTCGGGATTTTTTTAAAATTTTTTCAGAAGGATTTTTGGCCCCAAACTTGGTAGATGTGATCCTTGTATTTTTGTTGGCGTGCATAAAAAAATTCAGCTAAAAACTCGAAGTGTACAAGATTTTCTGACCATTTGAAAAAAGGTGTCCCCATTTTCTGACACTTTAATGGCTACTGGCAGCAAACCTGTAAAATCTCAAATGCTCTTTTAATAGGGGTGTGAGTTCTCGAGGTTTGATGAGGGATAGGGGGCCAATATAAGGGCCAAGTACCAGCACCCATCACACATCATGTGCGCACACCCCCCGGCCCCCCGATCGTCGGATCCCAATGCCGCCGGTCAGGTTCTCCGACGATGCTCCGACGATGGTGCCCCGACGAAGAAAAATGTGGGACCAGCACATCCCGAGCCCAGCATGTGCTACCGCAACCCTCGGTCTAGTCCGATCTTAAACTGGGAATGAACTCCGTATGCCTAAGTCAACCCACGAAACGAGTGTACGGGCTCTCAGCCGGCCAGAGGGGCAGGATGCGCAATCCGGGGATCGGCCGGGTCCCCCTCTTGTGGTGCCGATCCTACTACTGCAACCCTCGGTTTGGTTTGATCTTAGACTAGGAATGAACTCCGTATGCCTAAGCCAACCGACGAAACGAGCGGACGGGCGGGCGGGTGAGCACTACGGCGGCCAGAGAAACGGGATGCGCAAGCCATGGATCGATAGGGTGGTAGGTGGGTTTAGACACATCTTCATATTTTTGTGTGCCAATGCCATTTTTATGGCTTGTAAATTCATACAATGGTCCCTTAAGCCTTCACGTGAAGTTTCATGGCAAGGCCACTCGTTTTCTATTTTTCACGATTTTTGAAACTTTTTGCGGTTCCGAATTTTTTAAAATTTTTTCGGAAGGAGTTTTGGCCCCAAAACTTGGTAGATGTGATCCTTGTATTTTTTTTGGCATGCACCAAAAAAATTCAGCTAAAAACTCCAAGTGTACAAGATTTTGTGACCATTTGAAAAAAGTGTCCCCATTTCAGACACTTTAATGGCTATTGGCAGCAAACCTGTAAAATCTCAAATGCTCTCTAAGGGGGTGTGACTTCTCAAGGTTTGATGAGGGATAGGGGGCCAATATAAGGGCCAAGTACCAGCACCCATCGCACATCATGTGCGATCACCCCCCCCGGCCCCCCCGATCGCCGGAACCCCAAAGCCGCCGGTCAGGTTCTCCGACGATACTCCGACGATGGTGCCCCGACGAAAAAAAATTTGACACCAACACATGCTCGAGCCCAGCATGTGCTACCGCAACCCTCGGTCTGGTCCGATCTTAGACTGGGAATGAACTTCGTATGCCTAAGCCAACCAACGAAACGAGCGGGCGGGCGGGCGGGCACTACGCCGGCCAGAGAGATGGGATGCGCAAGCCATGGATCGATAGGGTGGTAGGTGGGTTTAAGCACATCTTCATATTTCTGCATGCCGATGCCATTTTTATGGTTTGTAAATTCATACAATTGTCCCTTAAGCCTTCACGTGAAGTTTCATTGCAAGACGACTCGTTTTCTATTTTTCACGATTTTTGAAACTTTTTACGGTTTGAGATTTTTTAAAATTTTTTTGGAAGGAGTTTTGGCCGCAAACTTGGTAGACGTGATCCTTGTATTTTTTTTGGCATGCACAAAACAATTCAACTAAAATCTCGAAATGTAGAAGATTTTATGACCATTTGAAAAAAGGGTCCCCATTTCAGACACTCTAATGGCTACTGGTAGCAAACCTGTAAAATCTCAAATGCTCTCTAAGGGGGTGTGACTTCTCAAGGTTTGATGAGGGATAGGGGGCCAATATAAGGGCCAAGTACCAGCACCCATCGCACATCATGTGCGCTCACCCCCCCGGCCCCCCCGATCGCCGGAACCCCTAAGCCATCGGCCAGGTTCTCCGACGATACTCCGACGATGGTGCCCCGACGAAGAAAAATTTGACACCAACACATGCTCGAGCCCAGCATGTGCTGCCGTAACCCTCGGTCTGATCCGATCTTAGACTGGGAATGAACTTCGTATGCTTAGACTAGGAATGAACTCCGTATGCCTCAGTCAACCCACGAAACGAGTGTACGGGTGCTCAGCCGGCCAGAGGGGCGGGATGCGTAAGCCGGGGATCGATCGAGTCCCCCTATGCATGCTGTCGATCCTGCTGCTGTAACTCTTGATCTGGTCTGATCTTAGACTGGGAATGAACTCTGTAGGCCTAAACCAACTAACGAAACGAGCGGACGGGCGGGCGGGTGGGCACTACGTTAGCCAGAGAGACGGGATGCGCAAGCCGTGGATCGATAGGGTGGTAGGTGGGTTTAGACACATCTTCATATTTCTACGTGCCAATGCCATTTTTATGGCTTGTAAATTCATACAATGGTCCCTTAAGCCTTCACGTGAAGTTTCATGGCAAGACGACTCATTTTCTATTTTTCAAAACTTTTTACGGTTCAGGATTTTTTTAAATTTTTTCAGAAGGAGTTTTGGCCCGAAACTTGGTAGACGTGATCCTTGTATTTTTTTTGGCATGCACAAAAAAATTCAGCTAAAAACTCGATGTGTACAAGATTTTGTGACCATTTGAAAAAAATGTCCCCATTTCAGACACTTTAATGGCTACTGGCAGCAAACCTGTAAAATCTCAAATGCTCTTTAAGGGGGTGTGAGTTCTCGAGGTTTCATAAGGGATAGGGGGCCAATATAAGGGCTAAGTACCAGCACCCATCGTACATCATGTGCGCACACCCCCCGCGCCCCCACAATCGCCGGAAGATCAATGCCATCGATCAGGTTCTCCGGTGATGGTACCCCGGCGAAGAAAAATGCGGCACCAACAAATGCCCGAGCCCTGCATGTGCTGCTGCAACCCTCGGTCTGGTCTGATCTTAGACTGTGAATGAACTCCGTATGCTTAGACTGGGAATGAACTCCATATGCCTAAGTCAACCCATGAAACGAGCGTACGGATGCTCAGCCAGCCAGAGGGACGGAATGCGCAAGTCAGGGATCGACCAGGTCCCCCTCTGCGTGCCACCGATCCTGCTACCCTAACCCTCAGTCTGGACTGATCTTAGACTAGGAATGAACTCCGTATGCCTAAGCCAACCGACGAAACGAGCGGGCGGGCGGGTGGGCGGGCACTACGCCAGCCAGATAAACGTGATGCGCAAGCCGTGGAACGATAGGGTGGTTGGTGGGTTTAGGCACATCTTCATATTTCTGGATTCCAATGCCATTTTTATGGCTTGTAAATTCATACAATGGCCCTTTAAGCCTTCACGTGAAGTTTCATGGCAAGACGACTCTTTTTCTATTTTTCACGATTTTTGAAACTTTTTGCGGCTTGGGATTTTTTAAAATTTTTTCGGAAGGAGTTTTGGCCCCAAACTTGGTAGACGGATCCTTGTATTTTTGTTCGCATGCACAAAAAACTTCAGCTAAAAACTCGAAGTGTACAAGATTTTGTGACCATTTGAAAAAAGTGTCCCCATTTCAGACATTTTAATGGCTACTGGCAGCAAACCTGTAAAATCTCAAATGCTCTTTAAGGGGCTATGAGCTCTCGAGGTTTGGTGAGAGATAGGGGGCCAATATAAGGGCCAAGTACCAGCACCCATCGCACATCATGTGCACACACCCCCCCGGCCCCCTCGATCGTGAAACGCCAATACCACCGATCAAGTTCTCCCGCGAGGGTGCCCCGGTGAAGAAAAATGCGGCACCAGCTCATGCCCGAGCCCAGTATGTGCTGCCGTAACCCTCATTCCGGTCTGATCTTAGACTGGAAATGAACTTCGTATGCTTAGACTGGGAACGAACTCCGTATGCCTAAGTCAACCCACGAAACGAGCGTCCGGGTGCTCAGTCGGCCAAAGGGGCGGGATGCGCAAGCCAGGGATCGGCCAGGTCCCCCTCTGCGTGCTACCGATCTTGCTACCGCAACCCTCAGTCTGGTCTAATCTTAGACTGGGAATGAACTTCGTATGCCTAAGCCAACCAATGAAACGAGCGAGTAGGCGGGCGGGCGGGCACAACGCCGGCCAGAGAGACGGGATGCGCACGGCGTGGATCGATAGGGTGGCAAGTGGGTTTAGGCAGATCTTCATATTTCTACATGCCAATGCCATTTTCATGGCTTGTAAATTCATACAATGGTCCCCTAAGCCTTCACGTGAAGTTTCATGGCAAGACGACTTGTTTTCTATTTTTCACGATTTTCGAAACTTTTTACGGTTCAGAATTTTTTAAAATTTTTTTGGAAGGATTTTTGACCCCAAACTTGGTCGACGTGATCCTTACATTTTTTTTGGCTTGCACAAAACATTCAGCTAAAAACTCGAAGTGTACAAGATTTTGTGACCATTTGAAAAAAGTGTCCCCATTACAGACACTTTAAAGGCTACTACTGGCAGCAAACCTGTAAAATCTCAAATGCTCTTTAAGGGGGTGTGAGTTCTCGAGGTTTGATGAGGGATAGGGGGCCAATATAAGGGCCAAGTACCGGCACCCATCGGACATCATGTGCGCACACCCCCTGGCCCCCCCGATCGTCGGAACCCTAATGCCGTCGGTCAGGTTTTCTGATGATGCTCCGGTGATGGTGCCCCGACAAAGAAAAATGTGGCAGCAGCACATGCTCGAGCCCAGATGTGCTGCTGTAACCCTCAGTCCGATCCGATCTTAGACTGGGAATGAACTCCATATGCTTAGATTGGGAACGAACTCCATATGCCTAAGTCATCCCATGAAACGAGCGTGCGGGTGCTCAGTCGGCCAGAGGGGATCGGCTGGGTCTCCCTCTGCGTGCTGCCGATCCTGCTACCGCAACCCCCGATCTGTTCGGATCTTAGACTGGGAATGAACTCCGTATGCCTAAGCCAATCGACGAAACGAGCAGACGGGCGGGCAAGCACTACGCCGGCCAGAGAGACGGGATGCGCAAGTTGTGGATTGATAGGGTGGTAGGTGGGTTTAGGCACATCTTCATATTTCTGCATGCCAATGCCATTTTTATGGCTTGTAAATTCATACAATGGTCCCTTAAGCCTTCACGTGAAGTTTCATGGCAAGACGACTTGTTTTCTATTTTTCACGATTTTTGAAACTTTTTGCGGTTCAGGATCTTTTAAAATTTTTTTGGAAAGATTTTTAGCCCCAAACTCGGTAGACGTGATCCTTGTATTTTTGTTAGCATGCAAAAAAAAATTCAGCAAGAAGTGTACAAGATTTTGTGACCATTTGAAAAAAGTGTCCCCATTCCAGACACTTTAAAGGCTACTACTGGCAGCAATCCTGTAAAATCTCAAATGCTCTTTAAGGGGGTGTGAGTTCTCGAGGTTTGATAAGTGATAGGGGGCCAATATAAGGGCCATGTACCCGCACCCATCACACATCATGTGCGCACACCCCCGCCCCGGCCCCCTCGATCGCCGGAACCCAATGCCGCCGGTCTAGTTCTCCGGCGATGCTCCGACGATGGTGCCCCAGTGAAGAAAAATGTGGCACCAGCACATGCCCGAGCCCAGCATGTGCTACTGTAACCCTCAGTCTGATCCGATCTTAGACTGGGAATGAACTCTGTATGCCTAAGTAAACCCACGAAACGAGTGTGCGGGCGCTCAATCGGCCAGAGGGGTGGGATGCGCAAGCCGGGATCGGTAGGGTCCCCCTCTACGTGCTGTCGATCCTACTACAGCAACCCTCGGTTCGGTCTGATCTTAAACTGGGAATGAACTCCGTATGCCTAAGCCAACCGACGAAATGAGCGGGCGGGCGGGCGGGCACAATGTCGACCAGAGAGATGGGATGCGAAAGTCATGGATCGATAGGGTGGTAGGTGGGTTTAGGCACATCTTCATATTTTTACGTGCCAATGCCATTTTTATGGCTTGTAAATTCATACAATGGTCCCTTAAGCCTTCACGGGATAGGGGGCCAATATAAGGGCCAAGTACCAGCACCCATCGCACATCATGTGCGCATACCCCCTCGGCCCCCCGATCGCGGGAACCCTAATGCTGTCGATCAGGTTCTCTGGCGATGCTCCGACGAGGGTGCCCCGACGAAGAAAAATGCGCCACCAGCACATGCCCGAGCCCAGCATGTGCTATCGCAACCCTCGGTCCTGTCCGATCTTAGACTGGGAATGAACTCCGTATGCATAGACTGGGAATGAACTCCGTATGCCTAAGTCAACCCACGAAATGAACGTGCGGGCGCTCAGCTAGCCAGAGGGGCGGGATGTGCAAGCCGAGGATCGATCAGGTCCCCCTCTACGTGTTACCGATCCTGCTACCGTAACCCTCAGTCCAGTCTGATCTTAGACTGGGAATGAACTCTGTATGCTTAGACTGGGAATGAACTCCGTATGCCTAAGTCAACCCACGAAATGAGCGTGCGGGTACTCAGTCGGCCAAAGGGGGGACGCGCAAGCTGGGGATCGACCGGGTCCCCATTTGCGTGCTGCCAATCCTGTTGCTGCAACCCTCGATCTGGTCTGATCTTAGACTGGGAATGAACTCCGTATGCCTAAGCCAACCGATGAAACAAGCGGGCGGGCGGGCGAGCAAGCATACGCCAGCCAGAGAGACGGGATGCGAAAGTCGTGGATCGATAGGGTGGTAGGTGAGTTTAGGCACATCTTCATATTTCTACGTGCCAATGCCATTTTTGTTGCTTGTAAATTCATACAATGGTCCCTTAAGCCTTCACGTGAAGTTTCATGGCAAGACGACTCGTTTTCTATTTTTCATGATTTTTGAAACTTTTTACGGTTCGGGATGTTTTAAAATTTTTTCGGAAGGAGTTTTGGGCCCACACTTGGTAGCCGTGATCCTTGTATTTTTGTTGGCTTGCACAAAAAAATTCAGCTAAAAACTCAAAGTGTACAAGATTTTGTGACCATTTCAAAAAAGTGTCCCCATTTCAGACACTTCAATGGCTACTGGCAGCAAAACTGTAAAATCTCAAATGCTCTTTAAGGGGGTGTGAGTTCTCGAGGTTTGATGAGGGATAGGGGGCCAATATAAGAGCCAAGTACCAGCACCCATCGCACATCACATGCGCACACCCCCGGCCCCCCAATCACCGAAACCCCGATGCCGCCGGTTAGGTTCTCCGACGATGATCCGACGATGGTGCCTCGACAAAGAAAAATGCGGCACCAACACATGCCCGAGCCCAGCATGTGCTGCCGCAACCCTCGGTCCGGTCCGATCTTAGACTGGGAATGAACTCCTTATGCTTAGACAGGGAATGAACTCCTTATGCCTAAGTCAACCCACGAAACGAGCGTGCGGGTGCTCAGCTGGCCAAAGGGGCGGGATGCGCAAGCCGAGGATCGATCGGGTCCCCCTTTACATGCTGCCGATCCTGCTGGTGTAACCCCCAATCCGGTCCGATCTTAGACTGGGAATGAACTCCGTATGCATAAGCCAACCGACGAAATGAGTGGGCAGGCGGGTGGGCAGGCACTACGCCGGTCGGAGACACGGGATGCGCAAGCCGTGGATCGATAGGGTGGTAGGTGGGTTTAGGCACATCTTCATATTTCTACATGCCAATGCCATTTTTATGGCTTGTAAATTCATACAATGGTCTTTTAAGCCTTCACGTGAAGTTTCATCGCAAGACGACTCATTTTTTATTTTTCACGATTTTCAAAACTTTTTGCTGTTCGGGATTTTTTAAAATGATTTCGAAAGGAGTTTTGGCCCCAAACTTGGTAGACATTATCCTTCTATTTTTGTTGGCAAGCACAAAAAAATTCAGCTAAAAACTCGAAGTGTACAAGGTTTTGTGACCATTTGAAAAAAGTGTCCCCATTTCAGACACTTTAATGGCTACTGACAGCAAACCTATAAAATCTCAAATGCTCTTTAAGGGGGTGTGAGTTCTCAAGGTTTGATGAGGGATAGGGGGCCAATATAAGGGCCAAGAACCAGCACCCATCGCACATCATGTGCGCACACCCCGGTCCAATCTTGGACTGGGAATGAACTCCGTATGCTAAGTCAACCCACGAAACGAGCGTGCGGGTGCTCAGCCGGCCAGAGGGGCAGGATTCGCAAGCCGGGGATCAGTCGAGTCCCCCTCTACGTGCTGCCGATCCTGCTGCCGCAACCCTCGGTCCAGTCCGATCTTAGACTGGGAATGAACTCTGTATACCTAAGCCAACCGACGAAACGAGCGAGCGGGCGGGCGGGCACTACGTCGGCCAGAGAGACGGGATGAGCAAGCCGTGAATCGATAGGGTGGTAGGTGGTTTTAGGCACATCTTCATATTTCTGCATCCCAATGCCATTTTTATGGCTTGTAAATTCATACAATGGTCCCTTAAGCCTTCACATGAAGTTTCATGGCAAGACGACTCGCTTTCTATTTTTCACGATTTTCAAACTTTTTGCGGTTCGAGATTTTTTAAAATTTTTTCGAAGGATTTTTGGCCCCAAACTTGGTAGACGTGATACTTGTATTTTTTTGGCATGCACAAAAAAATTCAGCTAAAAGCTCGAAGTGTACACGATTTTGTGACCATTTGAATAAAGGGTCCCCATTTCAGACACTTTAATGGCTATTGGTAGCAAACCTATAAAATCTCAAATGCTCTTTAAAGGGGTGTGAGTTCTTGAGGTTAGATGAGGGATAGGGGGCCAATATAAGGGCCAAGTACCAGCACTCATCGCACATCACGAGCACACACCCCCTGACCACCCCGATCGTCGGAACCCCAATGTCGCCGGTCAGGTTCTCTGGTGATGGTGCCCCGACGAAGAAAAATGTGGCACCAACACATGCCCGAGCCCAGCATGCTGCCGCAACCCTCGCATCCGATCTTAGACTAGGAATGAACTCCGTATGCTTAGACTGGGAATGAACTCTGTATGCCTAAGTCAACCCCGAACGAGCGTACGGTTGCTCAGCCACCAGAGGGGTGGGATGCGCAAGCCGGGGATCGGCCGCTTCCCCCTCTGTGTGCTGCCACCTACTGCCGCAACCCTCGTCTTGATCTTAGACTGGGAATGAACTCGTATGCCTAAGCCGACTGACGAAACAAACGAGCGGGCGGGCACTACGCTGGCCAGAGAGACGGGATGCGCAAGCCGTGGATCGATAGGGTGGTAGGTGGGTTTAGGCACATCTTCATATTTCTGCGTGCCAATGCCATTTTTATGGCCTGAAATTCATACAATGGTCCCTTAAGCCTTCACGTGAAGTTTCATGGCAAGACAACTCGTTTTCTATTTTCATGATTTTTGAAACTTTTTAAGGTTTCGAATTTTTTAAAATTTCTTTGGAAGGATTTTTGGCCCCAAACTCGGTAGACTTGATCCTTGTATTTTTGTTGGCACACACAGCAAAATTCATCTAAAAACTCGAAGTGTACAGGATTTTGTGACCGTTTGGAAAAAGTGTCCCCATTTCAGACACTTTAATGGCTACTGGCAGCAAACCTGTAAAATCTCAAATGCTCTTTAAGGGGGTGAGAGTTCTAGAGGTTTGATGGGGGATAGGGGCCCAATATAAGGGCCAAGTACCAGAACTCGTCACACATCATGTGCGCACACCCCTCTAGCCCCCCCGATCGTCGGAACCCCAACATCACCGGTCAAGTTCTTCAGCGATGCTTCGGCGATGGTACCCTAACGAAGAAAAATACGACACCAGCACATGCCTGAGCCCAGCATCTGCTGCCTCAACCCTCGGTTCGATCTGATCTTAGACTGAGAATGAACTCTGTATTCCTAAGTCAACCCACGAAATGAGCGTGCCAGAGGGGCGGGATGCGTAAGTCGGGGATCGGCCTGGTCCCCCTCTGCGTGTTGCCGATCCTGCTACCGCAACCCTCGGTCTGGTCTGATCTTAGACTGGGAATGAACTCCGTATGCCTAAGCCAACCGACGAAATGAGTGGGCGGGCGGGCGGGCACTACGCCGGCCAGAGAGACGGGATGCGCAAGCTGTGGATCGATAGGGTGGTAGGTGGGTTTAGGCACATCTTCATATTTCTGCATCCCAATGCCATTTTTATGGCTTGTAAATTCATACAATGGTCCCTTAAGCCTTCACGTGAAGTTTCATGGCAAGACGACTCGCTTTCTATTTTTCACGATTTTCAAAACTTTTTGCGGTTCGAGATTTTTTAAAATTTTTTCAGAAGGAGTTTTGGCCCCAAACTTGGTAGTCGTGATCCTTGTATTTTTGTTGGCGTGCACAAAACAATTCAGCTAAAAACTCAAAGTGTACAAGATTTTGTGACCATTTGAAAAAAGTGTCCCCATTTCAGACACTTTAATTGCTACTAGCAGCAAACCTGTAAAAGCTCAAATGCTCTTTAAGGGGGTGTGAGTTCTCGAGGTTTGATGAGGGATAGGGGGCCAATATAAGGGCCAAGTACCAGCACCCATCACACATCACGTGTGGACAGCCCTTCCGGCCCCCCCGATCGCCGGAACCCCAATGCCGTCGATCAGGTTCTCCGACGATGCTCCGGCGATGGTGCCCCGACGAAGAAAAATGCGGCACCAACACATGCTCGAGCTCAGCATGTGCTGTCGCAACACTCGGTCTGATCCGATCTTAGACTGGGAATGAACTCCGTATGCTTAGACTGGGAATGAACTCCGTATGCCTACGTCAACCCACGAAACGAGCGAACGGGTGCTCATCCGGCTAGAGGGGCGGGATGCGCAAGCCGGGGATCGATCGGGTCCCCCTCTACGTGCTGCCAATCCTGCTACTGCAACCCTCAGTCTGGTCCAATCTTAGACTGGGAATGAACTCCGTATGCCTAAGCCAACCGACGAAATGATCGGGCGGGCGGGCACTACGCCAGCCAGAGAGACGGGATGCACAAGCCATGGATCGATAGGGTGGTAGGTGGGTTTAGGCACATCTTCATAGTTTTGTGTGCCAAAGCCATTTTTATGGCTTGTAAATTCATACAATGGTCCCTTAAGCCTTCACGTGAAGTTTTATGGCAAGACTACTCGTTTTCTATTTTTCACGATTTTTGAAACTTTTTGCAGTTCGAGATTTTTTAAAATTTTTTCGGACGTATTTTTGGCCCAAAACTTTGTAGACGTGATCCTTGTATTTTTGTTGGCATGCACAAAAACATTCAGCTAAAAACTCGAAGTGTACAAGATTTTGTGACCATTTGAAAAAAGTGTCCCCATTTTAGACACTTTAATGGCTACTGGCAGCAAACCTGTAAAATCTCAAATGCTCTTTAAGGGGGTGTGAGTTCTCGAGGTTTGATGAGGGATAGGTGGCCAATATAAGGGCCAAGTACTAGTGTCACGGGTCGAGACTCAAGCTCCGAACTCGCACGGCTCCGGGACCCAAGCATTCACCCTTCCGGCGTCCCAGATCAACCTACCTACCACGGTTCACACCCTTGTGAGGTATTGTCCGCTCTGGCCCCCCTGGCCTCATGATTTTGTCCTACAAAAGGCGCCTCACAAGGCGGAGATGGTGTGAATCCTTTTATACCCCAGGGACCTTCCTATTATGTTCGATGTGGGATTCAAGACTCCCCCTTAGGTCCGTGACAACTGTCATGGGCTCTGACCTTAGACTCAGAATCCGTGCGGCCTTAGGCTTGGAATCTCCTCCTTTATGCCTAAGTCAGCCTAAAACACAAGCGTGCGGGCACTAGAACAATGGGAAGGGCTGATTACGCAAGTTAAAGAGAAACAGGACAGGAAAATAGAATTCTGGAAATGCTCTTGTATTCACTGAAACAGAAGTGTTTGATGGTGTACAAATGAGGGTGGAGCAGCCCTCTATTTATAGTTGAGGCTCCAGCTACAACTTAATGGCAAATCCCTAGAATAAAGGCTAAAATCATGGGATTACAATCAATCAAGATGCTGGCTCCTGATTTTCAGGGTCAACCAAATCTGCCAGGATACTGATGCTGATCCTGCCTGGTTCCAGAAGCTTCCCTTGCGTATCCAGCACCTTGGGTCCTTCTGGATGTGGTGCGGGCAGCTTGTATGACAGGCCTTGGTCTCATGGGCTGGCCTGCAAGTCGGGCGGGCGTTTAGAGCTCGTTTGCTAGGCTTTGCGCACTGATACCCGCCAGCACGCCTGGTCTGCGAGCCTCAGCCTCTGGCTCACCTGCTGGTCTGCCTGATGTGCCTGGCACGCCTGCCCAGGGCGTGACATTCTCCCCCACCTGATTGCGCAATGCCCTCGTTGCGTCTTCTGCATGGTACCGCCTGATCTAGTCCCCGAACTGCCATAAGTCCTCTGCTGGTTCCCAGCTCGCCTCACTGTCTGGAAGTCCCTTCCAGCGCACCAAGTACTCATGTCTTGGTTGATAGTTCTTCCGTCTCACCTCCCGGTCAGCCATAATGCTGTGGACCTCCTTCTCATATGAGGCCCTTGCTCCCAACGATGCACGCTTTGACTCTGCCTGTCCTGGATCTCCCTCATCCTCATGGAATGGCTTGAGCATGCTCACATGGAACACCGGGTGTACCTTCGGCTTGGGTGGCATATCCAGCTTGTAGGCAACCTTGCCTACCCTCTTGACTACTCGGAAAGGTCCCTCATACCTCCGGACTAGGCCTTTGTGCAGCCCCCTGTGGCGCACAATGGGATGCGGCTTCACCAACACCAAGTCTCCAACCTGGAACTGCATGTCCCGCCTATGCTGGTCTGCCCACCTTTTCGACCTCTTGGCCGCCTTGTGTAGACAAACTCTGGCCAAGTCAGTTTGCTCCTGCCATGCCTTGGCAAACTTGTATGCTGCTGGATTCGACCCTGTATAACCTGCAGCAATCGAACCGGGTGTTAGTGGTTGTTGCCCTGTCACAACCTCAAATGGGCTCTGGTTCGTTGCCTTGCTCCTTTACAAGTTGTAGGAAAACTGCGCAATATCCAGTAGCTTTGGCCAGTCCCTTTGTGTGGCACTCACATAGTGTCTGAGGTAGACCTCCAATAGTCCTTTCACATGTTCTGTCTGCCCATCGGTCTGTGGATGCATGCTGGTGGAAAAGTTCAAGTCTGACCCCAACAGCTTGAACAACTCAGTCCAGAACCTGCCCGTGAAACGCCCGTCCCGATCACTAACAATGGTCCTCGACACTCCCCAGTACTTCACCATGTTCTTCAGGAACAATCGAGCTGCCTCCTCAGCTGGGCACTCCTTGGTTGCTGGAATGAAGATTCCATACTTGGAAAACCTGTCCACCACTACCATGATGCTTCCAAACCCATCTACTTTGGGTAGACCAACTATAAAGTCCAGAGAAACACTCTCCCATGGTCGCTCTGGCATTGGCAATGGCTCCAAGAGACCCCCTGGTTTCTTGAGCTCCACCTTGTCCTGTTGGCACACAAGACAAGTCTTCACATAGGCCTCCACATCGTCCCTCATGTGCGGCCAGTAGTACCGGTCCTCGATCAGTGCCAAGGTGCGGCTCACTCCTGGGTGTCCAGCCCACCTTAAATCATGACACTCTTGCAAAACTTCCTTGCGGAGCTTCCCGTGCTGCGGCACAAACAGTCTACTGCCCCTAGTGTATAGCAACCCATCCTGCAACCAAAACCGCCTAGTCTTACCTTGCTGGGCGTACTCCATCAAAGCCTTGGCTGTAGGATCATGCGCAAGTCCCTCCTTGATGCGCGGCACCAGTGACCCCTCTGGTTGGCTAATGGCAGCAAGGTTAGCCTTTCTACTCAGGGTGTCTGCCACTAGGTTCGCCCGTCCTGGCTTGTACTCCATCTGGAAATCCAATTTTGCAAGATGCTTGTGCTGAAATAGAACCGATGCACCATATGGTGCCTTCGATGGCCTGATGAAGTCAGCATCAACTAACTCTTTGAGCTGCTTCCTCAACTCCTCCAACTCTGGTGGAGACATTCGGTAAGGGGCTCTGGCTGGTGGCTTGGCCTCGGACACCAGCTCGATCTTGTGGTCCACCTCCCTCTTAGGTGGTAGCTTGCTAGGTAGCTTTGCGGGCATCACATCACTAAAGGTCTTCAACACCTTTAGCACCTCCAAGGGTGACTCGGTCTCCTTCTCCCTTGGCTCATCATATTTCAGGGCTGCCAAGAAGGTGTCTTCTTGTCTGCTTACCGCCTTGGCAAATTGGATGGCTGACACCACCCGCGACCCAACTCCATACCCTCTCCTCAATGGTACTAGGCATTGGCACCGTGCATCCAAGATGCAAACACAATCGGCAAAAGGCACAAGGAGGGCGTTAATCCGAACAAGGAAATCCAACCCAATCACAAACTCATAGTCGTCAAGGGGTATTACCTCAATGGTCTCCTTGCCTTTCCAATCTCCAAGCTGCAACTCCACTCCCCGTGCTACTCCAATGGCTAGAACTTCCTTGGAGTTCACCGTCTTAATGGTACCAATCTCTTTCTGTACCTTCAGTCCGAGCTTTCGGGCTCCATCACCTGAAATAAAATGATGTGAGGCACCTGTGTCCACCAGTGCGCTCACCTTCTGACCCATAACCATCAGATCCATAAACATCAAGCCCTTTGGCTTGCGGCTCCCCTTACTCTGGACAGCATTGAGCACCAACGACCCAAGCTTTGCTGCCCCTGACTCTGGCTCCTCGTCAGACTCCCTGTCTACAGCAGCCAGCTTGCCCTTCTGCGGGCAATTGCGCGCTATGTGGCTCCCTCCACATAGGTAGCATGCTAGTGGCTCTCGGTCCCCCTTTGCTTTCCACTTGCCTGCTGATGGCTTCCTCTCGCCATCCTTGGTTGAACGATCTCGGTCTCCATCCTTGGACTCCCGATCACGGTCCTTCCCATTGGACTGCTTCTTCCGGTCCCTATCGTCCCTGCCCTTACCCTTGGGCTTGGTAGACTCGAACTTGTTCAGGGGCTTGAACTCTATCAAGACCTCGGTAGTAGTCATGGCTTTAGCCAAGTCATGAACTCCTCTCCTTTGTAGCTCATGCTTCACCCACGGCTTCAGCCCATCCATGAAAGCAAAGAATGCGTCCTTCTTGCCTAGATCCGAGATCTATAGCATCAGTTCAGAGAATTTTTGAACATACTCTCTTATGTTCCCTTGCTGGCTCAACCTGCACAACTTTGCCCGTGCCTCATCATCGGCATACTCCGGGTAAAATTGTTCTCTGAACTCTTTTTGGAACTCTGCCGAGGTTCCAATCTTGGCGTTCCCACGCCTGACATCATCACACCTGTGCCTCCACCACAATAAGGCTACATCAGTGAGATACATAGCAGCGGTGCTTACCTTTATCGCCTCGTCTTGCATGCCCATGGCCTGGAAGTACTGCTCCATACCCCAAAGGTAGTTGTCTACTTCCTTGGCCGCCCTAGTCCCCTTGAACTCCTTAGGCTTGGGGACATCCAATCTGGATCTGGACACTCCAGCAAACATGCCATTCCCAATGGCAGTCTTGCAAGTAACGAGCTCACTGGTAAGCTCCTCCATCCGCTGGCGCATGGCCTCCATGCCATCTTGCAAAGTCAGCACTTCCGCCTCCAAGGATTCATTCTTTTGGGTGATCGCATCCAGCCATTGTTGAGAGCAGCTGCTAGCTCACTTTGGATCTCCTCCCCCATGGAGTCTAGCGATGCAATGTGAGTCTCTACTTCCTCCAGCTTCTCCCCCATGTCGCCTATGGTCACCTCCACCTTGGCCAGCCTACCGTCCATGGTAGACCAGATATCTCTAGAACCAGCTTTCTTGCCTCTTCCTCGCCCATGCTCCTGGGCCTCTGGTTGTTGGCTAGCAACATCACTTTGGGATGCCATCTCCACAATCACGATCTAACCTGCACAACACAAACACGCAGAATCGAACTTGCTCGATACCAACTGTCACAGGCTCCAACCTTAGACTCAGAATTCGTGCGACCTTAGGCTTGGAATCTCCTCCTTTATGCCTAAGTCAGCCTAAAACACAAGCGTGCGGGCACTAGAACAATGGGAAGGGCTGATTACGCAAGTTAAAGAGAAACAGGATAGGAAAATAGAATTTTGGAAATGCTCTTGTATTCACTGAAACAGAAGTGTTTGATGGTGTATAAATGAGGGTGGAGCAGCCCTCTATTTATAGTTGAGGCTCCAGCTACAACTTAATGGCAAATCCCTAGAATAAAGGCTAAAATCATGGGATTACAATCAATCAAGATGCTGGCTCCTGATTTTCAGGGTCAACCAAATCTGCCAGGATGCTGATGCTGATCCTGCCTAGTTCCAAAAGCTTCCCTTGCCTATCCAGCACCTTGGGCCCTTCTGGATGTGGTGCGGGCAGCTTGTATGACAGGCCTTGGTCTCATGGACTGGCCTGCAAGTCGAGCGGGCGTTTGGAGCTCGTTTGCTAGGCTTTGCGCACTGATACCCGCCAGCACGCCTGGTCTGCGGGCCTCAGCCTCTGGCTCGCCTGCTGGTTTGCCTGATGTGCCTGGCGTGCCCGCCCAGGGCGTGACACTAGCACCCATCGTACATCATGTACACACACCCCGCCCGACCCCCCGACCATCGAAACCCCAATGCCATCGATCAGGTTCTTCAGTGATGCTCCGGCGATGGTGCCCCGGTGAAGAAAAATATGGCACCAGCACATGCCTGAGCCAAGCCTCTGCTATCGCAACCCTCGGTCCAATCCTATCTTAGACTGGGAATTAACTCTGTATGCTTAGACTGGGAATGAACTTCGTATGCCTAAGTTAACCCACGAAACGAGCGTAAGGGCGCTCAGCCGGCCTGAGGGCTGGGCTGTGCAAGTCGGGGATCGGCCGAGTCCCCCTCTGCATGCTGTCGATCCTACTGCCACAACCCTTGGTCCGATCCGATCTTAGACTGGGAATGAACTCCGTATGCCTAAGCCAACGGATGAAACGAGCGGACGGGCGGGCAGGCAGGCCTACGCTGGCCAAAGAGACGGGATGCGCAAGCCGTGGATCGATAGGGTGGTAGGTGGGTTTAGGCACATCTTCATATTTCTGCTTGCCAATGCCATTTTTATGGCTTGTAAATTCATACAATGGTCCCATAAGCCTTCACGTGAAATTTCATGCCAAGACGACTCGTTTTTTATTTTTCATGATTTTTTAAACTTTCTGCGGTTTGGGATTTTTAAAATTTTTTCAGGAGGAGTTTTGGCCCCAAACTTAGTAGACGTGATCCTTGTATTTTTTTTTTGCATGCACAAAAAAATTCAGCTAAAAACTTGATGTGTACAAGATTTTGTGACCATTTGAAAAAAGTGCCCCCATTTCAGACACTTTAATGGCTACTGGCAGCAAACCTGTAAAGTCTCAAATGCTCTTTAAGGGGGTGTGAGTTCTCGAGGTTTGGAGAGGGATAGGGGGCCAATATAAGGGCCACGAACCAGCACCCATCGCACATCATGTGCGCACACCTCCCCAGCCCCCTGATCGTCAGAGCCCCAATGCCACTGGTCAGGTTCTCCGGTGATGGTCCGGTGATGGTGCCCCGGCGAAGAAAAATGCGACACCAGCACATGCCGAGCCCAGCATGTGCTACCGCAACCCTCGATCCGGTCTGATCTTAGACTGGGAAAGAACTTCGTATGCTTAGACTGGGAATGAACTCCGTATGCCTAAGTCAACCAACGAAACGAGCGGGGCGGACGGGCGGGTGGGCACTACTCCAGCCAGAGAGACGGGATCCGCAAGCCGTGGATCGATAGGGTGGTAGGTTGGTTTAGGCACATCTTCATATTTCTGCGTGCCAATGCCATTTTTATGGCTTGTAAATTCATACAATGGTCCCTTAAGCCTTCTCGTGAAGTTTCATGGCAAGACGACTCGTTTTCTATTTTTCACGATTTTCGAATCTTTTTGCGGTTCAGGATTTTTTCAAATTTTTTCGGAAGGGGTTTCGGCTGCAAACTTGGTAGACGTGATCCTTGTATTTTTGTTGGCATGCACAAAACAATTCAGCTAAAAACTCGAAGTGTACAAGATTTTGTAACCATTTGAAAAAAGTATCCCCATTTCAGACACTTTAACGGCTACTGGCAGCAAACCTGTAAAATCTCAAATGCTCTTTAAGAGGGTGTGAGTTCTCGAGGTTTGATGCGAGATAGGGGGCCAATATAAGGGCCAAATACCAGCACCCATCGCATATCACGTGCGCAAACCCCCCACCCCCGGCCCCCCTGATCGCAGGAACCCCAATGTTGCCATCAGGTTCTCCGACGATGCTCCGATGATGGTGCCCCGGCGAAGAAAAATGCGGCACCAGCACATGCCCGAGCCCAGTAGCCATTAAAGTGTCTGAAATGGGGACACCTTTTTCAAATGGCCACAAAATATTGTACACTTGGAGTTTTTAGCTGAATGTTTTTGTGCATGCCAAGAAAAATACAAGGATCACGTCTACCAAGATTGGGGCCAAAACTCCTTCTGAAAAAATTTTAAAAAATCTCGAACCGCAAAAAGTTTAAAAAATCGTGAAAAATAGAAAACAAGTCGTCTTGCCATGAAACTTCACGTGAAGGCTTAAGGGACCATTGTATGAATTTACAAGCCATAAAAATGGCATTGGCATGCAGAAATATGAAAATGTGCCTAAACCCACCTACCACCCTATCGATCCACGGCTTGCGCATCCCGTCTCTCTGGCCGGCGTAGTGCCCGCCCGCTCGTTTCGTCGGTTGGCTTAGGCATATGGAGTTCATTCCCAGTCTAAGATCAGATCGGACCAAGGGTTGCGGCAGCAAGATTGACAGCACACAGAGGGGGACCCGGTCAATCCCCGGCTTATGCATCCCACCCCTCTGGCCGGCTGAGCGCCCGCACGCTCGTTTCGTGGGTTGACTTAGGCATACAGAGTTCATTCCCAGTCTAAGCATACGAAGTTCATTCCCAGTCTAAGATCGGACCAGACCGAGGGTTGCGGCAGCACATGTTGGGCTCAGGCATGTGCTAGTGCCGTATTTTTCTTCACCGGGGCACCATCGTTAGAGCATCGCCGGAGAACCTGACCGACGACATTGGGGTTCCGATGATCGAGGGGGCCGGGGGGGTGTGCGCACATGATGTGTGATGGGTGATGGTACTTGGCCCTTATATTGGCCCCCTAATCCTCATCAAACCCCGAGAACTCACACCCTCTTAAAGAGCATTTGAGATTTTACAGGTTTGCTGCCAGTAGCCGTTAAAGTATCTGAAATGGGGCACTTTTTTCAAATGGTCACAAAATCTTGTACACTTCAAGTTTTTAGCTAAATTTTTTTGTGCCTGCCAAGAAAAATACAAGGATCAAGTCTACCAAGTTTGGGGCCAAAATTCCTTCCGAAAAAATTTTAAAATATCCCAAACCATAAAAGGTTTCAAAAATCGTGAAAAATAGAAAAGGAGTCGTCTTGCCATGAAACTTCACATGAAGGCTTAAGGGACCGTTGTATGAATTTACAAGCCATAAAAATGGCATTGGCATGCAGAAATATGAAGATATGCCTAAACGCACCTACAACCCTATCGATCCGTGGCTTGCGCATCCCGTATCTCTGGCCGGCGTAGTGCCCGCCGCTCGTTTCGTCGGTTGGCTTAGGCATAGGGAGTTCATTCCCAGCATAAGATTGGACCAGACCAAGGGTTGTGGCAGCAGGATCGGCAACACGCAGAGGGGGACCCGGCCGATCCCTGGCTTGCGCATCCGCCCCTCTGGCTGGCTGAGCGCCCGTACGCTCGTTTCATGGGTTGACTTAGGAATATGGAGTTCATTCCCAGTCTAAGCATACAGAGTTCATTCCCAGTCTAAGATCGGACCAGACCGAGGGTTGCGCCAGCACATGCTGGGCTCGGGCATGTACTGGTGCCGCATTTTTCTTCGTCGGGGCACCATCGACGGAGCATCGTCGGAGAACCTGACCGATGGCATTGGGGTTCCGACGATCGGGGGGCCGGGGGGTGTGCGCACATGATGTGCGATGGGTACTGGTACTTGGCCCTTATATTGGCCCCCTATCCCTCATCAAACCATGAGAACTCACACCCCCTTAAAGCGCATTTGAGATTTTACAGGTTTGCTGCCAATAGCCATTAAAGTGTTTGAAATGGGGACACTTTTTTCAAATGGTCACAAAATCTTGTACACTTCGAGTTTTTAGCTGAATTATTTTGTGCATGCCAACAAAAATACAAGGATCACGTCTACGAAGTTTGGGGCCAAAACTCCTTCCGAAAAAATTTTAAAAAATCTTGAACCGTAAAAAGTTTCAAAAATCATGAAAAATAGAAAATGAGTCGTCTTGCCATGAAACTTCACGTGAAGGCTTATGGGACCATTATATGAATTTACAAGCCATAAAAATGGCTTTGGCACGCAGAAATATGAAGATGTGCCTAAACCCACCTACCACCCTATCGATCCATGGCTTGCACATCCCGTCTCTCTGGCCGGCGAAGTGCCCGCCCGCCCGCTCGTTTCATCGGTTCGCTTAGGCATACAGAGTTCATTCCCAGTCTAAGATTGAATCAGACTGAGGGTTGCAGAAGCAGGATCGGCAGCACGCAGAGGGGGACCCGGTCGATCCCCGACTTACGCATCTCGCCCCTCTGGCCGGATGAGCACCCGCGCGCTCGTTTCGTGGGTTGACTTAGGCATACGGAGATCATTCCCAGTCTAAGCATACGGAGTTCATTCCCAATCTAAGATCGGATCAGACCGAGTGGTGCGGCAGCACATGCTGGACTCGAGCATGTGTTGGTGCCGTATTTTTCTTCGTCGGGGCACCATCGCCGGAGCGTCGTCGGAGAACCTGATCGACGGCATCGGGGTTCCGACGATCTGGGGGGCCGGGGGGTGTGCCACATGATGTGCGATGGGTGCTGGTACTTGGCCCTTATATTGGCCCCCTATCCATCATCAAACCTCGAGAACTCACACCCCCTGAAAGAGCATTTGAGATTTTACAGGTTTGCTGCCAGTAGCTATTAAAGTGTTTGAAATGGGGACACTTTTTTCAAATGGTCACAAAATCTTGTACACTTCGAGAATTTAGCTGAATTATTTTGTGCGTGCCAACAAAAATACAAGGATCACGTCTACCAAGTTTGGGGCCAAAACTCCTTCTGTAAAAATTTTAAAAAATCCCGAGCCGGAAAAAGTTTTGAAAGTCGTGAAAAATAAAAAACGAGTCGTCTTGCCATGAAACCTCACGTGAAGGCTTAAGGGACAATTGTATGAATTTACAAGCCATAAAAATGTCATTGCCATGCAGAAATATGAAGATGTGCCTAAACCCACCTACGACCCTATCGATCCACGTTTTGCGCATCCCATCTCTCTGGCCGACGTAGTGCCCGCCCGCCCGCTCGTTTCGTCGATTGGCTTAGGCATACGGAATTCATTCCCAGTCTAAGATCGGATCGGACCGAGGGTTGCGGCAGCACAAGCTGGGCTCGGGCATGTGTTGGTGCCGCATTTTTCTTCGCCGGGGCACCATCGCCAAAGCATCGCTGGAGAACCTGGCCGACGGCATTGGGGTTTCGGCGATCGGGGGGGTCGGGAGGGGGGTGTGCGCACATTATTTGTGATGGGTGCTACTACTTGGCCCTTATATTGGCCCCCTATCCCTCATCAAACCTCGAGAACTCACACCACCTTAAATAGCATTTGAGATTTTACAGGTTTGCTGCCAGTAGCCATTAAAGTGTCTGAAATGGGGACACTTTTTTCAAATGGTCACAAAATCTTGTACGCTTCGATTTTTTAGCTGAATTGTTTTGTGCACGCCAAAAAAAAAATACAAGGATCACATCTACCAAGTTTGGGGCCAAAACTCCTTCCGAAAAAATTTTAAAAAATCCCGAACCGTAAAAAGTTTGGAAAATCGTGAAAAATAAAAAACGAGTCGTCTTGCCATGAAACTTCATGTGAAGGCTTAAGGGACCATTGTATGAATTTACAAGCCAGAAAAATGGCATTGGCACATAGAAATACGAAGATATGCCTAAACCCACCTACGACCCTATCGATCCACGGCTTATGCATCCCGTCTCTCTGGCCGGCGTAGTGCCCGCCCGCCCGTCCGCTCGTTTCGTCGGTTGGCTTAGGCATACGGAGTTCATTCCCAGTCTAAGATCGGACTGGCACAAGGATTGCGGTAGTAGGATCGACAGCACGCAGAGGGAGACCCGGTCAATCCCCGGCTTGCACATCCCACCCCTCTGGCCGACTGAGCACCCGCACGCTCATTTTGTGGGTTGACTTAGGCATACGGAGTTCATTCCCAGTCTAAGATCGGATCGGACTGAGGGTTGCGACAGCACATGCTGGGCTCGGGCATGTGTTGGAGCCGCATTTTTCTTCACCGGGGCACCATCGTCGGAGCATCGTCGGAGAACCTGACCGATGGCATTGGGGTTCCAGCGATCGGAAGGGTCGAGGGGTGTGCGCACATGATGTGCGATGGGTTCTGGTACTTCACCATTATATTGGCCCCCTATCCCTCTTCAAACCTCCAGAACTCACACCCCCTTAAAGAGCATTTGAGATTTTACAGGTTTGCTGTCAGTAGCCATTAAAGTGTCTGAAATGGGGAAACTTTTTCAAATGGTCACAAAATCTTGTACACTTCGAGGTTTCTGCTGAATTTTTTTATGCATGCCAAAAAAAATACAAGGATCACATCTACCAAGTTTGGGGCGAAAACTCCTTCCGAAGAAATTTTAAAAAATGTTGAACCTCAAAAAGTTTCAAAAATCATGAAAAATAGAAAATGAGTCGTCTTAACATGAAACTTCACGTCAAGGCTTAAGGGACCATTGTATGAATTTACAAGCCATAAAAATGGCATTGGCATGCAAAAATATGAAGATGTGCCTAAACCCACCTACCACCCTATCGATCCACGGCTTGTGCATCCCGTCTCTCTGACCGGCGTCGTGCCCACCCGCTCGCCCGCCCGCTCGTTTCGTGGGTTGGCTTAGGCATACTGAGCTCATTCCTAGTCTAAGATTGGATCGGACTGAGGATTGTGCCAGCAGGATCGACAGCAAGCAGAGGGGGATCCGATCGATCGTCGGCTTACGCATCCCGCCCCTCTGGCCGGCTGAGCACCCACACGCTCGTTTCGTGGGTTGACTTAGGCATGTGGAGTTCATTCCTAGTCTAAGCATACAGAGTTCATTCCCAGTCTAAGATCGGATCGGACCGAGGGTTGCAGCAGCACATGCTGGGCTCGGGCATCTGTTGGTGCCGTAATTTTCTTCGCCAGGGCACCATCGTCGGAGCATCGCCGGAGAACCTGACCGACGGCATTGGGGTTCCAACGATCGGGGTGGTTGGGGGGCGGTGTGCGCACATGATATGCGATGGGTGCTGGTACTTGGCCCTTATATTGGCACCCTATCCCTCATGAAACCTCGAGAGCTCACACCCCTTTAAAGAGCATTTGAGATTTTACAGGTTTGCTGCCAGTAGCATTTAAAGTGTCTGAAATGGGGACACTTTTTTCAAATGGTCACAAAATCTTGTACATTTCGAGTTTTTAGTTGAAGTTTTTTGTGCATGCGAACAAAAATACAAGGATCACGTCTACCAAGTTTAGAGCCAAAACTCCTTCCGAAAAGATTTTAAAAAATCCCGAACCATAAAAAGTTTCGAAAATTGTGAAAAATAGAAAACGAGTCGTCTTGCCATGAAACTTCACGTGAAGGCTTAAGGGACCATTGTATGAATTTAAAAGCCATAAAAATGGCATTGGCATGCAGAAATATGAAGATGTGCCTAAACCCACCTACCACCCTATCGATCCATAGCTTGCGCATCCCGTCTTTCTGGCTGACGTAGTGCCTCCCGCATGCCCGTCCGCTCGTTTCATCGGTTGGCTTAGGCATACGGAGTTTATTCCCAGTCTAAGATCAGACCGGACTGAGGGTTGCGATAGTAGGATCGATGGCACGTAGAGTGGGACCCAGTCGATCCCCGACTTGCGCATGCCGCCCCTCTGGCCAGCTGAGCACCCGCACGCTCGTTTCGTGGGTTGACTTAGGCATACGTAGTTCATTCCCAGTCTAAGCATACGGAGTTCATTCCCAGTCTAAGATCGTATCGGACCGAGGGTTACGACACCACATGCTGGGCTCGGGCATGTGTTGGTGCCGCATTTTTCTTCACCGGGGCACCATCGCCAAAGCATCGCTGGAGAACCTGACCAACAGCATCGGGGTTCCGGCGATCAGGGGGGTCGAGGGGGGTGTGCGCACATGATGTGCAATGGGTGCTGGTGCTTGGCCTTTATATGGGCCCCTTGTCCGTCATCAAACCTTGAGAAGCCACACTCCTTTAAAGAGCATTTGAGATTTTACAGGTTTGCTGCCAGTAGCCATTAAAGTGTCTGAAATGGGGACACTTTTTTCAAATGGTCACAAAATCTTGTACACTTCGATTTTTTAGCTGAATTATTTTGTGCACGCCAAAAAAAAATACAAGGATCACATCTACCAAGTTTGGGGCCAAAACCCCTTCCGAAAAAATTTAAAAAAATCCCGAACCGTAAAAAGTTTGGAAAATCGTGAAAAATAAAAAACGAGTCGTCTTGCCATGAAACTTCACGTGAAGGCTTAAGGGACCATTGTATGAATTTAGAAGCCATAAAAATGGCATTGGCACATAGAAATACGAAGATGTGCCTAAACCCACCTACAACCCTATCGATCCATGGCTTACGCATCCCGTCTCTCTGGCCGGTGTAGTGCCCGCCCACCCGTCTGCTCGTTTCGTCGGTTGGCTTAGGCATACGGAGTTTATTCCCAGTCTAAGATCGGACTGGAGTGAGGATTGTGGCAGTAGGATCGACAGCACGTAGAGGGGGACCCGGCAAATCCCCGGCTTGCGTATCCCACCCCTCTGGCCGACTGAGCACCCGCACGCTCATTTTGTGGGTTGACTTAGGCATACGGAGTTCATTCCCAGTCTAAGATCGGATCGGACTGAGGGTTGCGATAGCACATGCTGGACTCGAGCATGTGTTGGAGCCGTATTTTTCTTCACCGGGGCACCATCGTCGAAGCATCGTCGGAGAACCTGACCGGTGGCATCGGGGTTCCGACGATCGGGAGGGTCGAGGGGTGTGCGCACATGATGTGCGATGGGTTCTGGTACTTGGCCATTATATTGGCCCCCTATCCCTCTTCAAACCTCTAGAACTCACACCCCCTTAAAGAGCATTTGAGATTTTACAGGTTTGCTGCCAGTAGCCATTAACGTGTCTGAAATGGGGATACGTTTTTCAAATGGTCACAAAATCTTGTACACTTCGAGTTTTTAGCTTAATTTTTTTGTACATGCCAAAAAAAATACAAGGATCACATCTACCAAGTTTGGGGCCAAAACACCCTCTGAAAAAATTTTTAAAAATCCCGAACCACAAAATGTTTCAAAAATCATGAAAAATAAAAAACGAGTCTTCTTAACATGAAACTTCACGTGAAGGCTTAAGGGACCATTGTATGAATTTACAAGCCATAAAAATGGCATTGGCATGCACAAATAAGAAGATGTGCCTAAACCCACCTACCACCCTATCGATCCACGACTTGTGCATCCCGTCTCTCTGGCCGGCGTCGTGCCCGCCCGCCCGCTCGTTTCGTCGCTTGGCTTAGGCATACGGAGCTCATTCCCAGTCTAAGATCGAATCGGACTGAGGATTGTGCCAGCAGGATCGACAGCAAGTAGAGGGGGATCTGGCCGATCCTCGGCTTACGCATCCCGCCCCTCTGGCCGGTTGAGCACCCACACGCTCGTTTCGTGGGTTGACTTAGGCATGTGGAGTTCATTCCTAGTCTAAGCATCCGGAGTTCATTCCCAGTCTAAGATCAGATTGGACCGAGGGTTGCAGCAGCACATGCTAGGCTCGGGCATCTGTTGGTGTCGTATTTTTCTTCGCCAGGGCACCATCGCCAGAGCATCGTCGAAGAACCTGACCGACGGCATTGGGGTTCCAACGATCGGGGGGGTTGGGGGGCGGTGTGCGCACATGATATGCGATGGGTGCTGGTACTTGGCCCTTATATTGGCCCCCTATCCCTCATCAAGCCTCAAGAGCTCACACCCCTTTAAAGAGCATTTGAGATTTTACAGGTTTGCTGCCAGTAGCAATTAAAGTGTCTGAAATGGGGACACTTTTTTGAAATGGCCACAAAATCTTGTACATTTCGAGTTTTTAGTTGATGTTTTTTGTGCATGCCAACAAAAATACAAGGATCACATCTACCAAGTTTAGAGCCAAAACTCCTTCCGAAAAAATTTTAAAAAATCCCGAACCATAAAAAGTTTCGAAAATTATGAAAAATAAAAAACTAGTCGTCTTGCCCTGAAACTTCACGTGAAGGCTTAAGTGACCATTGTATGAATTTAAAAGCCATAAAAATGGCATTGGCATGCAGAAATATCAAGATGTGCCTAAACCCACCTACCACCCTATCGATCCACGGCTTGCGTATCCTGTCTCTCCAACCGGTGTAGTACCCGCCCGCCCGCTCCGCTTGTTTCGTCGATTGCTTGGGCATAACGGAGTTTCATTCCTAGTATATAGATCAAAGACCGTACCGAGGGTTTTGGTAGCACATGCTGGGCTCGGGCATGTGGTGGTGCCATTTTTTTCTTCGTCGGGGCACCATCATCGGTGCATCGCCGGAGAACCTGACCGACAGCATTGGGGTTCTCGGCGATCGGGGGGGTCGGGCGGGGTGTGTGCACATGATGTGCGATGGGTGCTGGTACTTGGCCCTTATATTGGCCCCCTATCCCTCATCAAACCTCGAGAACTCACACCCCCTTAAAGAGCATTTGAGATTTTACAGGTTTGCTGCCAGTAGCCATTAAAGTGTCTGAAATGGGGACACTTTTTTCAAATGGTCACAAAATCTTGTACACTTCGAGTTTTTAGCTGAATTTTTTTGTGGCATGCCAAGAAAAATACAAGGATCACGTCTACCAAGTTTGGGGGCAAACTCCTTCCAAAAAAATCTTAAAAAAATCCCGAACTAAAAAAGTTTTGAAAATCATGAAAAATAGAAAAATGAGTCATCATGCCATGAAACTTCACGTGAAGGCTTAAGGACCCATTGTATGAATTTACAAGCCATAAAACATGGCATTGGCATGCAAAAATATGAATGGATGTGCCTTAACCCACCTACCACCCTATCGATCCACGGCCTTGCTGCATCCCGTCTCCTCTGGCCGACGTAGTGCTGTCTGCCTGCCCGCTCGATTCGCGGTTGGCTAGGCATACAGAGTCATTCCCAGTCTAAAGATCAAACCAGACTGAGGTTTGTGGCAGTAGGAATCGGCAATATGCATGAGGGGAACCCGGTCGATCCCCGCTTGCCACATCTTGCCGCCTCTGGCCCGCTGAAGCACCCGCACGTTCGTTTCGCGGGTTGAACTTGGGCATACAAAGTTCATTCAGTTAAGCATAGGAGTTTCATTTCCTAGTCTAAGATCGGACCGACCGAGGGTTGCAGCAGCACATGCTGGGCCCGGGCATGTGTTGGTGCCATATTTTTCTTAACTGGGGCACAATCGCCGGAGCATCGCCGGAGAACCTGACCGGCGGCATTGGGGTTCCATCGATCGGGGGGGCCAGGGGGTGTGCGCACATCATGTGCGATAGGTGCTGGAACTTGGCCCTTATATTGGCCCCCTATCCCTCATCAAACCTCGAGAACTCACACCCCTTAAAGAGCATTTGAGATTTTATAGGTTTGCTGCCAGTAGTAATTAAAGTGTCTGAAATGGGGACACTTTTTTCAAATGGTCACAAAATCTTGTACACTTCGAGTTTTTAGCTGAATTGTTTTGTGCATGCCAAAAAAAATACAAGGATCACGTCTACCAAGTTTGGGGCAAAAACTCCTTCCGAAAAAATTTTTAAAAATCCCAAACCGTAAAAAGTTTTAAAAATCGTGAAAAATAGAAAACGAGTTGTCTTGCCATGAAACTTCATGTGAAGGCTTAAGGGACCATTGTATGAATTTACAAGCCATAAAAATCGCATTGGCATGCAGAAATATGAAGATGTGCCTAAACCCACCTACCACCCTATCGATCCACGGATTGCGCATCCTGTCTCTCCAACCGACGTAGTACCCGCCCGCCCGCCCGCTTGTTTCGTCGATTGCTTGGGCATAAGGAGTTCATTCCTAGTCTAAGATCGGACCACACCGAGGGTTGCGGCAGCACATGCTGGGCTCGGCCATGTGTTGGTGCCATTTTTTTCTTCGTCGGGGCACCATCGTCATGCATCGCCGAAGAACCTGACCGGCAGCATTGGGGTTCTGGTGATCGGGGGGGTCGGGAGGGGTGTGCGCACATGATGTGCGATGGGTGTTGGTACTTGGCCCTTATATTGGCCCCCCATCCCTCATCAAACCTCGAGAACTCACACCCCCTTAAAGAGCATTTGAGATTTTACAGGTTTGCTGCCAGTAGCCATTAATGTGTCTGAAATGGTGACACTTTTTTCAAATGGTCACAAAATCTTGTACACTTCGAGTTTTTAGCTGAATTTTTTTGTGCATGCCAAGAAAAATACAAGGATCACGTCTACCAAGTTTGCGGGCAAAACTCCTTCCGAAAAAATCTTAAAAAATCTCGAATTGAAAAAGTTTTGAAAATCGTGAAAAATAGAAAATGGGTCATCTTGCCATGCTGGGCTCGGGCATGTGTTGGTGCCATTTTTTTCTTCGTCGGGGCACCATCGTCGGTGCATCGCCGGAGAACCTGACCGGCAGCATTGGGGTTCTGGCGATCGGGGGGGTCGGGCAGGGTGTGCGCACATGATGTGTGATGGGTGCTGGTACTTGGCCCTTATATTGGCCCCCTATCCCTCATCAAACCTCGAGAACTCACACCCCCTTAAAGAGCATTTGAGATTTTACAGGTTTGCTGCCAGTAGCCATTAATGTGTCTGAAATGGGGACACTTTTTTCAAATGGTCACAAAATCTTGTACACTTCGAGTTTTTAGCTGAATTTTTTTGTGCATGCCAAGAAAAATACAAGGATCACGTCTACCAAGTTTGCGGGCAAAACTCCTTTTGAAAAAATCTTAAAAAATCTCGAACTGAAAAAGTTTTGAAAATCATGAAAAATAAAAAATGAGTCAAATGGTCACAAAATGTTGTACACTTCGAGTTTTTAGCTGAATTTTTTTGTGCATGCCAAAAAAAATACAAGGTTCACGTCTACCAAGTTTGAGGAAAGAACGCCTTCCAAAAAAACTTTAAAAAATCCCGAACCGCAAAAAATTTTAAAAATCGTGAAAAATAGAAAACGAGTCGTCTTGCCATGAAACTTCATGTGAAGGCTTAAGGGACCATTGTATGAATTTACAAGCCATAAAAATGGCATTGGCATGCAGAAATATGAAGATGTGCTTAAACCCACCTACCACCCTATCGATCCGCGGCTTGCGCATCCTATCTCTCCAACCGGCATAGTACCCGCCCGCCCGCCCGCTTGTTTCATCGATTGCTTGGGCATACGGAGTTCATTCCTAGTCTAAGTCGGACTGCACCGAGGGTTGCGGCAGCACATGCTGGGCTCGGGCATGTGTTGGTGCCATTTTTTTCTTCGTCGGGGCACCATCGTCGGTGCATCACCGGAGAACCTGACCGGCAGCATTGGGGTTCTGGCGATCGGAGGGGTCGGGCGGGGTGGACGCACATGATGTGTGATGGGTGCTGGTACTTGGCCCCTATATTTGCCCCTTATCCTTCATCAAACCTCGAAAACTCACACCCCCTTAAAGAGCATTTGAGATTTTACAGGTTTGCTGCCAATAGCCATTAAAGTGTCTGGAATGAGGACACTTTTTTCAAATGATCACAAAATGTTGTACACTCTGAGTTTTTAGCTGAATTTTTTTGTGCATGCCAACAAGAATACAGGATCACGTCTACCAAGTTTGGGGCCGAAACTCCTACTGAAAAAATTTTAACAAATCCCAAACCGTATAAAGTTTCAAAAATCATGAAAAATAGAAAACGAGTCGTCTTGCCATGAAACTTCACGTGAAGGCTTAAGGGACCATTGTATGAATTTACAAGCCATAAAAATGGCATTGGCATGCAAAAATATGAAGATGTGCCTAAACCCACCTACCACCGTATCGATCCATGGCTTGCGCATCCCGTCTCTCTGGCCGACGTAGTGCCTGCCTACCCACCCACTCGATTCGTCGGTTGGCTTAGGCATACGGAGTTCATTCCTAGTCTAAGATCAGACCAGACTGAGAGTTGTGGTAGCAGGATCGACAGCACGCAGAGCGGGCTCAGCTGATCGTCGGCTTGCGCATCCCGTCCCCCTGGCCGGCCAAGCACCCGCACGCTCGTTTAGTGGGTTGACTTAGGCATACAGAGTTCATTCCCAGTCTAAGCATACGGAGTTCATTCCCAGTCTAAGATCGGACCGGACCGAGGGTTACGGCAGCACATGCTAGGCTCGGGCATCTGTTGGTGCCTTATTTTTCTTCGACGGGGCACCATCGTCGAAGCATCACCGGAGAACCTGACCGACGGCATTGGTACTTGGCCCTCATATTGGCCCTCTATCCCTCATCAAACCTCGAGCACTCACACCCCTTTAAAGAGCATTTGAGATTTTACAGGTTTTCTGCCAGTAGCCTTTAAAGTGTCTGAAATGGGGATACTTTTTTCAAATGGTCACAAAATCTTGTACACTTCGAGTTTTTAGCTGAATTTTTTGTGCAAGCCAGCAAAAATACAAGGATCACGTCTACCAAGTTTGGGGCCAAAACTCCTTCTGAAAAAATTTGCAAAAATCTCGAACCGTAAAAAGTTTCAAAAATCGTGAAAAATAGAAAACGAGTCGTCTTGCCATGAAACTTCACGTGAAGGCTTAAGGGACAATTGTATGAATTTGCAAGCCATAATAATGGCATTGGCACGCAAAAATATGAAGATGTACCTAAACCCACCTACCACCTTATCGATCCACGGCTTGTGCATCCCGTCTCTCTGGCCGACGTAGTGCCTGCCCGTCCACTCGTGTCGTCGGTTGGCTTAGGCATACGGAGTTCATTCCCAATCTAAGATCGAACCAGACTGAGGGTTGCGGCAGTAGGATCGACAGTATGCAGAGGGGGACCCGGTCGATCCCCGGCTTGCACATCTTGCCCCTCTGTCGGCTGAGCACCCGCACGTTCATTTCACGGGTTGACTTGGGCATACAAAGTTCATTCCAGTTAAGCATAGGAGTTCATTCCTAGTCTAAGATCGGATTGGACCGAGGGTTACGATAGCACATTCTGGGCTTGGGCATGTGTTGGTGCCGCATTTTTCTTCGCCGGGGCACCGTCGTCGGAGCGTCACCAAAGAACCTGACCGACGGGATTGGGGTTCCAGCGATCGGGGGGCCAGGGTGGTGTGCGCACATGATGTGTGATGGGTGCTGGTACTTGGCCCTTATATTGGCCCCCTATCCCTCATCAAACCTCAAGAACTCACACCCCCTTAAAGAGCATTTGAGATTTTACAGGTTTGCTGCGAGTAGCCGTTGAAGTGTCGAAAATGGGGACACTTTTTTCAAATTGTCACAAAATCTTGTCCACTTTGAGTTTTTAGCTGAATTTTTTGTGCATGCCAGCAAAAATACAAGGATCACGTCTACCAAGTTTGGGGCCAAAACTCCTTCTGAAAAAATTTGAAAAAATCCCGAACCACAAAAAGTTTTGAAAATCGTGGAAAATAGAAAACGAGTCGTCTTGCCATGAAACTTCACGTGGAGGCTTAAGAGACAATTGTATGAATTTATAAGCCATAATAATGGCATTGGCACGTAGAAATATAAAGATGTACCTAAACCCACCTACCACCGTATCGATCCACGGCTTGCGTCTCCCGTCTCTCTGGTCGGCGTAGTGCCCGCCCGCCCGCCTGCTCGTTTCGTCGGTTGGCTTAGGCATACGGAGTTCATTCCCAGTCTAAGATCAAACCAGACCGAGGGTTGCAGTAGCAGGATTGGCAGTATGCAAAGGGGGACCCAGTCGAGCCCTGGCTTGCGCATCCCACCCCTCTGGCTGGCTGAGCACCCGCACATTCGTTTCGTGCGTTGACTTGGGCATACGGAGTTCATTCCCAGTCTAAGCATACGAGTTCATTCATAGTCTAAGATCAGATCAGACCGAGGGTTACGGCGGCACATTCTGGGCTCGGGCATGTGTTGGTGTCGCATTTTTCTTCTCCCGGGCACCGTCGTCGGAGCATCGCCAGAGAACCTGACCGGCGGCATTGGGGTTCCGGTGATCGGGGGGCCAGGGGGGTGTGCGCACATGATGTGCGATGGGTGCCGGTAGTTGGCCCTTATATTGGCCCCCTATCCCTCATCAAACCTCAAGAACTCACAACCCCTCAAAGAGCATTTGACATTTTACAGATTTGCTGCCAGTAGCCATTAAAGTGTCTGAAATGGGGACACTTTTTTCAAATGGTCACAAAATCTTATACACTTCGATTTTTTAGCTGAATTGTGTTGTGCATGCCAACAAAAATACAAGAATCACGTCTACCAAGTATGGGGCCAAAACTCCTTCCGAAAAAATTTTAAAAAATCCAGAACCGTGAAAAGTTTTGAAAATCGTGAAAAATAGAAAACGAGTCGTCTTGCCATGAAACTTCACGTGAAGGCTTAAGGGACAATTGTATGAATTTACAAGCCATAATAATGGCATTGGCACATAGAAATATGAAGATCTACCTAAACCCACCTATCACCCTATCGATCCACAGCTTACGCATCCCGTCTCTTTGGCCGACGTAGTGCCTGCCCGCCCGCTCGTTTCATCGGTTGGCTTAGGCATACGGAGTTCATTCCCAGTCTAAGATCAAACCAGATCGAGGGTTGCGGCAGTAGGATCGACAGTATGCAGAGGGGGACCCGATCGATCCCCGGCTTGCACATCTTGCCCCTCTGGCCGGCTGAGCACCTGCATGTTCGTTTCGCGGGTTGCTCGGGCATACGAAGTTCATTGCAGTTAAGCATAGGAGTTCATTCCTAGTCTAAGATCGGATCAGACCGAGGGTTACGGCAGCACATTCTGGGCTCGGGCATGTGTTGGTGCTGCATTTTTCTTCATCGGGGCACTGTCGTCGGAGCATCGCCAGAGAACCTGACCGACGGGATTAGGGTTCCGACGATCGGGGGGCCAGGGTGGTGTGCGCACATGATGTGCGATGGGTGCTGGTACTTGGCCCTTATATTGGCCCCCTATCCCTCATCAAACCTCGAGAACTCACACCCCCTTAAAGAGCATTTGAGATTTTACAGGTTTGCTGCCAGTAGCCATTAAAGTGTCTGAAATGGGGACACTTTTTTCAAATGGTCACAAAATCTTATACACTTCGATTTTTTAGCTGAATTGTTTTGTGCATGCCAACAAAAATACAAGAATCACATCTCCCAAGTTTGGGGCCAAAAATCCTTTCAAAAAAATTTTAAAAAATCCAGAACTGTAAAAAGTTTTGAAAATCGTGAAAAAAAGAAAATGAGTCGTCTTGCCATGAAACTTCACGTGAAGGCTTAAGGGACAATTGTATGAATTTTACAAGCCACAAAAATGGCATTGGCACGTAGAAATATAAAGATGTGCCTAAACCCACCTACCACCCTATCGATCCACGGCTTACGCATCCCGTCTCTCTGTCCGGCGTAGTGCCCGCCCGCTCGCCCGCCCACTCGTTTTATCGGTTGGCTTAGGCATATGGAGTTCATTCCTAGTCTAAGATCGAACCAGACCGAGGGTTGCGACAGCAGGATTGGCAGCACGCAGAGCTGGACTCGATCGATTCCAGGCTTGCGCATCCCACCCCTCTGGTCGGCTGAGCACCCTCACGCTCGTTCCGTGGGTTGACTCAGGCATACGGAGTTCATTCCCAGTATAAGATCGGACCGGACCGAGGGTTGCGACAGCACATGCTGGGCTTGGGCATGTGTTGGTGCCGCATTTTTCTTCGTCGGGGCACCATCTCGGAGCATCGTTGGAGAACCTGACTGGCGGCATTTGGGTTCCGACAATCGGGGGGTCGGGGGGCCCGGGGGGGTTCTGCGCACATTATGTGTGATGGGTGCTGGTACTTGGCCCTTATATTGACCCCCTATCCCTCATCAAACCTCGAGAACTCACACCCCCTTAAAGAGCATTTGAGATTTTACTGGTTTCTGCCAGTAGCCATTAAAGTGTTTGAAATGGGTACACTTTTTTCAACTGGACACAAAATCTTGTACACTTCGAGTTTTTAGCTGAATTTTTTTTGTGCTTGCCAATAAAAATACAGGGATCACGTCTACCAAGTTTGGGGCCAAAACTCGTTCCAAAAAAGATTTTAAAAAATCTCGAACCCCAAAAAGTTTCAAAAATCGTGAAAAATAGAAAACGAGTCGTCTTGCCATGAAACTTCACGTGAAGGCTTAAGGGACCATTGTATGAATTTACAAGCCATAAAAATGGCATTGGCATGTAGAAATATGAAGATGTGCCTAAACCCACCTACCACTCTATCCATCCACGGCTTGCGCATCCCGTCTCTCTGGCCGGCGTAGTGCCCGCCCGCCCGTCCGTCCGCTCTTTTCGTCGATTGGCTTAGGCTTACGGAGTTCATTCCCAGTCTTAGATTAGATCGGACCGAGGGTTGCGGTAGCAAGATCCGTAGCATCCTGCCCCACTGGCCGGCTGAGCACCCGCACGCTCATTTTGTGGGTTGACTTAGGCATACGGAGTTCATTCCCAGTCTAAGCATATGGAGTTCATTCCCAATCTAAGATCAGACCAGACCGAGGGTTGCGGTTGCACATGCTGGGCTCGATCATGTGCTGGTGCCACATTTTTCTTCGCCGGAGCACCATCGCCAGAGCATCGCCGGAGAACCTGACCGGTGGCATTGGGGTTCCGAAGATCGGAGGGGCCGGGGGGTGTGCGCACATGATGTGCGATGGGTGCTGCTACTTGACCCTTATATTGGCCCTCTATCCATCATCAAACCTTAAGAACTCACACCCCCTTAAAGGGCATTTAAGATTTTACAGGTTTGCTGCCAGTAGCCATTAAAGTGTCTAAAATGGGGAAACTTTTTTCAAATGGTCACAAAATCTTATACAATTTGAGATTTTGGCTGATTTTTTTTTTGTGCATGCCAACAAAAATACAAGGATCACGTCTACCAAGTTTGGGGCCAAAACTCCTTCCAAAAAAATTTTAAAAAATCCCGAACCGCAGAAAGTTTCAAAAATCATGAAAAATAGAAAACGAGTTGTCTTGCCAAGAAACTTCACATGAAGGCTTAAGGGACCATTGTATGAAGATGTGCCTAAAGCCACCTACCACCATATCGACCATGACTTAAGCATCCTGTCTCTCTGGCCGGCGTGGAGCCCGCCCGCCCGCCCTCTCGCTTGTTTCGTCGGTTGGCTTAGGCATACGAGTTCATTCCCAATCTAAGATTGGACCGTATCGAGGGTTGTGGTAGCAGGACTGGCAGCACGCAGAGGGTGACCTGGCCGATCCTCAGCTTGCGCATCCCGCCCCTCTGGCCGACTGAGCGCCCGCACGCTTGTTTTGTGGGTTGACTTAGGCATACGGAGTTCATTCCCAGTCTAAGAATATGGAGTTCATTCCTAGTCTAAGATCAGACCGGACTGAGGGTTGCGGCAGTACATGCTGGGGTCGGGCATGGGCTAGTGCCGTATTTTTCTTGAGCATCGTCGGAGCATCGCCGGAGCATCGCCAGAGAACTTACCGGTGACATTTGGGTTTTCGTGATCGATGGGGCCGGGGGGTGCACGCACATGATGTGCGATGGGTGCTGGTACTTGACCCTTATATTGGGCCCCTATCCCTCATCAAACCTAGAGAACTCACACCCCTTTAAAGAGCATTTGAGATTTACAGGTTTTGCTGGCCAGTAGCCATTAAAGTGTCTGAAATGGGGACACTTTTTTCAAATGGTCACAAAATCTTGTACACTTCGACTTTTTAGCTGAATTTTTTTATGCATGGCAACAAAAATACAAGGATCACGTCTACCAAGCCATGAAACTTCACGTGAAGGCTTAAGGGTCCATTGTATGAATTTACAAGCCATAAAAATGGCATTGGCATGCAAAAATATGGAGATGTGCCTAAACCCACCTACCACCCTATCGATCCACGACTTGCGCTTCTCGTCTCTCTGGCCGACGTAATGCCCGCCAGCCCGCCTGCTCGTTTCGTCGGTTGGCTTGGGCATACGGAGTTCATTCCCAGTCTAAGATCGGACCAGACTGAGGGTTGTAGCAGCAGGATCGGCAACATGTATAAGGGGACCCGATCGATCCTCGGCTTGCGCATCTCACCCTCCTGGCCGACAGAGCGCCCGCACCGTCATTTGGTGGGTTGACTTAGGCATACGGAGTTCATTTCCAGTCTAAGCATACGGAGTTGATTCCTAGTGTCAGATCAGACCGGATTAAGGGTTGCGGCAGCACATGTTGGCATGGGCATGTGTTGGTGCCGAATTTTTCTTCGTCGGGGGACCATCATCGGAGCATCACTGGAGAACCTGACCGACGGCATTGGGGTTCCGACGATCTGGCGGCCGAGGGGGTGTGTGCACATGATGTGTGATGGTGCTAGTACTTGGCCCTTATATTGGCCCCCTATCTCATCAAACCTCGAGAACTCACACTCCCTTAAAGAGCATTTGAGATTTTATAGGTTTGCTACCAGTAGCCATTAAAGTGTCTGAAATGGGGACACTTTTTCGAAATGGTCACAACATCTTGTACACTTCGAGTTTTTAGCTGAATTTTTTGTGCATGCCAACAAAAATACAAGGATCACGTTTACCATGTTTGGGGCCAAAAATCCTTTCGAAAAAATTTAAAAAAATCCCGAACCGCAAAAAGTTTCAAAAATCATGAAAAATAGAAAACGAGTCGTCTTGCCATGAAACTTCACGAGAAGGCTTAGGGGACCGTTGTATGAATTTACAAGCCATAAAAATGGCATTGGCACGTAGAAATATGAAGATGTGCCTAAACCCACCTACCACCCTATCGATCCACAGCTTGCGCATCCCGACTCTCTGGCCGACGTAGTGCCCGCCCGCCCGCCCGCACTCTCGTTTCATCGGTTGGCTTAGGCAGACGGAGTTCATTCCCAGCCTAAGATCAGACCGGATCAAGGGTTGCGGCAGCAAGATCGGCAGCATGCAGAGGGGGACTTGGACTATCCCCGGCTTGCGCATCCGCCCCTTTGGCTGGCGGAGCACCCGCACGCTCGTTTCGTGGGTTGACTTAGGCAGACGGAGTTCATTCCCAGTCTAAGCATATGGAGTTCATTCCCAGTCTAAAATCAGACCGGACCGAGGGTTGCGCCAGCACATGCTGGGCTCGGGCATGTGTTGGTGCCGCTTTTTTCTTCGTCGGGGCACCATCACCGGAGCATCGTCGGAGAACCTGACCATTGGCATTGGGGTTCTAGCGATCGGGGCGGCTGGGGGGCGGTGTGCGCACATGATGTGCGATGGGTGCTGGCACTTGGCCCTTATATTGGCCCCCTATCCCTCATCAAACCCCGAGAACTCACACCCCCTTAAAGAGCATTTGAGATTTTACAGGTTTGCTACCAGTAGCCATTAAAGTGTCTGAAATGGGGACACTTTTTTCAAATGATCACAAAATCTTGTACAGTTTGAGTTTTTAGCTGAATTTTTTTATGCATGCCAAAAAAAGTACAAGGATCACGTCTACCAAGTTTGGGGCAAAAACTCCTTCTGAAAAAATTTTACAAAATCTCGAACCCCGAAAAGTATCAAAAATCGTGAAAAATAGAAAACGAGTCATCTTGCCATGAAACTTCACGTGAAGGCTTAAGGGACCAATGTATGAATTTACAAGCCATAAAAATGGCATTGCCATGTAGAAATATGAAGATGTGCCTAAACTCACCTACCACCCTATCGATCCACGGCTTGCGCATCCCGTCTCTCTGGTCGGTGAAGTGCCCGCCCCCCCGCTCGTTTCGTCGGTTGGCTTAGGCATACGAAATTCATTCCTAGTCTAGGATCAGACCGGACCGAGGGTTACGACAGCAGGATCGGCAGCACACTGAGGGGGACCCGGTCGATCCTTCGCTTGTGCATCCCGCCCCCTCTGGCCGGTTGACACCCACACGCTCGTTCGTGGGTTGGACTTAGGCAACAGAGTTCATTCCCCAGTTCCTATGCATACGGAGTTCATTCCCATCTAAGATCAGACCAGATCGAGGGTTGCGGCAGCACATGCTGGGGCTCGGGCATGTGTTGGTCCACATTTTCTTCCGTCGGGAGCCACCATCGTTGAGCATTGCCAAAGAACCTGACCGACGGCAATTGGGGTTCCGGTGATCGATGGGGCCGGGGGCCGGTGTACGCCATGATGTGCGATGGGTGCTGGTACTTGGCCCTTATATTTGCCCCCTATCCCTCATCAAAACCTCGAGAACTCACGACCCCCTTAAAGAGGCATTGGGATTTTACAGTTTTACTGCCAGTAGCCATTAAAGTGTCTGAAATGGGGACACTTTTTTCAAATGGTCACAAAATCTTGTACACTTCGAGTTTTTAGCTGAATTTTTTTTTGCATGCCAAAAAAAATACAAGTATCACGTCTACCAAGTTTGGGGCCAAAACTCCTTTCGAAAAAATTTTAAAAAATCCCGAACCGTAAAAAGTTTCAAAAATCTTGAAAAATAGAAAACGAGTCCTCTTGCCATGAAACTTCACGTAAAGGCTTAAGGGACCATTGTATGATTTACAAGCCATAAAAATTGCATTGGCATGCAAAAATATGAAGATGTGCCTAAACCCACGTACCACCCTATCGATCCACTGCTTGCGCATCCCATCTCTCTGGCCGACGTAGCGCCCGCCCGCCCGCTCGTTTCGTCGGTTGGCTTAGGCATACGGAGTTCATTCCCGGTCTAAAATCAGACCGGACCGAGGGTTGTGGCAGCAGGATTGGCAGCGCGCAGAGGGGGACCCGGCCAATCCCCGGCTGGCGCATCCCGCCCCTCTGGCCGGTTAAGTGCCCGCACGCTCATTGCGTGGGTTGACTTAGGCATACGAAGTTCATTCCCAGTCTAAGCTTATGCAGTTCATTCCCAGTCTAAGATCGGACCGGACCAAGGGTTGCGGCAACACATGCTGGGCTTGGGCATGTGCTGGTGCCACATTTTTCTTCGCCGGGGCACCATCGCCGGAGAACCTGACCGACGGCATTTGGGTTCCGACGATCGAGGGGCCAGGGGGTGTGCACACATGATGTGCGATGGGTGCTGGAACTCGGCCCTTATATTGGCCCCCTATCCCTCATCAAACGTCAAGAACTCACACGCCATTAAAGAGCATTTGAGATTTTACAGGTTTGCTGCCAGTAGCTATTAAAGTGTCTGAAATGGGGACACTTTTTTCAAATGGTCACAAAATCTTGTACAGTTTGAGATTTTAGCTGAATTTTTTTATGCATGCCAAAAAAAGTACAAGGATCACGTCTACCAAGTTTGGGGCCAAAACTCCTTCTGAAAAAATTTTACAAAATCACGAACCTCGAAAAGTTTCAAAAATCGTGAAAAATAGAAAACGAGTCATCTTGCCATGAAACTTCACGTGAAGGCTTAAGGGACCAATGTATGAATTTACAAGCCATAAAAATGGCATTGCCATGTAGAAATATGAAGATGTGCCTAAGCTCACCTACCACCCTATCGATCCACAGCTTGCGCATCCCGTCTCTCTGGCCGGTGAAGTGCCCGCCCCCCCCGCTCGTTTCGTCGGTTGGCTTAGGCATACGGAATTCATTCCTAGTCTAGGATCAGACCGGACCGAGGGTTACGGCAGCAAGATCGGCAGCACACTGAAGGGGACCCGATCGATCCTTGGCGTGCGCATCCCGCCCCTCTGGCCGGTTGAGCACCCACACGCTCGTTTCGTGGGTTGACTTAGGCATATAGAGTTCATTCCCAGTCTACGAATACGGAGTTCATTCCCAATCTAAGATCAGACCAGACCGAGGGTTGCGGCAGCACATGCTGGGCTCGGGCATGTGTTGGTGCCACATTTTTCTTCGTCGGGGCACCATCGTTGGAGCATGCCAGAGAACCTGACCGACGGCATTGGGGTTCCGGTGATCGGTGGGGCCAGGGGCGGTGTACGCACATGATGTGCGATGGGTGCTGGTACTTGGCCCTTATATTGGCCCCCTATCCCTCATCAAACCTTGAGAACTCACACCCTCTTAAAGAGCATTTGGGATTTTACAGGTTTACTGCCAGTAGCCATTAAAGTGTCTGAAATGGGGACACTTTTTTCAAATGGTCACAAAATCTTGTACACTTCGAGTTTTTAGCTGAATTTGTTTTTTTGCATGCCAAAAAAAATACAAGTATCACGTCTACCAAGTTTGGGGCCAAAACTCCCTTCGAAAAAATTTTAAAAAATCCCGAACCGTAAAAAGTTTCAAAAGTCTTAAAAAATAGAAAACGAGTCCTCTTGCCATGAAACTTCACGTGAAGGCTTAAGGGACCATTGTATGATTTACAAGCCATAAAAATGGCATTGGCATGCAAAAATATGAAGATGTGCCTAAACCCACCTACCACCCTATCGATCCACTGCTTGCGCATCCAATCTCTCTGGCCGACGTAGCGCCCGCCCGCCCGCTCGTTTCGTCGGTTGGCTTAGGCATACGGAGTTCATTCCCAGTCTAAGATTGGACCAAACTGAGGGTTGCGGAGGCGGGATCGGTAGCACCCAGAAGGGGACCCGATCGATCCTCGATTTGCGCATCCCACCCCTCTGGTCGACTGAGCACCTGCACGCTCATTTCGTGGGTTGACTTAGGCATACGGAGTTCATTCCCAGTCTAAGATTGGACCAGATCGAGGGTTACTACAGCACATGCTGGGCTCGGGCATGTGTTGGTGCCGGATTTTTCTTCGTTGGGGCACCATCGTCGGAGCATCGCCAGAGAACCTGACCGACGGCTTTGAGGTTCCAACGATCGGGGGGGTCGGGGGGGTGTGCGCACTTGATGTGCGATGGGTGCTGGTATTTGGCCCTTCTATTGGCCCCCTATCCCTCATCAAACCTCGAGAACTGACACCCCCTTAAAGAGCAATTGAGATTTTACAGGTTTGGTGTCAGTAGCCATTAAAGTGTCGGAAATGGGGACACTTTTTTCAAATGGTCACAAAATCTTGTACACTTCGAATTTTTAGCTGAATTTTTTTCTGCATGCCAACAAAAATACAAGGATCACGTCTACCAAGTTTGGGGCAAAAACTCCTTTCGAAAAAATTTTAAAAAATCTTGAACCGTAAAAAGTTTTAAAAATCGTGAAAAATAGAAAACGAGTCATCTCGCCATGAAACTTCACGTGAAGGCTTAAGGGACCATTGTATGAATTTACAAGCCATAAAAATAACATTGACACATAGAAATATGAAGACATGCCTAAACCCACCTACCACTCTATCGTTCCACAGCTTGCGCATCCCGTCTCTCTGGCCGGCGTAGTGCTCGCCCGCCCGCCCACTCGTTCGTTTCGTCGGTTGGCTTAGGCATACGGAGTTCATTCCCAGTCTAAGATCGGACTAGACCGAGGGTTGCGGCACCAGGATCAGCACCACGCAGATGGGGACCCGGCCGATCCTTGGCTTGCGCATCCCGCCCTCTGGCCAGCTGAGCCACCGCATGCTCGTTTCGTGGGTTGACTTAGGCATACGGAGTTCATTCCCAGTCTAAGCATATGGAGTTCATTCCCAGTCTAAGATCAAACCGGACTGAGGGTTGTGGTAGCACATGCTGGGCTCGAGCATGTGTTGGTGTCGCATTTTTCTTCGTCGGGCCACCATCACCGGAGAACCTGACCGGTGACATTAGGGTTCCGGTGATCGAGGGCGACAGGGGGGGTGTGCGCACATGATGTACGATGGGTGCTGGTACTTGGCCCTTTTATTGGCCCCCTATCCCTCATCAAACCTCAAGAACTGACACCCCCTTAAAGAGCATTTGAAATTTTACAGGTTTGCTGTCAGTAGCCATTAAAGTGTCTGGAATGGGGACACTTTTTTCAAATGGTCACAAAATCTTGTACACTTTGAGTTTTTAGCTGAATTTTTTTTGCATGCCAACAAAAATACAATGATCACGTCTACCAAGTTTGGGGCCAAAACTCCTTCTAAAAAAATTTTAAAACATCCCGATCCGTAAAAAGTTTCAAAAATCATGAAAAATAGAAAACGAGTCGTCTTGCCATGAAACTTCACGTGAAGGTTGAAGGGACCATTGTTTGAATTTACAAGTGATAAAATTACCATTGGCACGCAGAAATATGAAGATGTGCCTAAACCCACCTACCACCCTATCGATCTACGGCATGCGCATCTCGTCTCTCTGGCCGACGTAGTGCCCACCCGTCCGCCCGCCTGTTCGTTTCGTTGGTTGGCTTAGGTATACGGAGTTCATTCCTAGTCTAAGATTGGACCGAACCTAGGGTTGCAGTAGTAGGATCGACAGCGCGTAGAATAGGACCCGGCTAATCCTCGGCTTGTGCATCCCGCCCCTCTGGCCGACTGAGCACCCGCACGCTCATTTTATGGGTTAACTTAGGCATATGGAGTTCATTCCCAGTCTAAGCATACGAAGTTCATTCCCAGTACAAGATCGGATTGAACCGAGGGTTGCGGTAGCACATGCTGGGCTCGGCCAAGTGTTGGTGCTGCATTTTTGTTCATTGAGGCACCATTGCCAGAGAACCTGACTGGCAGCGTTGGGGTTCTGGTGATCAGGGGGGCCGGGGGGTGTGCACACATGATGTGCGATGGGTGCTGGTTCTTGGCCCTTATATTGGCCCCCTATCCCTCATCAAACCTTGAGAACTCACACCCCCTTAAAGAGCATTTGAGATTTTATAGGTTTGCTACCAGTAGCCATTAAAGTGTCTGAAATGGGGACACTTTTTTCAAATGGTCACAAAATCTTGTACACTCTGAGTTTTTGGCTGAATTTTTTTGTGCATGCCACCAAAAATACAAGGATCACATCTACCAAGTTTGGGACCAAAACTGCTTCCGAAAAAATTTTAAAAAAAATTCTCAAACCACAAAAAGTTTCAAAAATTATCAAAAATAGAAAACGAGTCGTCTTGCCATGAAACTTCACGTGAAGGCTTAAGGGACCATTGTATGAATTTACAAGCCATAAAAATGGCATTGTCACGCAGAAATATGAAGATTTGCCTAATCTCACCTACCACCCTATCGATCCACGGCTTGAGCATCCCATCTCTCTGGCCGACGTAGTGCCCGTCCGCTCGTTTCCTCGATTGGCTTAGGCATACGGAGTTCATTCCCAGTCTAAGATCGTCGGAGCATCATCGGAGAACCTGACAAGCGGCATTGGGGGGCCGAGGGGGTTGTTTGCACATGATGTGTGATGGGTGCTGGTACTTGGCCCTTATATTGGCCCCCTATCCCTCATCAAACCTCGAGAACTCACACCGTCTTAAAGAGCATTTGAGATTTTACAAGTTTGCTACCAGTAGCCATTAAAGTGTCTGAAATGGGGACACTTTTTTCATAAAATCTTGTACACTTCGAGTTTTTAGCTGAATGTTTTTGTGGATGCCAACAAAAATACAAGGATCACGTCTACGAAGTTTGGGGAAAAAACTCCTTCCAAAAAAATTTTAAAAAATCTCGAACCGAAAAAAGTTTCGAAAATCATGAAAAATAGAAAACGAGTTGTCTTGCCATGAAACTTGACATGAAGGCTTAAGGGACCATTGTATGAATTTACAAGCCATAAAAATGGCATTGGCATGCAGTAATTTGAAGATGTGCCTAAACCCACCTACCACCCTATCGATCCACGGCTTGCGCATCCCGTTTCTCTAACCGACGTAATGCTCGCCCGCCCGCCCGCTCATTTCATCAGTTGGCTTAGGCATACGGAGTTCATTCCTAGTGTAAGATCGAACCGGACTGAGGGTTGTGGCAGCAGGATCGGCAGCACACAGAGGTGGACCCGGCCGATCCCTGGCTTGCGTATCCTGCCCCTCTGGTCGGCTAAGCGCCCGCACGGTCATTTCGTGGGTTGACTTAGGCATACGGAGTTTATTCCCAGTCAAAGATCGGATCGGACCGAGGGTTGCAACAGCACATGCTGGGCTCAGGCATGTGCTGGTGTCGCATTTTTCTTCACCGGGGGCACCATCGCCGGAGCATCGTCGGAGAACCTGACCGGCGGCATTGGGGTTCCGGCGATCGGGGGGGCCAGGGGGTGTGCGCACATGATGTGCAATGGGTGCTAGTACTTGGCGCTTATATTGGCCCCCTATCCCTCATCAAACCTTGAGAACTCACACCCCCTTAAAGAGCATTTGAGATTTTACACGTTTGCTGCTAGTAGCCATTAAAGTGTCTGAAATGGGGACACTTTTTTCAAATGGTCACAAAATCTTATGCACTTTGAGTTTTTAGTTGAATTTTTTTGTGCATGCCAACAAAAATACAAGGATCACGTTTACCATGTTTGGGGCCAAAACTCATTCCGAAAAAATTTTTAAAAATCCCGAACTGCAAAAAGTTTCAAGAATCGTGAAAAATAGAAAACGAGTGGTCTTGCCATGAAACTTCACGTGAAGGCTTAAGGGACCATTGTATGAATTTACAAGCCATAAAAATGGCATTGGCACACAGAAATATGAAGATGTGCCTAAACCCACCTACCACCCTATCGATCCACCGCTTGCACATCCCATCTCTCTGGACGGCGTAGTGCGCGCCTGCCCGCCAGCCCGCTCGTTTTGGTCGGTCAGCCTAGGCATACGGAGTTCATTCCTAGTCTAAGATCGGATCAGACCGAGGGTTACGGTAGCAAGATCGACAGCACGTAGAGGGGGACCCGGCCGATCCCCGGCTTGCACATCCCATCCCTCTGGCCGGCTGAGCGCCCGTACGCTCATTTCGTGGGTTGACTTAGGCATACAGAGTTCATTCCCAGTCTAAGCATACAGAGTTCATTCCCAGTCTAAGATCGGACCGGACCAAGGGTTGCGACAGCACATGCTAGGCTCGGGCATGTGCTGGTTCCGTATTTTTCTTCATCGGGGCACCATCACCGGAGCATTGCCTGAGAACCTAACCAGCGGCATTGGGGTTCCGGTGATCGGGGGGCCGGGGGGGTTTGCGCACATGATGTGCGATGGGTGCTGGTACTTGGCCCTTATATTGGCCCATTATTCCTCATGAAACCTCGAGAACTCACACCCCCTTAAAGAGCATTTGAGATTTTACAGGTTTGCTGCCAGTAGCCTTTAAAGTGTCTGAAATGGGGACACTTTTTTCAAATGGTCACAAAATCTTGTACACTTCGAGTTTTTAGCTGAATTTTTTTGTATATGCCAACAAAAATAAAAGAATCACGTCTACCAAGTTTGGGGAAAAACTCCTTCCAAAAAATTTTTAAAAAATCTCGAACCGTAAAAAGTTTCAAAAATCGTGAAAAATAGAAAACGAGTCGTCTTGCCATGAAACTTCACGTGAAGGCTTAAGGGACCATTGTATGAATTTACAAGCCATAAAAATGGCATTGGCACATAGAAATATGAAGATGTGCCTAAACCCACCTACCACCGTATCGATCCACGGCTTGCGCATCCTGTCTCTCTGGCCGGCGTAGTGCCTACCCGGCCGCTCGCCTGATCATTTCATCGGTTGGCTTAGGTATACGGAGTTCATTCCCAGTCTAAGATTGGACCCGACCGAGGGTTGTGGCAACAGGATCAGCGGCACGCAGAGGGGGACCCGGCCGATCCCCGGCTTGCGCATCCCACCCCTCTGGCCGGCTGAGAGCCCACACGCTCGTTTTATGGGTTGACTTAGGCATACAGAGTTCATTCCCATTCAAAGCATATGGAGTTCATTCCTAGCCTCAGATCGGATCAGACCGAGGGTTACGGTAGCACATGCTGGGCTCGGGCATGTGCTGGTACCACATTTTTCTTCATCGGGGCACCATCACCAGAGCATCGTTGGAGAACCTTACCGACGACTTTGGGGTTCCGACGATCGGGGGGCCGGGGGGGTGTACGCACATGATGTGCGATGGGTGCTGGTACTTGGCCCTTATATTGGCCCCCTATCCCTCATCAAACCTCGAGAACTCACACCCCCTTAAAGCGCATTTGAGATTTTACAGGTTTGCTGCCAGTAGCCATTAAAGTGTCTAAAATAGGGACACTTTTTTCAAATGGTCACAAAATCTTCTACACTTCGAATTTTTAGCTAAATTTTTTTGTGCATGCCAATAAAAATACAAGGATCACGTCTACCTAGTTTGGGGCCAAAACTCTGTTTGAAAAAATTTTGAAAAATCCCAAAACATAAAAAGGTTCGAAAAACGTGAAAAATAGTAAATGAGTCGTCTTGCCATGAAACTTCACGTGAAGGCTTAAGGGACTATTGTATGAATTTACAAGCCATAAAAATGGCATTGGCACATAGAAATATGAAGATGTGCCTAAACCTACCTACCACCCTATCGATCCATGGCTTGCGCATCCCATCTCTCGGGCCGACGTAGTGCCCGTCCGCTCGTTTCCTCGATTGGCTTAGGCATACGGAGTTCATTCCCAGTCTAAGATCAGACCGGACTGAGGGTTACAGCAATAGGATCGACAGCACGCAGAGGGGGACCCGGCTGATCCCCGGCTTGCGCATCCTACCCCTCTGGCCGGCTGAGCGCCCGTACGCTCATTTCGTGTGTTGACTTAGGCATACGGAGTTCATTCCCAGTCTAAGCATACGGAGTTCATTCCCAGTCTAAGATCAGACCGGATCAAGGGTTACGGCAGCACATGCTGGGCTCGGGCAGGTGCTGGTGCCATATTTTTCTTCGCTGGGGCACCATCGCCGGAGCATCACCGGAGAACCTGACCGACAGCATTTGAGTTCCGGCGATCGGGTTGGCTGGGGGGGTGTGCGCACATGATGTGCGCTGGGTGCTGGTACTTGGCCCTTATATTGGCCCCCTATCCCTCATCAAACCTTGAGAACTCACACCCCCTTAAAGAGCATTTGAGATTTTACAGGTTTGCTGCCAGTAGCCATTAAAGTGTCCGAAATAGGGACACTTTTTTCAAATGGTCATAAAATCTTGTACACTTCGAGTTTTTAGTTGAAGTTTTTTGTGCATGCTAACAAAAATACAAGGATCACGTCTACCAAGTTTGGGGCCAAAAATCCTTCCGAATAAATATTAAAAAATCCCGAACCTTAAAAAGTTTTAAAAATCATGAAAAATAGAAAACGAGTCGTCTTGCCATGAAACTTCACGTGAAGGCTTAAGGGACCATTGTATGAATTTACAAGCCATAAAAATGCCATTGGCATGCAGAAATATGAAGATGTGCCTAAACCCACCTATCACCCTATCGATCCACGGTTTACGCATCTCGTCTCTCTGGCCGGCGTAGTGCCCGCCTGCCCACCCGCCCACTCGTTTCGTCAGTTGGCTTAGGTATACGGAGTTCATTCCCATTCTAAGATCAGACCGGACCGGGGGTTACGACAGCAGGATCGGCAACACGCAGAGGGGGACCCGATCGATCCCCGGCTTGCGCATCCTGCACCTCTGGCTGGCTCAGCGCCTGCACACTCGTTTCGTGGGTTGACTTAGGCATACGGAGTTCTTAACCAGTCTAAGCATACGGAGTTCATTCCCAGTCTAAGAACGGATAGGACCGAGGGTTGCGGCAGCACATGCTAGGCTCGGGCATGTGCTGGTGCCGCATTTTTCTTCGTCAGGGCACTATCGCCGAAGAACCTGAACAGCGACATTGGGGTTCCGGCGATCGGGGAAGCCGGGGGGGTGTGTGCACATGATGTTCGATGGGTGCTGGTACTTGGCCCTTATATTGGCCTCCTATCCCTCATCAAACCTTGAGAACTCACACCCCCTTAAAAAGCATTTGAGATTTTACAGGTTTGCTGCCAGTAGCCATTAAAGTGTATGAAATGGGGACACTTTTTTCAAATGGTCACAAAATCTTGTACACTTCGAGTTTTTAGCTGAATTTTTTTGTACATGCCAACAAAAATAAAAGGATCACGCCTACCATGTTTGGGGCCAAAACTCCTTCTGAAAAAATTTTACAAAATCCCGAACCGTAAAAAGTTTCAAAAATCATGAAAATAGAAAACGAGTCGTCTTCCCATGAAACTTCACGTGAAGGCTTAAGGGACCATTGTATGAATTTACAAGCCATAACAATGGCATTGGCATGCAGAAATATGAAGATGTTCCTAAACCCACCTACCACCCTATCGAACCACGGCTTGCGCATCCCCTCTCTCTAGCCGGCGTAGTGCCCGCCCGCTCGTTTCGTTGGTTGCCTTAGGCATATGCAGTTCATTCCCAGTCTAAGATTAGATCAGACCGAGGGTAGCACAGCAAGATTGGCAGCACGCAGAGGGGGACGCGATCGACCCTCGGATTGCGCATCCCACCCCACGCTCGTTTCGTGGGTTGACTTAGGCATACGGAGTTCATTCCCTGTCTAAGCATATGGAGTTCATTCCCAGTCTCAGATCGGATCAGACCGAGGGTTGCGGTAGCACATGCTGTGCTCGGGCATGTGCTGGTACCACATTTTTCTTCATCAGGGCACCATCACCAGAGCATCGTTGGAGAACCTGACCGGCGGCATTGGGGTTCCAGCGATCGGGGGGGCCGGGGGGGGTGTGCGCACATGATGTGCAATGGGTGCTGGTACTTGGCCCTTATATTGGCCCCCTATCCCTCATCAAACCTCGAGAACTCACACCCCATTAAGGAGCATTTGAGATTTTACAGGTTTGATGCCAGTAGCCATTAAAGTGTCTGAAATGGGGACACTTTTTTCAAATGGTCACAAAATCTTGTACATTTTGAGTTTTTAGCTGAATTTTTTTGTGCATGCCAAAAAAATATAGGGATCACGTCTACCAAGTTTGGGGCCAAAACTTATTTGGAAAAAATTTTAAAAAATCCCAAACCCAAAAAACTTTTGAAAATCGTCAAAAATAGAAAAAGAGTCGTCTTGCCATGAAACTTCATGTGAAGGCTTAAGGGACCATTGTATGAATTTACAAGCCATAAAAATGGCATTGGCACGCAGAAATATGAAGATGTGCCTAAACCCACCTACCACCTTATCGATCCATGGCTTGCGCATCCCATCTCTCTGGCCGACGTAATGCCTGCCCGCCCGCCCACCCGCTCGTTTCATCGGTTGGCTTAGGCATACGGAGTTCATTCCCAGTCTAAGATTGGACCCGCCAGAGGGTTGTGGCAGCAGGATCGGCAGCACACAGAGGGTGACCCGGCCGATCCGTGGCAAACGCATCCCTCCCCTCTGGCCGGCTGAGCGCCCGCACGCTCGTTTCATGGGTTGACTTAGGCATACGGAGTTCATTCCCAGTCTAAGCATACGGAGTTAATTCCCAGTCTAAGATTGGACCAGATCGAGGGTTACGGCGGCACATGCTGGGCTCAGGCTTGTGCTGGTGCCATATTTTTCTTCGTCGAGGCACCATCACCAGGTCATCGTCGGAGAACCTGACCAGCGACATCGGGGTTCCGACGATCGGAGGGGTCGGGGGGTGTGCGTACATGATGTGCAGTGGGTGCTGGTACTTGGCCCTTAAATTGGCCCCCTATCCCTCATCAAATCTCGAGAACTCACACCCCCTTAAAGAGCATTTGAGATTTTACAGGTTTGCTGTCAGTAGCCATTAAAGTGTCTGAAATGGGGACACTTTCTTCAAATGGTCACAAAATCTTGTACACTTCGACTTTTTAGTTGAATTTTTTTGTTTATTCCAACAAAAATACAAGGATCACGTCTACCAAGTTTGGGGCCAAAAATTCTTCCGAAAAAATTTTAAAAAATCCAAAACCACAATAAGTTTCAAAAATCATTAAAAATAGAAAACTTGCCATCTTGCCATGAAACTTCACATGAAGTCTTAAGGGACCATTGTATGAATTTACAAGCCATAAAAATGGCATTGGCATGCAGAAATAAGAAGATGTTCCTAGATCCACCTACCACCCTATCGATCCACGGCTTGCGCATCCCGTCTCTCTGGCCGACGTAGTGCACGCCAGCTCGCCCGCCCGCGCGTTTCGTCGGTTGGCTTAGGCATACTGAGTTCATTCTCAGTCTAAGATTTGATCAGACTGAGGGATACGGCAGCAGGATCGGCAGCACGTAGAGGAGGACCCGGTTGATCCCCGACTTGCACATCCTGCCCCTTTGGCTGGCTGAGCGCCCGCACGTTAATTTCATGGGTTAACTTAGGCATACGGAGTTCATTCCCAGTCTAAGCATACGGAGTTCATTCCCAATCTAAGATCGGACCCGACTGAGGGTTACGATAGCACATGCTGGGCTCGGGCATGTGCTGGTGTCGCATTTTTTTTCAACGGGGCACCATTACCGGAGCATCACCGAAGAACCTGACCGGCGGCATTGGGGTTCCGGTGATCGGGGGGGCTGGGGGGTGTGCGCAAATGATGTGCGATGGGTACTGGTACTTGACCCTTATGTTGGCCCCATATCCCTCATCAAACCTCAAGAACTCACACCCCCTTAAAGTGCATTTGACATTTTACAAGTTTGCTGCCAGTAGCTATTAAAGTGTCTGAAATGGGGACACTTTTTTCAAATGGTCACAAAATCTTGCACACTTCGAGTTTTTAGCTGAATTTTTTTGTGCATGCCAACAAAAATACAAGGATCACGTCTACCAAGGTTGGGGCCAAAAATCCTTTCAAAAAAATTTTAAAAAATCTCGAACCGCCAAAAGTTTCAAAAATTGTGAAAAATAGAAAACGAGTCGGCTTGCTATGAAACTTCACGTGAAGGCTTAAGGGACTGTTGTATGAATTTACAATCCATAAAACTGGCATTGGCATGCAGAAATATGAAGATGTGCCTAAACCCACCTACCACCCTATCGATCCATGGCTTGCGCATCCCGTCTCTCTGGCCAACGTAGTGCCCGTCCGCCTGTCGGCCCGCTCGTTTCATCGGTTGGCTTAGGCATACGGAGTTCATTCCCAGTCTAAGATCGAACCAGATTGAGGGTTGCGGCAACAGGATCAACAGCACACAGAGGGGGACCTGGCTGATCCCCGGCTTGTGCATCCTGCCCCTCTGGCTGACTGAGTGCCCGCAAGCTCATTTCGTGGGTTGACTTAGGCATACGAAGTTCATTTCCAGTCTAAGGTCAGATTGGACCGAGGGTTACGGCAGCACATGCTGGGCTCGGGCATGTGCTGGTGCCACATTTTTCTTCGTCGGGGCACCATCGTCGGAGCATCGTCGGAGAACCTGACCAACGGTATTGGGTTTCCGACGATCAGGGCGGCCGGGGGCGGAGTGCGCACATGATGTGCGATGGGTGCTGTTACTTGGCCCTTATATTGGCCCTCTATCCCTCATCAAACCTCGAGACCTCACACCCCCTTAAAAAGCATTTGAGATTTTACAGGTTTGCTACCAGTAGCCATTAAAGTGTCTGAAATGGGGACACTTTTTTTAAATGGTCACAAAATCTTGTACACTTCGAGTTTTTAGCTGAACTTTTTTGTGCATACCAAAAAAAATACAAGGATCACGTCCACCAAGTTTGGGGCCAAAACTCCTTCTGAAAAAATTTTAAAAAATCCTGAACTGTAAAAAGTTTCAAAAATTATGAAAAATAGAGAACGAGTTGTCTTGGCATGAAACTTCACGTGAAGCCTTAAGGGACCATTGTATGAATTTACAAGCCATAAAAATGTCATTGGCACGCTGAAATATGAAGATGTGCCAAAACCCACCTACCAACCTATCGATCCGTGGCTTACGCATCCTATCTCTCTGGCCGACGTAGTGCCTGCCCGCCCACCCGCCCGCCTACTCGTTTCGTCGGTTGGCTTAGGCATACGGAGTTCATTCCCAGTCTAAGATCAGATCGGATTGAGGGTTACGGCAGCAAGATCGACAGCACGCAGAGGGGGACCCGACCGATCCCTGGCTTGCGCATCCCGCCCCTCTGGCCGACTGAGCGCCCGCACGCTCGTTTCGTGGGTTGACTTAGGCATACAGAGTTCATTCCCAGTCTAAGCATACGGAGTTCTTTTCCAGTCTAAGTTCAGACTGGACCGAGGGTTGTGATAGCACATGCTGGGCTCGGGCATGTGCTGGTGCCGCATTTTTCTTCACCGGGGCACCATCGCCGGAGCATCACCGGAGAACCTAACCGACGGCATTAGGGTTCCGACGATCAAGGGGGCCGGGGGGGTGTGCGCACATGATGCGCGATGGGTCCTGGAACTTGGCCCTTATATTGGCCCCCTATCCCTCATCAAACCTCGAGAACTCACACCCCCTTAAAGAGCATTTGAGATTTTACAGGTTTGCTGCCAGTAGCCATTAAATTGTCTGAAATGGGGACACTTTCTTCAAATGGCCACAAAATCTTGTACACTTTGAGTTTTTAGCTGAATTTTTTTTTGCATGCCAAAAAAAATACAAGGATCACATCTACCAAGTTTGGGGCCAGACCTCCTTCCGAAAAAATTTCATAAAAATCCCAAACCGCAAAAAGTTTTGAAAATCGTGAAAAATAGAAAACGAGTCGACTTGCCATGAAACTTCACGTGAAGGCTTAAGGGACCATTGTATGAATTTACAAGCCATAAAAATGGCATTGGCTTGTAGAAATATGAAGATGGGCCTGAACCCACCTACCACCCAATCGATCCACGGCTTGCGTATCCCGTCTCTTTGGCCGACGTAATTCCCGCCCGTCCGCCAGCCCGCTCGTTTCGTCAGTTGGCTTATGCGTATGGAGTTCATTCCCAGTCTAAGATCAAACCAAACCGAGGGTTACGACAGTAGGATCGGCAGCACATCGAGAGGGACCCAACCGATCCTCGACTTACGCATCCCACCCCTCTAGCCGGCTGAGCACCCGCACGCTCATTTCTTGGGTTGACTTAGGCATACGGCATTCATTCCCAGTCTAAGCTTACGGAGTTCATTCGCAGTCTAAGATCTGACCAGACTGAGGGTTGCGGCAGCAAGATCGACAGTACATAGAGGAGGACCCGACCGATCCCTGGCTTAAGCGTCCTGCCCCTCTAACCTGCTGAGCGGCTGCACGCTCGTTTCGTGGGTTGACTTAGGCATACGGAGTTAATTCCCAGTCCAAACATACGGAGTTCATTCCCAGTCTAAGATCGAACCGGACCGAGGGTTGTGGCAGCCCATGCTGGGCTCAAGCATGTGCTGGTGCCACATTTTTCTTCGCCGGGGCACCATCGCTAGAGCATCGCCGGAGAACCTGACCGGCGACGTTGGGGTTCTGGCGATTGGGGAGGTCGAGGGGTGTGCGCACATGATGTGTGATGGGTGCTAGTACTTGGCCCTTATATTGGCCCCCTATCCCTCATCAAGCCTCGAGAACTCACACCCCCTTAAAGAGCATTTGAGTTTTACAGGTTTGCTGCCAGTAGCCGTTATAGTGTCTGAAATGGGGACAGTTTTTTCAAATGGTCACAAAACCTTGTACACTTCAAGTTTTTAGCTGAATGATTTTGTACATGCCAACAAAAATACAAGGATCACGTCTACCAAGTTTGGGGCCAAAACTCCTTCCGAAAAAATTTTAAAAAATCCTGAATTGTAAAAAGTTTTGAAAATCGTGAAAAATAGAAAACGAGTCGTCTTGCCATGAAACTTCACATGAAGGCTTAAGGGACGATTGTATGAATTTACAAGCCATAAAAATGGCATTGGCACATAGAAATATGAAGATGTGCCTAAACCCACCTACCACCCTATCGATCCACGGCTTGCGCATCCCGTCTCTCTGGCTGGCATAGTGCCCGCTTGCCCGCCTACTCGTTTCGTCGGTTGGCTTAGGCATACGGAGTTCACTCCCAGTCTAAATCAGACCGAATTGAGGGTTGTGGTAGTAGGATCGGCAGCACACAGAGGGGGACCCGACTGATCCTCGGCTTGTGCATCCCGCCCCTCTGGCCGGTTGAGCGTCCACATGCTCGTTTCATGGGTTGACTTAGGCATGCAGAGTTGATTCCCAGTCTAAGCATACGGAGTTCATTCCCAGTCTAAGATCGGACCAAACCGAGGGTTGCGACAGCACATGCTGGGCTCGAGCATGTGCTAGTGCCCCATTTTTCTTCACTGGGGCACCATCACCGGAGCATCACCGGAGAACCTGACTGGCGGCATTAGGGTTCCGACGATCGGGGGGCCGGGGGGTGTGTGCACATGATGTGTGATGGGTGCTGGTATTTGGCCCTTATATTGGCCCCTTATCCGTCATCAAACCTCGAGAACTCACACCCCGTTAAAGAGCATTTGAGATTTTACAGGTTTGCTGCCAGTAGCCATAAAAGTGTCTGAAATGGGGACATTTTTTTCAAATGGTCACAAAATCTTGTACACTTCGAGTTTTTAGCTGAATTTTTTTGTGCATGCCAACAAAAATACAAGGATCACGTCTACCAAGTTTGGGGCCAAAACTCCTTCCGAAAGAATTTTAAAAAATCCTAAACTTTAAAAAGTTTTGAAAGTCGTGAAAAATAGAAAACGAGTCGTCTTGCCATGAAACTTCACGTGAAGGATTAAGGGACCATTGTATGAATTTACAAGCCATAAAAATGGCATTGGCACATAGAAATATGAAGATGTACCTAAATCCACCTACCACCCTATCGATCCACGGCTTACGCATCCTGTATCTCTGGCCGGCGTAGTGCCCGCCCGCCCGCTCGTTTCATCGGTTGGCTTAGGCGTATGGAGTTCAATCCCGATCTAAGATCAGACTAGATCGAGGGTTACGGCAGCAGGATCGACAGCACACAGAGGGGGACTCGGCTGATCCCTGGCTTGCGCATCCCGTCCCTCATACCGACTGAGCGCTCGCCCAGTCATTTCGTGGGTTGACTTAGGCATACGGAGTTCATTCCCAGTCAAAGATCGGACCGGACCCAGGGTTGTGGCAGCACATGCTGGGCTCGGGCATGTGCTGGTGCCCCAATTTTCTTTGTCGGGGCACCATCGCCGAAGCATCGTCGGAGAACCTGATCGAAGGCATTGAGGTTCTGGCGATCGGGGGGGCCGGGGGGGTGTGCGCACAAGATGTGCGACGGGTGCTGGTTCTTGGCCCTTATATTGGCCCCCTATCCCTCATCAAACCTCGAGAACTCACACCCCCTTAAAGAGCATTTGAGATTTTACAGGTCTGCTGCCAGTAGCCATTAAAGTGTCTGAAATGGGGACATTTTTTTCAAAAGATAACAAAATCTTGTACACTTTGAGTTTTTAGCTAATTTTTTTGTGCATGCCAAATAAAATACAAGGATCAAGTCTACCAAGTTTGGGGCCAAAAATCCTTCCAAAAAAATTTTAAAAAATTCCGAACCGTAAAAAGTTTCAAAAATCGTGAAAAATAGAAAACGAGTCGTCTTGCCACAAAACTTCACGTGAAGGCTTTGGGGACCATTGTATGAATTTACAAGCCATAAAAATGGCATTGGCACACAGAAATATGAAGATGTGCCTAAACCCACCTACCACCCTATCGATCCATGACTTGCGCATCTCGTCTCTCTGGCCGATGTAGTGCCTGCCCACCCGCTCGTTTCGTCGGTTGGCTTAGGCATACGGAGTTCATTCCCAATCTAAACATACGGAGTTCATTCACAGTCTAAGATCAGGCCAGACCGAGGGTTATGACAGCACATGCTGGGCTCGAGCATCTGTTGTGTCGTATTTTTCTTCGTCGGGGCACCATCGTCGGAGCATCGTTGGAGACCCTGATCGGCGGGATTGAGGTTCCGGAGATCGGGGGGGCCAGGGGGTGTACGCACATGATGTGCGATCGGTGCTGGTACTTGGCCCTTATATTGGCCTCATATCCCTTATCAAACCTCAAGAACTCACACCCTCTTAAAGAGCATTTGAGATTTTACAAGTTTGCTGCCAGTAACCATTAAAGTGTCTGAAATGGGGATACTTTTTCAAATGGTCACAAAATCTTGTACACTTCGAGTTTTTCATTGAGTTTTTTTGTGCATGCCAACAAAAATACAAGGATAACGTCTACCAAGTTTGGGGCCAAAAATCCTTCCGAAAAAATTTTAAAAAATCTCGAACCGAAAAAAGTTTCGAAAACCATGAAAAATAGAAAACGAGTCGTCTTGCCTTGAAACTTCACGTGAAGGCTTAAGGGACCATTCTATGAATTTACAAGCCATAAAAATGGCATTGGAATGCAAAAATATGAAGATGTGCCAAATCCACCTACCACCATATTGATCCACGACTTGCGCATCTTGTCTCTCTGACCGGCGTAGTGCCCGGCCACCCGTCCGTTCGCTCGTTTCATCGGCTGGGTTAGGCATACGAAGTTCATTCCCAGAGTAAGATCAGACCGAACCGAGGGTTATAGCAGTAGAATCGGTAGCACGTAGAGTGGGACCCGACCGATCCCCAGCTTGTGCATCTCGCCCCAATCTAAGGCGTATGGAGTTCAATCCCAATCTAAGGTTAGACCGGATCGAGGGTTACAGCAGCAGGATCGACAGCACGCAAAGGGGGACCCGGTCGATCCCCTGCTAGAGCATCCCGTCCCTCTGGCCCACTGAGCGCCCGCACGCTCGTTTCGTGGGTTGACTTAGGCATACGGAGTTCATTCCCAGTCTAGGGATACGGAGTTCATTCCCAGTCTAAGATCAGATCAGATCGAAGGTTGCGGCAGCACATGCTGGGCTCGGGAATGTGTTGGTGCCGTATTTTTCTTCACCGGGGCACCATCGCCGGAGAACCTGACCGACAACATTGGGGTTCTGGCGATCGGGGGGGCCAGGGGGTGTGCGCACATGATGTGCGGTGGGTGCTGGTACTTGGCCCTTATATTGGCCCCCTGTCCCTCATCAAACCTCGAGAACTCACACCCCCTCAAAGAGCATTTGAGATTATACAGGTTTGCTGCCAGTAGCCATTAAAGTGTCTGAAATGGGGACACTTTTTTCAAATGGTCACAAAATCTTGTACACTTCGAGTTTTTAGCTGAATTTTTTTGTGCATGCCAACAAAAATACAAGGATCACGTCTACCAAGTTTGGGACAAAAACTCCTTCTAAAAAAATTAAAAAAAATCTTGAACCGCAAAACGTTTCAAAAATCATGAAAAATAGAAAACGAGTCGTCTTGCCATTAAACTTCACGTGAAGGCTTAAGGGACCATTATATGAATTTACAAGCCATAAAAATGGCACTGGCACAGAGAAATATGATGATGTGCCTAAACCTACCTACCAGCCTATCGATCTACGACTTGCGCATCCCGTCTCTCTGGCAGGCGTAGTGCCCGCCCGCCCACCCGCCTGCTCGTCCGCTCGTTTCATCGGTTGGCTTAGGCATACGAAGTTCATTCCCAGTCTAAGCATACGGAGTTCATTCCCAGTCTAGGATTGGACCGGACCGAGGGTTGTGGCAGCACATGCTAGGCTAGAGCATGTGCTGGTGCCGCATTTTTCTTCGTTGGGGCACCATCCCCAGAGCATCGTCGAAGAACATGACCGGCGGCATTGGTGTTCTGATGATCGGGGGGCCGGGGACTGTGCGCACATGATGTGCAATGGGGGCTGGTACTTGGCCCTTATATTGGCCCCCTATCCCTCATCAAACCTCGAGAACTCACACCCCCTTAAAGAGCATTTGAGCTTTTACAGGTTTGCTGCCAGTAGCCATTAAAGTGTCTGAAAAGGGGACACTTTTTTCAAATGGTCACAAAATCTTGTACACATCGAGTTTTTAGCTTAATTTTTTTGTGCCAGCCAAAAAAATGCAAGGATCACGTCTACCAAGTTTGGGGCCAAAACTCCTTCCGAATAAATTTTAAAAAATCTCGAACCGCAAAATGTTTTAAAAATCGTGAAAAATAAAAAATGAGTCATCTTGCCATGAAACTTCATGTGAAGGTTTAAGGGACCATTGTATGAATTTACAAGCCATAAAAATGGCATTGGCACGCAGAAATATGAAGATGTGCCTAAACCCACCTACCACCCTATTGATCCCGTCTCTCTGGTCGACATATTGCCTGCCCGCCCGCTCGCCCGCCTGCTCGTTTCGTCAGTTGGCTTAGGCATAGGAGTTCATTCCCAAGCTAAGATCAAACCAGATTGAGGGTTACGGCAGCAAGATCGGCAACTCGCAAAGAGGGACCCGATTGATCCCCGACTTGCGCGTCCCGCCCCTCTAGCCGACTAAGGGCCTGCACGTTCGTTTCGTGGGTTGACTTAGGCATACGGAGTTCATTCCCAGTCTAAGCATACGGAGTTCATTCCCAGTCTAAGATCAGACCGAACCGAGGGTTACGACAGCACATGCTGGGCTCGGGGCACCATCGTCAGAGAACCTTCCGAAAAAACTTTAAAAAATCCCGAACTGCAAAAAGTTTCAAAAATCGTGAAAAATAGAAAACGAGTCGTCTTGCCATGAAACTTCACGTGAAGGCTTAAGGGACAATTGTATGAATTTACAAGCCCTAAAAATGGCATTGGCATGCAAAAATATGAAGATGTGCCTAAACCCATCTACCACCTTATCGATCCACGGCTTGCGCATCCCGTCTCTCTGGTTGGCGTAGTGCCTGCCCGCCCGCTCGTTTCGTCGGTTGGCCTAGGCATATGGAGTTCATTCCCGGTATAAGGTCAGACCGGACCAACGGTTGCGGCAGCAGGATCAGCAGCACGCAGAGGGGGACCCGACTGATCCTCGGCTTACGCATCCGGCCCCTCTGGCCGGCTGAGCGCCAGCACGCTCGTTTCGTGGGTTGACTTAGGCATACGGAGTTCACTCCCAGTCTAAGCATATGAAGTTCATTCCCAATCTAAGATCGAATCAGACCGAGGGTTGCTGCAGCACATGCTGGGCTCGGGCATGTGCTGGTGCCATATTTTTCTTTCTCGGGGCATCATCGTCGGAGCATCGCCGGAGAACCTGACTGACGGCATTGGGGTTCCGGCGATCGGGGGGGCCGGGGGGGTGTGCGCACATGATTGCGATGGGTGCTGGTACTTGGCCCTGATATTGGCCTCCTATCCCTCATCAAACCCCGAGAACTCACACCCCCTTAAAGAGCATTTGAGATTTTACAGGTTTGCTGCTAGTAGCCATTAAAGCGTCTGAAATGGGGACACTTTTTTCAAATGGTCACAAAATCTTGTACACTTCGAGTTTTCAGCTGAATTTTTTTGTGCATGCCAACAAAAATACAAGGATCACGTCTACCAAGTTTGGGGCCAAAAATCCTTCCAAAAAAATTTTAAAAAATCTCGAACCATAAAAAGTTTCAAAAATCATGAAAAATAGAAAACGAGTCGTCTTGCCACGAAACCTCACGTGAAGGCTTAAGGGACCATTGTATGAATTTACAAGGCATAAAAATGGCATTGGCACACAAAAATATGAAGATGTGCCTAAACCCAACTACCACCCTATCGATCCATGGCTTACGTATCCTATCTCTCTGGTCGACGTAGTGCCCGCCCGTCCGTTCGTTTCGTCGGTTTCCTTAGGCATACGGAGTTCATTCCCAGTCCACGATCAAACCAGACTGAGGGTTACGGCAGCAGGATCGGTAGCACACACAGGGGGACCAGGCCGATCCTCGGGCATGCTGGGCTCGGGCATGTGCTGGTGCCGCATTTTTCTTCATCAGGGCACTATCACCGGAGCATCACCGGAGAATGTGACCGGTGGCATTGGGGTTCTGGCGATCGGGGGGCCGGGGGGTGTGTGCACATGATGTGTGATGGGTGCTGGTACTTGGCCCTTATATTGGCCCTCTATCCCTCATCAAACGTCGAGAACTCACACCTCCTTAAAGAGTATATGAGATTTTACAGGTTTGCTGCCAGTAGCAGTTAAAGTGTCTGAAATGGGGACACTTTTTTCAAATGGTAACAAAATCTTGTACACTTCGAGTTTTTGGCTGATTTTTTTGTGCATGCCAACAAAATATACAGGGATCACGTCTACCAAGTTTGGGGCCAAAACTCCTACCAAAAAAATTTTTAAAAATCCCAAACCGCAGAAAGCTTAAAAAATCGTGAAAAATAGAAAACGAGTCGTCTTGCCATGAAACTTCACGTGAAGGCTTAAGGGACCATTGTATTAATTTACAAGCCATAAAAATGGCATTGGCACATAGAAATATGAAGATGTGCCTAAACCCACCTACCACCCTATCGATCCATGGCTTGCGCATCCCGTCTCTCTGGCCGGTGTAGTGCCCGTCCGCCCGCTCGTTTCGTTGGTTGACTTTGGCATACGGAGTTCATTCCCAGTCTAAGATCAGATTGGACCGAGGGTTGTGGCAGCAGGATCGGCAACACGCAGAGGGGGACCTGGCCAATCCCTGGCTTGCGCATCTCTCCCCTCTGGCCGGCTGAGCGCCTGCACGCTCGTTTAGTGGGTTGACTTATTCATACGAAGTTCATTCATAGTCTAAGATCGGACCGGACCAAGGGTTTCGGCAGCACCTGCTGGGCTCGGGTATGTGCTGGTGCCGCATTTTTCTTCTCCGGGGTACCATCGTCGGAGCATCATCGGAGAACCTGACCGGCGGCATTAGGGTTCCGACGATCGGGGGGGCCGGAGGAAGGCTGCGCACATGATTTGCGATGGGTGCTGGTACATGGCCCTTATATTGGCCCCCTATCCCTCATCAAACCTCGAGAACTCACACCCCCTTAAAGAGCATTTGAGATTTGACAGGTTTGCTGCCAGTAGCCATTAAAGTGTCTAAAATAAGGACACTTTTTTCAATTGGTCACAAAATCTTGTACACTTCGCGTCTTTAGCTGAATTTTTTTATGCATGCCAAAAAAAATATAAGGATCATGTCTACCAAGTTTGGGGCCAAAAATCCTTCCAAAAAAATTTTAAAAAATCCCAAACCGTAAAAAGTTTCAAAAATGGTGAAAAATAGAAAACGAGTCGTCTTAACATGAAACTTCATGTGAAGGCTTAAGGGACCATTGTATGAATTTACAAGCCATAAAAATGGCATTGGCACACAAAAATATGAAGATGTACCTAAACCCACCTACCACCCTATCGATCCACTGCTTGCACATCCCGTCTCTCTGGCCGGTGTAGTTCCTGCCCACCCGCCCGTTCACCATCTCATTTCATTGGTTGGCTTAGGCATACGAAGTTCGTTGCCAGTCTAAGATCAGACCAGACTGAGGGTTGAGGGAGCAGGATTGGCAGCATGTAGAGGGGGACCTGGCCGACCCCAGGCTTGTGCATCTCGCCCCTCTGGCTGGCTGAGCGCCTGCACGCTCGTTTCGTGGGTTGACTTAGGCATACGGAGTTCATTCCCAGTCTAAGCATATGGAGTTCATTCCCAGTCTAAGATTGGACTGGATCGAGGGTTGCGGCAGTACATGCTGGGCTCGACATGCGCTGGTGCCGCATTTTTCTTCGTCGGGGCACCACCGTCGGAGCATCGTCGAAAAACCTGACCGTCGACATTGGGGTTCCGACGATCGGGGGGGCCAGGGCATGTGCGCACATGATGTGCGATGGGTGTTTGTACTTGAGAACTCACACTCCCCTTAAAGAGCATTTGAGATTTTACAAGTTTGCTGCCAGTAGCCATTAAAGTGTCTGAAATAGGGACACTTTTTTGAAATGGTCACAAAATCTTGTACACTTCGCGTCTTTAGCTGAATTTTTTTTTTTTTTGTGCATGCCAACAAAAATATAAAGATCACGTCTACCAAGTTTGGGGCCAAAAATCCTTCTGAAAAAATTTTAAAAAACTCCCGAACTGTAAAAAGTTTTAAAAATGGTGAAAAATAGAAAACGAGTCGTCTTAACATGAAACTTCACGTGAAGGCTTAAGGGACCATTGTATGAATTTACAAGCCATAAAAATGGCATTGGCACACAGAAATATGAAGATGTGCCTAAACCCACCTACCACCCTATCGATCCACGGCTTGCGCATCACGTCTCTCTGGTCGGTGTAGTGCTTGCCTGTCCGCCCACCTGCTCATTTCGTTGCTTGGCTTGGGCATACGAAGTTCGTTCCCAGTCTGAGATCAAACCAGATCGAGGGTTGCGATAGCAGGATCGACAGCATGCAAAGGGGAACTTGGTCGACCCAGGGCTTGTGTATCCCACCCCTCTAGCCGGCTGAGCGCCTGCACGCCCGTTTCGTGGGTTGACTTAGGCATACAGAATTCATTCCTAGTCTAAGCATACGAAGTTCATTCCCAGTATAAGATTGGACCGGACTGAGGGTGGCGACAGCACATGCTGGGCTCGGGCATGTGCTGGTGCCACATTTTTTTTCATCGGGCCACCATCGCCAGAACATCACCGGAGAACCTGACCGTCGGCATTAGGGTTCCGACGATCGGGGGGGCCTGGGGGGTGTGCGCACATGATGTGCGATGGGTGCTGGTACTTGGCCCTTATATTGGCCCCCTATCTCTCATCAAACCTGAGAACTCACTCCCCCTTAAAGAGCGTTTGAGATTTTACAGGTTTGCTGCCAGTTGCCATTAAAATGTCTGAAATGGGGACACTTTTTTCAAATGATCACAAAATCTTGTACACTTCGACTTTTTAGCTGAATTTTTTTGTGCATGCCAACAAAAATACAAGGATCACGTCTGCCAAGTTTGGGGCCAAAACTCCTACCAAAAAAATTTTAAAAAATCCAAAACCGTAGAAAGTTTCAAAAATCGTGAAAAATAGAAAACGAGTCGTCTTGCCATGAAACTTCACGTGAAGGCTTAAGGGACCATTGTATAAATTTACAAGCCATAAAAATATCATTGGCATGCAGAAATCTGAAGATGTGCCTAAACCGATCTACCACCCTATCGATCCACAGCTTGCACATCCCGTCTCTTTGGCCGGCGTAGTGCCCGCCCGCCCTCTCGTTCCGTCGGTTGGCTTAGGCATACGGAGTTCATTTCCAGTCTAAGGTTGGACCAGACCGAGGGTTGTGGCAACAAGATCGGCAGTACGTAGAAGGGGACCCGATTGATCCCCGGCTTGCGCATCCCACCCCTCTGGTCGGCTGAGCGCCCGCACGCTCTTTTTGGGGGTTGACTTAGGCATACGGAGTTCATTCCCAGTCTAAGATCAGATCAGACCGAGGGTTATGGCAGCACATACTGGGCACGGGCATGCGCTGGTGCGCATTTTTCTTCACCGGGTCACCATCGCCGGAGCATCACCGGACAACCTGACCGACGGTATTAGGTTTCAGGCGATCGAGGGGCCGACCGGGGGGGCGTGTGCGTACATGATATGCGATGGGTGCTGGTACTTGGCCCTTATATTGGCCCCCTATCCCTCATCAAACCTCAAGAACTCACACCCCCTTAAAGAGCATTTGAGATTTTACAGGTTTGCTGCCAGTAGCCATTAAAGTGTTTGAAATGGGGACACTTTTTTCAAATGGTCACAAAATCTTGTACACTTCGAGTTTTTAACTGAATTTTTTTGTGCATGCCAAAAAAAATACAAGGATCACATCTAGTAAGTTTGGGGCCAAAACTCCTTCCGAAAAAATTTTAAAAAATCCTGAACCGCAAAAAGTTTCAAAAATCATGAAAATAGAAAACGACTCATGTTGCCATGAAACTTCAAGTGAAGGCTTAAGGGACCATTGTATGAATTTACAAGCCATAAGAATGGCATTGGCATGCAGAAATATGAAGATGTGCCTAAACCCACCTACCACCCTATTGATCCACGGCCTGCGCATCCCATCTCTCTGGTCGGTGTAATACCCGCCCACCCGCCCGCCCGCTCATTTTGTCGGTTGGCTTAGGTGTACGGAGTTCATTCCCAGTCTAAGATCAGATCGGATTGAGGGTTGTGGCAACAGGATCGATAGCACACAGAGGGGGACCCAGTCGATCCCCGTCTTGCGCTTCCCGCCCCTCTGGTCGACTGAGCACCGGCACGCTTGTTTTATGGGTTGATTTAGGCATACGGAGTTCATTCCCAATCTAAGCATAGGGAGTTCATTCCCAGTCTAAGATCGGACCGGACCGAGGGTTGCGGCAGCACATGCTGGGCTCGGGCATGTCTGGTGCCAATATTTTTCTCCACCGGGGCACCATGACGCAGCATCATCGGAACCTGACGCGGTTCAATTGGGGTCTGTACGATCGGGGGGCCGAGGGGGGTGCACACATGATGTGCGATGGGTGC
>NW_019168048.1:15257030-15347792 GCF_002303985.1 Durio zibethinus
TAGCTGATTTTTTGTGCTTTTTGCATGCCAACAAAAAATAGCAAAGGATCACGCTCCACACATGTTTGGGGCCAAAAAATCCTGTCCGAAAAAATTTTAAAATAATCCCGAACCGTAAAAAGTTTTGAAAATTATGAAAAATAAAAAACAAGTCGTATTGCCATGAAACTTCACGTGAAGGCTTAACGGACCATTGTATAAATTTACAAGCCATAAAAATGGCATTGGCATGCAGAAATATGAGGATGTGCCTAAACCCACCTACCACCCTATCGATCCACGGCTTGCGCATCCCGACTCTCTGGCCAGTATAGTGCCCGCCCGCCCGCCCACCCTGCCGCTCGTTTCGTCGGTTGGCTTAGGCATACGGAGTTCATTCCCGGTCTAAGATTGGACTAGACCGAGGGTTGGGGTAGTCTGATCGACAAAACGCAGAGGGGGACCCGAACGATCCCTGACTTGCACATCCCATCCCTCTGGCCGGCTGAGCGCCCACACGCTCGTTTCGTGGGTTGACTTAGGCATACGGAGTTCATTGCCAGTCTAAGCATACAGAGTTTATTCCCAGTCTAAGATTGAATTGGACCGAGGGTTACGGTAGCACATGCTGGGCTCAGACATGTGCTGGTGCTGCATTTTTCTTCACCGGAGCACCATCACCAGAGCATCGTCGGAGAACCCGACTGGCGTTATTGGGGTTCTGATGATTGGGTGGGCCGGGGGGGTGTGCGCACATGATGTACGATGGGTGCTGGTACTTGGCCTTATATTGGCCCCCTATCCCTCATCAAACCTCAAGAACTCACACCCCCTTAAAGAGCATTTGAGATTTTACAGGTTTACTGCCAGTAGCCATTAAAGTGTCTGAAATGGGGACACTTTTTGCAAATGGTCACAAAATCTTGTACACTTCGATTTTTTTGCTGAATTATTTTATGCATGCCAACAAAAATACAAGGATCACGTCTACCAAGTTTGGGGCCAAAACTCCTTCCGAAAAAATTTTGAAAAATTCTGAACCGTAAAAAGTTTCAAAAATCGTGAAAAATAGAAAACGAGTCCTCTTGCTATGAAACTTCACGTGAAGGCTTAAGGGACCATTGTATGAATTTATTAGGCATAAAAATGGCATTGGCAGATAGAAATATGAACTTGTGCCTAAACCCACCTACCACCCTATCGATCCACGGCTTGCGCATCCCATCTCTCTGGTCGGCGTAGTGCTCGCCCTGCCACCCACCCGCTCGTTTCGTTGGTTGCCTTAGGCATATGGAGGTCATTCCCAGTCTAAGATTGGACCAGACAAAGGGTTGTGGCAGCAGGATCGGCAGCACGCAGAGGGGGACCCGGCAAATCCCCGGCTTGCGCATCCCGCCTTCTGGCCGGCTGAGTGCCCGCACGCTCGTTTCGTGGGTTGACTTAGGCGTACGGAGTGCATTCCCAGTCTAAGATCAGACCAGACCGAGGGTTGCGGCAGCACATTCTGGGCTTGGGCATGTGCTGGTGCCGTATTTTTCTTCACCCGGGCACCATCGTCGGAGAATCAGCGGAGAACCTGACCGACGACATTAGGGTTCCGGTGATCGGGGGGTCGAGGGGGGCGCTGTGCGCACATGATGTGTGATGGGTGCTGGTACTTGGCCCTTATGTTGGCCCCCTATCCCTCATCAAACCTTTAGAACTCACACCCCCTTAAAGAGCATTTGAGATTTTACAGGTTTGCTGCCAGTAGCAATTAAAGTGTTTGAAATGGGGACACTTTTTTCAAATGGCCACAAAATCTTGTACACTTCGAGTTTTTAGCTGAATTTTTTTTTGCATGCCCAAAAAAATACAAGGATCACGTCTACCAAGTTTGGGGCCAAAAATCCTTTCGAAAAAATTTTAAAAAATCCTGAACCGCAAAATATTTAAAAAATCATGAAAAATAGAAAACGAGTCGTCTTGCCATGAAACTTCACGTGGAGGTTTAAAGGACCATTGTATGAATTTGCAAGCCATAAAAATGACATTGGCTTGCAGAAATATGAAGATGTTCCTAAACCCACCTACCACCCTATCGATCCACGGCTTGCGCATCCCGTCTCTCTGGCCGGCGTAGTGCCCCCCCGTCCCCCCGCCCGTTCATTTCATCGGTTGGCTTAGGCATACAGAGTTCATTCCCAGTCTAAGATCAGACCGGATTAAGGGTTACGGTAGTAGGATTGACAGCAAGCAGAGCGGCACCCAGCCGATCCCCGGCTTGCGCATCTCGCCCCCCGTGCCGACTGAGCGCCCGTAAGCTCATTTTATGGGTTGACTTAGGCAGACGGAGTTCATTCCCAGTGAAAGCATACAGAGTTCATTCCCAGTCTAAGATCAGACCAGACTGAGGGTTGCGGCAACATGTAGAGGGGGACCCGGTCGATCCCCAGCTTGCGCATCCCGCCTCTCTGGCCTACTAAGTGCCCGCACGCTCATTTTATGGGTTGACCTAGGCATACGGAGTTCATTCCCAGTTTAAGCATACAGAGTTCATTCCCAATCTAAGCTCAGACCGGACCGAGGGTTGCGGGAGCACATGCTGGGCTCAGGCATGTGCTGGTGCTGCATTTTTCTTCATCGGGGCACCATCACCGGAGCATCACCGGAGAACCTGACCAGCAGCATTGGGGTTCCAACGATCGGGGGGGCCAGGGGGTGTGCGCACATGTTGTGCGATGGGTGCTGGTACTTGGCCCTTATATTGGCCCCCTATCCCTCATCAAACCTCTAGAACTCACACCCCCTTAAAGAGCATTTGAGATTTTACAGGTTTGCTGCCAGTAGCCATTAAAGTGTCTGAAATGGGGACACCTTTTTCAAATGGTCACAAAATCTTGTACACTTCAAGTTTTTAGCTGAATTTTTTTATGCATGGCAACAAAATACAAAGATCACGTCTACCAAGTTTGGGGCGAAAACTCATTCTGAAAAAATTTTAAAAAATCCTGAACCACAAAAAGTTTCGAAAATCATGAAAAATAGAAAACGAGTCATCTTGCCATGAAACTTCACGTGAAGGCTTAAGGGACCATTGAATGAATTTACAAGCCATAAAAATGGCATTGGCATGCAGAAATATGAAGATGTGCCTAAACCCACCTACCACCCTATTGATCCACGACTTGCGCATCCCGTCTCTCTAGCCGACGTAGTGCCCACCCGCTCGCCCGCTCGTTTCGTCGGTTGGCTTAGGCATACGGAGTTCATTCCCAGTCTAAGATTGAATTAGATCGAGGGTTGCGGTAGCAGGATCAGCAGCACACAGAGGGGGACCCGACCAATCCCCGGCTTGCGCATCCCGCCCCTCTGGTCGGCTGAGCACCTGCACGTTCAATTTGTGGGTTGACTTAGGCATACGGAGTTCATTCCCAGTCTAAGCATACGGAGTTCATTCCCAGTCTAAGATCAGACTGGACCGAGGGTTGCGGCAGCAGGATTGGCAGCATATAGAGGGGGACCTAGCCGATCCCCGACTTGTGCATCCCGCCCCTCGGCCGGTTGAGTGCCTGCACGCTCATTTCGTGGGTTGACTTAGGTATACGGAGTTCACTCCCAGTCTAAGCATACGCAGTTCATTCCCAGTTTAAGATCGGACCAGATCGAGGGTTACAGCAACACATGCTGGGCTCGGGCATGTGCTGGTGCTGCATTTTTCTTCATCGGGGCACCATCGCCGGAGCATCACCGGAGAACCTGACCGACGGTATTGGGGTTCCGACGATCGGGGGTGCCGGTGGGGGGTGTGCGCACATGATGTGTGATAGGTGCTGGTACTTGGCCCTTATATTGGCCCCCTATCCCTCATCAAACTTTGAGAACTAGCACCCCCTTAAAGAGCATTTGAGATTTTACAGGTTTGCTGCCAGTAGCCATTAAAGTGTGTGAAATGGGGACACTTTTTTCAAATCGTCACAAAATCTTGTACACTTCGAGTTTTTAGCTGAATTTTTTTGTGCATGCCAATAAAAATACAGGGATCATGTCTACCATGTTTGGGGCCAAAAATCCTTCTGAAAAAATTTTAAAAAAACTTGAACCGTAAAAAGTTTCAAAAATCGTGAAAAATAGAAAACGAGTCGTCTTGCCATGAAACTTCACGTGAAAGCTTAAGAAACGATTGTATGAATTTACAAGCAATAAAAATGGCATTGGCACGTAGAAATATGAAGATGTGCCAAAACCCACCTATCACCCTATCGATCCACGGCTTGCGCATCCTGTCTCTCTGGCTGACGTAGTGCCCGCCCACCCGCTCGTTTCGTCAGTTGGCTTAGGCATACGGAGTTCATTCCCAGTCTAAGATCGGGCCAAACTGAGGGTTACGGTAGCAGGATCGACAGCTCGCAAAGGGGGACCCGACCGATCCCCGACTAGCGCATCCCGTCACTCTAGCCGGCTGAGCGCCCGCACGCTCGTTTCGTGGGTTGACTTAGGCATACGGAGTTCATTCCCAGTCTAAGCATACAGAGTTCATTCCCAGTCTAACATCAGATCGGACCGAAGGTTGCGACAGCACATGCTAGGCTTAGGCATGTGCTGGTGCCACATTTTTCTTCGTCGGGGCACCATCGTCGGAGCATCGCCAAAGAACCTGACCGGTGGAATTAGGGTTCCGACGATCGGGGGGGCCGGGGGTGTGCGCACACGATGTGCAATGGGTGCTTATACTTGGCCCTTATATTGGCCCCCTATCCCTCATCAAACCTCTAGAAGTCACACCCCCTTAAAGAGCATTTGAGATTTTACAGGTTTGCTGCCAGTAGCCATTAAAGTGTCTGAAATGGGTGCACTTTTTTGAAATAGTCACAAAATCTTGTACACTTCGAGTTTTTAGCTGAATTTTTTTGTGCATGGCAACAAAAATACAAGGATCACGTCTACTAATTTTGGGGCCAAAACTCCTTCCGAAAAAATTTTAAAAAATCCCAAACCATAAAAAGTTTTAAAAATCGTGAAAAATAGAAAACGAGTTGTCTTGCCATGAAACTTCACGTGAAGGCTTAAGGGACCATTGTATGAATTTACAAGCAATAAAAATGGCATTGGCATGCAGAATATGAAGATGTGCCTAAACCCACCTACCACCCTATCGATCCACGGCTTGCGCATCCCGTTTCTCTGGCCAACATAGTGCCCGCCCGCCCGCCTGCCGCCTGCCCGTTCGTTTCGCCGGTTGGCTTAGGCATATGGAGTTCATTCTCAGTCTATGAGCAAACTAGACGGACGGTTATGGCACGCAGAGGGGGACCCGGTCGATCCCTGGCTTGCGCATCCCGCCCCTCTAGCCGGCTGAGCGCCCGCACGCTCGTTTCATGGGTTGACTTAGGCATATGGAGTTTATTCCCAGTCTAAGCATACGGAGTTGATTCCCAGTTTAAGATCAGATCGGGCCAAGGGTTGCGGCTGCACATGCAGGTCTCGGGCATCTACTGGTGTCACATTTTTCTTCGTCGGGGCACTATCGCAGGAGCATCGTCGGAGAACCTGACCGACAGCATTGGGGTTCTGGCGATCGGGGGGCCGGGGGGGTGTACGCACATGATGTGCGATCGGTGCTGGTACTTGGCCCTTATATTGGCCCCTATATTGGCCCCCTATCCTTAATCAAACCTCGAGAACTCACACCCCCTTAAAGAGCATTTGAGATTTTACAGGTTTGCTGCCAGTAGCCATTAAAGTGTCTGAAATGGGGACACTTTTTTCAAATGGTCACAAAATCTTTTACATTTCGTGTTTTTAGCTGAATTTTTTTGTGCTTGCCAACAAAAATACGAGGATCACGTCTACCAAGTTTGGGGCCTAAACTCCTTCTGAAAAAATTTTAAAAATCTCGAACCGTAAACAGTTTTGAAAATTTTGAAAAATAGAAAACGAGTCGTCTTGCCATGAAACTTCATGTGAAGGCTTAAGGGACCATTGTATGAATTTACAAGCCATAAAAATGGCATCGACAAGCAGAAACATGAAGATGTGCCTAAACCCACCTACCACCCTATCGATCCACGGCTTGCGCATCCAGTCTCTCTGGCCGGCGTAGTGCCCGCCCGCTCGTTTCATCGGTTGGCTTAGGCATACGAGTTCATTTCCAGTCTAAGATCAGACCGGAATGGGGGCTGCAGCAGCAGGATTGGTAGCATGCAGAGGGGGACCCGACCGATCCCCGGCTTGCGCATCCCGCCCCTCAGGCCGCCTGAGTGCCCACACACTCGTTTCGTGGGTTGACTTAGGCATACAGAGTTCATTCCCAGTCTAAGCATAAAATGTTCATTCCCAGTGTAAGATCAAACCCAACCGAGGGTTGCAGCAGCACATGTTGGGCTCGGGCATGTGCTGGTGCCGTATTTTTCTTCGTCGGGGCACCATCGTCGGAGAACCTGACCGGCGGTATTGGGGTTCCGACGATCGGGGGGGCCGGGGGTTGTGCGCACATGATGTGCGATGGGTGCTGGTACTTGGTCCTTATATTGGCCACCTATCCCTCATCAAACCTCGAAAACTCACACCCCCTTAAAAAGCATTTGAGATTTTGCAGGTTTGCTGGCAATAGCATTTAAAGTGTCTGAAATGGGGACACTTTTTTCAAATGGTCACAAAATCTTGTACACTTCGGGTTTTTAGCTGATTTTTTTTGTGCTTGCCAAGAAAAATACAAGGATCACGTCCACCAGGTTTGGGGCCAAAACTCCTTCCGAAAAAATTTTAAAAAATCTCAAACCGTAAAAAGTTTCAAAAATCGTGAAAAATAGAAAATGAGTCGTCTTGCCATGAAACTTCACGTGAAGGCTTAAGGGACCATTGTATGAATTTACATGCCATAAAAATGTCATTGCCACGCAGAAATATGAAGATGTACCTAAACCCACCTACCACCCTATCGATACACGGCTTGCTTATCCTCTCTCTCTGGCCGACGTAGTGCCCGCCCGCTCGTTTCATCGGTTGGGTTTGGCATACGAAGCTCGTTCCTAGTCTAATATCGGGCCGAATTGACGGTTACGGCGGCAAGATCGACAGCACGTAGAGGGTGACTCGGCCGATCCCCGGCTTGCGCATCCCGCCCCTCTGGCCGACTAATTACCCACATGCTCATTTCATGGGTTGACTTAGGCATACGGAGTTCATTCCTAGTCTAAGATCAGACCGGACCAAGGGTTACGGCAGCACACGCTGGGCTCAGGCATGTGCTGGTGCCGCATTTTTCTTCGTGGGGGCACCATCACCGGAGCATTGCCGGAGAACCTGACCGATGGCATTGGGGTTCCGGTGATCGGGGTGGCCGTGGGGTGTGCGCACATGATGTGCAATGGGTGCTGGTACTTGGACTTTATATTGGCCCCCTCTCCCTCATCAAATCTCCAGAACTTAGACCCCCTTAAAGAGCATTTGAGATTTTACAGGTTTGCTGCCAGTAGCCATTAAAGTGTTAGAAATGGGGACACTTTATTTGAATGGCCACAAAATATTGTACACTTCGAGTTTTTAGCTAAATTTTTTTGTGCATGCCAACAAAAATACAAGGATCATGTCTACCAAGTTTGGGGCCAAAACTCCTTCCAAAAAAATTTTAAAAAATCCTGAACCGTAAAAAGTTTCAAAAATCAAGAAAAATAGAAAACGAGTCATCTTGCCATGAACCTTCACGCGAAGTCTTAAAGGACCATTGTATGAATTTACAAGCCATAAAAATGGCATTGGCACATAGAAATATGAAGATGTGCTTAAACCCACCTACCACCCTATCGATCCACGGCTTGCGCATCTCGTCTCTTTGGCCGACGTAATGCTCGCCCGCCTGGCCGCCCGTTCGTTTCGTCGGTCGGCTTAGGCGTACGGAGTTCATTCCAGTCTAAGATTGGACCATACCGAGGGCTGCAGCAGTAGGATTGGCAGCACGCAGAGGGGGACCCGACCGATCCTCGGCTTGTGCATCCCGCCCCTCTGGCCGACTAAGCGCCCGCACGCTCGTTTCGTGGGTTAACTTAGGCGTACAGAGTTCATTCCCAGTCTAAGCATACGGAGTTCATTCCCAGTCTAAAATTGGACCAAACCGAGGGTTGCGACAGCACATGCTGGGCTCGGGCATGTGATGGTGCTGCATTTTTCTTCGTCGGGGCATCATCGCCGGAGCATCGTCGGAGAACCTGACCGACAGCGTTGGGGTTCCGACGATCGGGGGGCTGGGGGGGTGTACGCACATGATGTGCGATGGGTGCTGGTACTTGGCCCTTATATTGGCCTGCTATCCCTCATCCAACCTTGAGAACTCACACCTCCTTAAAGAACATTTGAGATTTTACAGGCTTGCTTCCAGTAGCCATTCAAGTGTATGAAATGGGGACAGTTTTTTCAAATGGTCACAAAATCTTGTACACTTTGAGTTTTTAGCTGAAGTTTTTTGTGCATGCCAACAAAAATACAAGGATCATGTCTAACAAGTTTGGGGTCAAAACTCCTTTCGAAAAAATTTTAAAAAATCCCGAACCTTAAAAAGTTTGAAAAATCGTGAAAAATAGAAAACGAGTCATCTTGCCATGAAACTTCACATGAAGGCTTAAAGGACCATTGTATGAATTTACATGCCATAAAAATGGTATTGGCATGCAGAAATATGAAGATGTACCTAAACCCACCTATCACCCTATCGATCCACGGCCTGCGCATCTCGTCTCTTTGGTCGACATAGTGCCAAACCGCCCGCCCGCCCACCTGCTCTTTTCGTCGGTTGGGTTAGGCATACAGAGTTTATTCCCAGTCTAAGATCGGACTGGACCGAGGGTACCGGCAGCAGGATCAGCAACACGCAGGGGGGGACTCGATCGATCCCCGACTTGTGCATCCTGCCCCTCTGGCTGGCTGAGCGACCGCACGCTCATTTCATGGGTTGACTTAGCCATACGGAGTTCATTCCCTGTCTAAGCTTACAAAGTTCATTCCCAGTCTAAGATCGAACCGGACCAAGGGTTGCGGCAGCACATGCTGGGCTCGGGCATATGCTGGTGCCACATTTTTCTTCATCAGGGCACCATCACCGGAGCATCGCCGGAGAACCTGCCAGCAGCATTGAGGTTCCGATGATCGGGGGGGCCAGGGGGTGTGCGCACATGTTGTGCGATGGGTGCTGGTACTTGGCCCTTATATTGGCCCCCTCTCCCTCATCAAACCTCGAGAACTCACACCCCCTTAAAGAGCATTTGAGATTTTACAGGTTTGCTGCCAGTAGCCATTAAAGTGTTTGCAATGGGGACACTTTTTTCAAATGGTCACAAAATCTTGTACACTTTGAGTTTTTAGCTGAATTTTTTTGTGCATGCCAACAAAAATATAAGGATCACGTCTACTAAGTTTGGGGCCAAAACTCCTTCCGAAAAATTTTTAAAAAATCCCGAACCGTAAAAAGTTTCAAAAATCATGAAAAATAGAAAACGAGTCGTCTTGCCATGAAACTTCACGTGAAGGCTTAAAGGACCATTGTATGAATTTACAAGCCATAAAAATGGCATTGGCATGCAGAATTATGAAGATGTGCCTAAACCCACCTACCACCCTATCGATCCACGGCTTGCGCATCCCGTCTCTCTGGCGGGCATAGTCCCCACCCGCCCGCCCGCCCGCCTGCTCGTCTCATCGGTTGGCTTAGGCATATGGAATTTATTCCCAGTCTATGATCGAACCAGACTGATGGTTGCAGCAGCAAGATCAGCAACACGCAGAGAGGGACCCGATCGATCCCCGGCTTGCGCATCCCACCCCTCTGGCCGACTGAGCTTCCCCACGCTCGTTTCATGGGTTGACTTGGGCATACGGAGTTCATTCCCAGTCTAAGCATACAGTGTTCATTCCCAGTCTAAGATTGGACCGATAGCACATGCTAGGCTCGAGCATGTGCTAGTGCCGTATTTTTCTTCACTGGGGCACCATCCTCGGAGCAACGCCGGAGAACTTGACCGGCGGCATTGGGGTTCTGACGATCGGGGGGGTCGGGGGGTGTGCACACATGATGTCCGATGGGTGCTGGTACTTGGCCCTTATATTGGCCCCCTATCCCTCATCAAACCTCGAGAACTCACACCCCCTTAAAGAGCATTTGAGATTTTACAGGTTTACTGCCAGTAGACATTAAAGTGTCTGAAATGGGGACACTTTTTTCAAATGGTCACAAAATCTTGTACACTTCGAGTTTTTAGCTGAAGTTTTTTGTGCACACCAACAAAAATGTAAGGATCACATCTAAAAAGTTTGGGGCCAAAACTCCTTCTGAAAAAATTTTAAAAAATCCCGAACCGTAAAAAGTTTCAAAAATCGTGAAAAATAGAAAACGAGTCGTCTTGCCATGAAACTTCACGTGAAAGCTTAAGGGACCATTGTATGAATTTACAAGCCATAAAAATGGCATTGCCACGCAAAAATATAAAGAAGTGCCTAAACCCACCTACCACCCTATGGATCCACGGCTTGCGCATCCCATCTCTATGGCCGGCGTAGTGCCCGCCCTCTCGCCTGCCCGCTCGTTTCGTCGATTGGCTAGGCATATGAAGTTCTTTCCCAGTCTATGATCCGACCGGACCGAGGGTTGTGGTAGCAGGATCGACAGCACGCAGAGGGGGACGCAACCGATCCCTGGCTTGCGCATCCCGCCCCTCTGGGCGGTTGAGTGCCCGTACGATCGTTTCGTGGGTTGACTTAGGCATACGCAGTTCATTCCCAGTCTAAGCACATGGAGTTCATTCCCAGTCTAAAATCGGACCAGACCGAGGGTTGTGGCAGTAGATGCTGGGCTCGCGCATGTGCTGGTGCCACATTTTTCTTCGTCGGGGCACCATCACCGGAGCATCGTCGGAGAACTTGGTCGGGGGCATTGGGGTTCCGACGATCGGGGGGCCGGGGGGTGTGCACATATGATGTTGGATGTGTGCTGGTACTTGGCCCTTATATTGGCCCCCTATCCCTCATCAAACCTCGAGAAGTCACACCCCCTTAAAGAGCATTTGAGATTTTACAGGTTTGCTGCCAGTAGCAATTAAAGTGTCTGAAATGGGTACACTTTTTTCAAATGGTCACAAAATCCTGTACACTTCGAGTTTTTAGCTGAATTTTTTTGTGCATGCCAAAAAAAATACATGGATCACGTCTACCAAGTTTGGGGCCAAAACCCCTTCCAAAAAAATTTTAAAAAATCTCGAACTGTAAAAAGTTTCAAAAATCATGAAAAATAAAAAACGAGTTGTTTTCTCATGAAACTTCACGTGAAAGCTTAAAGGACCATTGTATGAATTTACATGCCATAAAAATTACATTGCCATGCAGAAATATGAAGATGTACCTAAACCCACCTACCACCCTATCGGTATACGGCTTGCTTATCCCGTCTCTCCGGTCGACGTAGTGCCCGCCCACTCGCCCGTCCGCTCGTTTCGTCGGTTGGGTTTGGCATACGGAGTTCATTCCCAGTCTAAGATCGGGCCAGACTGAGGGTTACGGCAGTAGGATCTGTAGCACGCAGAGGGGGACTCGGCTGATCCCCGGCTTGCGCATCCCGCCCCTCTGGCCGGCTGAGCGCCCGTATGCTCATTTCGTGGGTTGACTTAGGCATATAGAGTTCATTCCCAGTCTAAGCATAGGAGTTCATTCCCAGTCTAAGATCGGACTAGACCGAGGGTTACGGCAGCACATGCTGGACTCGGGCATGTGCTGGTGCCGCATTTTTCTTCGTCGGGGCACCATCACCGGATCATTGCCGGAGAACCTGACCGACGGCATTGGGGTTCCGACGATCGGGGTGGCCGGGGGGTGTGCGCACATGATGTACGATGGGTGCTAGTACTTGGCCCTTATGTTGGCCCCCTCTCCCTCATCAAACCTCGAGAACTCACACACCCTTAAAGAGCATTTGAGATTTACAGGTTTGCTGCCACTAGCCATTAAAGTGCCAGAAATGGGGACACTTTTTTCAAATGGTCACAAAATCTTGTACACTCTGAGTTTTTAGCTGAATGTTTTTGTGCATGCCAAAAAAAATACAAGGATCACGTCTACCAAGTTTGGGGCAAAAACTCTTTCCAAAAAAATTTTAAAAAATCTCGAACTGCAAAAAGTTTCAAAAATCATGAAAAATAGAAAACGAGTCGTCTTGCCGTGAACCTTCACGTGAAGTCTTAAGGGACCATTGTATGAATTTACAAGCCATAAAAATGGCATTGGCAAATAGAAATATGAAGAAGTGCCTAAACCCACCTACCACCCTATCGATCCACGGCTTGCGCATCCCGTCTCTCTGGCCGGCGTAGTGCCCGCCCGCCTGCCAGCCCGCTCATTTCATCGGTTGGCTTAGGCATACGGAGTTCATTCCAGCCTAAGATCGGACCGGACCGAGGGTTGTGGCAGTAGGATCGGTAGCACGTAGAGGGGGACCCGGTCGATCCCCGGCTTGAGCATCCCGCCCCTCTAGCCGGTTGAGCGCCCGCACGCTCGTTTCGTGGGTTGACTTAGGCGTATGGAGTTCATTCCCAGTCTAAGCATAAGGAGTTCATTCCCAGTCTAAAATCAGACCAAATCGAGGGTTGCGATAGCACATGCTAGGCTCGGGCATGCACTGGTGCCACATTTTTCTTCGTCGGGGCAGCATCGTCAGAGAACCTGACCGACAACATTGGGGTTCTAACGATCAGGGGGGCCGGGGGGGGTGTGCGCACATGATGTGCGATGGGTGGTGGTACTTGGCCCTTATATTGGCCTCCTATTCGTCATCAAACCTCGAGAACTCACACCCCCTTAAAGAACATTTGAGATTTTACAGGTTTGCTGCCAGTAGCCATTCAAGTGTATGAAATGGGGACAGTTTTTTCAAATGGTCACAAAATCTTGTTCACTTTGAGTTTTTAGCTGAAGTTTTTTGTGCATGCCAACAAAAATACAAGGATCACGTCTACCAAGTTTGGGGCCAAAACTCCTTTCGAAAAAATTTTAAAAAATCCCGAACCGTTAAAAAGTTTTGAAAATCATGAAAAATAAAAAACGAGTCGTCTTGCCATGAAACTTCACATGAAGGCTTAAGGAACCATTGTATGAATTTACATGCCATAAAAATGGCATTGGCACGTAGAAATATGAAGATGTGCCTAAACCCACCTATCACCCTATCGATCCACGGCTTCCGCATCTTGTCTCTCTGGCCGACGTAGTGCCCGCCCGCCTGCCTGCTCGTTTCGTCGATTGGGTTAGGCATACGGAGTTCATTCCCAGTCTAAGATCGGACTGGACCAAGGGTACTGGCAGCAGGATCAGCAACACGCAGGGGGGACTCGATCGATCCCCGGCTTGCGCATCCCACCCCTCTGGCTGGCTGAGTGCCCGCACGCTCATTTCCTGGGTTGACTTGGGCATACGGCGTTCATTCCCAGTCCAAGCATACAGAGTTCATTCCCAGTCTAAGATCAGACCAGACCGAGGGTTGCGATAGCACATGCTGGGCTCGGACATGCGCTAGGGCCATATTTTACTTCGTCGGGACAGCATCGCCGGAGCATCGCCGAAGAACTTGACCGACAGCATTGGTGTTCCGATGATCGGGGGGGCCGAGGGGTGTGCGCACATGATGTGCGATGGGTGCTGGCACTTAGCCCTTATATTGGCCTCCTATCCCTCATCAAACCTCGAGAACTCACACCCCCTTAAAGAACTTTTGAGATTTTACAGGCTTGCTGCTAGTAGCCATTCAAGTGTATGAAATGGGGACAGTTTTTTCGAATGGTCACAAAATCTTGTTCACTTTGAGTTTTTAGCTGAAGTTTTTTTTGCATGCCAACAAAAATACAGGGATCACGTCTACCAAGTGTGGGGCCAAAACTCCTTTCGAAAAAATTTGAAAAAATCTTGAACCGTAAAAAGTTTCAAAAATCATGAAAAATAGAAAACGAGTCAGCTTGCCATGAAACTTCAAATGAATGCTTAAGGGACCATTGTATGAATTTACATGCCATAAAAATGGCATTGGCATGCAGAAATATGAAGATGTGCCTAAACCTACCTATCACCCTATTGATCCACGACTTGCGCATCCCGTCTCTCTGGCCGATGTAGTGCCCGCCCGCCTGCCTGCTCGCCTGCTCGTTTCATCGGTTGGGTTAGGCATACGGAGTTCATTCCCAGTCTAAGATTGAATCAAACCGAGGGTACTGGCAGCAGGATCGGTAGCACGCAGAGGGGGACTCGGTCGATCCTCGACTTGCGCATCCTGCCCCTCTGGCTGGCTGAGCACCCGCACGCTCATTTCGTGGGTTGACTTAGGCATACGGAGTTCATTCCCTGTCTAAGCATACAGAGTTCATTCCCAGTCTAAGATCGGACCAGATTGAGGGTTAAGACAGCACATGCTGGGCTTGGGCATGTGCTGGTGCCGTATTTTTCTTCGTCGGGGCACCATCACCAGAGCATCGCTGGAGAACCTGACCAACGGCATTGGGGTTCCGACGATCGGGGGGGGCGAGGGGGTGTGTGCACATGTTGTGCGAATGGTGCTGGTACTTGGCCCTTATATTGGCCCCGTCTCCATCATCAAAGCTCGAGAACTCACACCCCCTTAAAGAGCATTTGAGATTTTACAGGTTTGCTGCCAGTAGCGATTAAAGTGTCTACAATGGGGACACTTTTTTCAAATGGACACAAAATCTTGTACACTTTGAGTTTTTAGCTGAATTTTTTTGTGCATGCCAACAAAAATATAAGGATCACGTCTACCAAGTTTGGGGCCAAAACTCCTTCCGAAAAAATTTTAAAAAATCCCGAACCGCAAAAAGTTTCGAAAATCATGAAAAATAGAAAACAAGTCGTCTTGCCATGAAACTTCATGTGAAGGCTTAAGGGACCATTGTATGAATTTACAAGCCATAAAAATGGCATTGGCATGCAGAAATATGAAGATGTGCCTAAACCCACCTACCACCCTATCGATCCACGACTTGCGCATCCCGTCTCTCGGGCCGACATAGTGCCCGCCCGTCAGCCCGCCCGTTCGTTTCGTCAATTGGCTTAGGCATATGGAGTTCATTCCCAGTCTATGATCGAATCGGACAGATGGTTGCGGCAGCAAGATCGACAGAACGCAGAGGGGGGCCCGGTCGATCCCCGGCTTACGTATCCCGCCCCTCTGGCCGACTGAGGGCCCGCACGCTCGTTTCATAGGTTGACTTAGGCATACGGAGTTCATTCCCAGTCTACGATCGGACCGAGCTGAGGGTTGCGGTAGCACATGCTGGGCTCGGGCATGTGCTAGTGGCGTATTTTTCTTCGCTGGGGCACCATCCTCGAAGCAACGCCGGAGAACCTGACCGGTGACATTGGGGTTCTGATGATCGGGGGGTTCGAAGGGGTGTGCACACATGATGTCCGATGGGTGCTGGTACTTGGCCCTTATATTAGCCCCCTATCCCTCATCAAACCTCCAAAACTCACACCCCCTTAAATAGCATTTGAGATTTTACAGGTTTGCTGCCAGTAGCCATTAAAGTGTCTGAAATGGGGACACTTTTTTCAAATGGTCACAAAATCTTGTACACTTGGAGTTTTTAGCTGAATTTTTTTGTGCACGCCAAAAAAAAAACAAGGATCACGTCTACCAAGTTTGGGGCAAAACTCCTACCGAAAAAATTTTAAAAAATCCCGAACCGTAAAAAGTTTCAAAAATCATGAAAAATAGAAAACGAGTCGTCTTGCCATGAAACTTCACGTGAAGGCTTAAGGGACCATTGTATGAATTTACATGCCATAAAAATGGCATTGGCACGTAGAAATATGAAGATGTGCCTAAACCCACCTACCACCCTATGGATCCACGGCTTGCGTATCACATCTCTCTGGCCAACGTAGTGCCCGCCCTCTCGCCGGCCCGCTCGTTTCATCGATTGGCTTAGGCATATGGAGTTCTTTCCTAGTCTATGATCCAACCGGATGGAGGGTTGTTGTAGCAGGATCGACAGCACGTAGAGGGGGATCCGGCGAATCGCCGGCTTGCGCATCCCGCCCCTCTGGCCGACTGAGCGCCCGTACGTTCGTTTCGTGGGTTGACTTAGGCATACGGAGTTCATTCCCAATCTAAGCACATGGAGCTCATTTCCAGTCTAAAATCGGATCAGACCGAGGGTTGCGGCAGCACATGCTAGCCTCGGGCATTTGCTGGTGCCGCATTTTTCTTCGTCGAGGCACCATCGCCAGAGCAACACCGGAGAACCTGACCGACGGCATTAGGGTTCCGACGATCGGGGGGGTCGGGGGGTGTGCACACATGATGTCCGATGGGTGCTGGTACTTGGCCCTTATATTGGCCCCCTATCCCTCATTAAACCTCGAGAGCTCACACCCCCTTAAAGAGCATTTGAGATTTTACAGGTTTGCTGCCAGTAGCCATTACAGTGTTTAAAATGGGGACACTCTTTTCAAATGGTCACAAAATCTTGTACACTTCGAGTTTTTGGCTGAAGTTTTTTGTGCATGCCAACAAAAATACAAGGATCACGTCTACGAAGTTTGGGGCCAAAATGCCCTTCGAAAAATTTTTTAAAAATCTTGAACCGTAAAAAGTTTCAAAAATCGTGAAAAATAAAAAACGAGTCGTCTTGCCATGAAACTTCACATGAAGGCTTAAGGGACCATTGTATGAATTTAGAAGCCATAAAAATGGCATTGGCATGCAAAAATATGAAGATGTGCCTAAACCCACCTACCACCCTATGGATCCACGGCTGGCGCATCACATCTCTCTGGTTGGCGTAGTGCCCGCCCTCTCGCCAGCCCGCTCGTTTCGCCAGCCCGCTCATTTCATCTATGATCTGATCGGACCGAGGGTTGTGGTAGCAGGATCGACAGCATGCAGAGGGGGACCCGATCGATCCCCGGCTTGCGCATGCCATCCCTATGTCCGGTTGAGCGCCCGTACGCTCATTTCGTGGGTTGACTTAGGCATACGGAGTTCATTCCCAGTCTAAGCACATGGAGTTCATTCCCAATCTAAGATCGGACGGGACAGAGGGTTGCGGCAACACTTGCTGGGCTCGGGCATATGCTGGTGCCGCATTTTGCTTCGTCGGGGCACCATTGCCGGAGCATTGCCGGAGAACCTGACCGACGGCATTGGGGTTCCAACGATCGGGGGGGCCGAGGGGGTGTGCGCACATGATGTGCGATGGGTGCTGATACTTGGCCCTTATATTGGCCCCCTATCCCTCATCAAACCTCGAGAACTCACAACCCCTTAAAAAGCATTTGAGATTTTATAGGTTTGCTGCCAGTAGCCATTAAAGTGTCTGAAATGGGGACATTTTTTCAAATGGTCACAAAATCTTGTACACTTCGACTTTTTAGCTGAATGTTTTTGTGCACACCAACAAAAATACAAGGATCACGTCTACCAAGTTTGGGGCCAAAACTCCTTTTGAAGAAATTTTAAAAAATCCCAAACCGTAAAAAGTTTCAAAAATCGTGAAAAATAGAAAACGAGTCTCCTTGCCCTGAAACTTCACGTGAAGGCTTTAGGGACCATTCTATGAATTTACAAGCCATGAAAAGGGCATTGGCATGTAGAAATATGAAGATGTGCCTAAACCCACCTACCATCCTATTGATCCACGGCTTGCGCATCCCGTCTCTTTGGCCGGCGTAGTGCCCGCCCGCCCGCTCGCTCGTTTCGTCGGTTGGCTTAGGCATACGGAGTTCATTCCCATTCTAAGATCAGACCAGACCGAGGGTTGCAACAGTAGGATCGGTAGCACGTAGAGGGGAACCCGATCGATCTCCGGTTTGCGCATCTCGCCCCGCTGGCTAGCTGAGCGCCCGCACACTCGTTTCATGGGTTGACTTAGGCATACGGAGTTCAATCCCAGTCTAAGCATACAGAGTTCCTTCCCAGTCTAAGATCAGATTGGACCGAGGGTTACGACAGCACATGCTGGGCTCGGGCATGTGCTGGTGCCGCATTTTTCTTTGTCGGGGCACCATCGTCGGAGCATCGCTGGAGAACTTGACCGGCGGCATTGGGGTTCCGATGATCGGGGGGGCCGGGGGGTGTGCGCACATGATATGCAATGGATGCTGGTACTAGGCCCTTATATTGGTCCCCTGTCCCTCATCAAATGTCGAGAACTCACACCCCCTTAAAGAGCATTTGAGATTTTACAGGTTTGCTGCCAGTAGCCATTAAAGTGTCTGAAATGGGGACACTTTTTTCAAATGGTCACAAAATCTTGTACACTTTGAGTTTTTAGCTGAATTTTTTTGGGCATGCCAACAAAAATACAAGTATGACGTCTACCAATTTTGGGGCCAAAAATCTCTCTGAAAAAATTTTAAAAAATCTCGAACCTCAAAAAGTTTTGAGAATAATGAAAAATAGAAAACGAGTCATCTTGCCATGAAACTTCACGTGAAGGCTTAAGGGACCATTGTATGAATTTAGAAGCCATAAAAATGGCTTTGGCACGTAGAAATATGAAGATGTGCCTAAACTCGCCTGCCATCCTATCGATCCACGGCTTGCGCATCCCGTCTCTCTGGCGGACGTAGCACCCGCCCGCCAACCCGCTCATTTCGTCGGTTGGCTTAGGCTTACGGAGTTCATTCCCAGTCTAAGATCGGACCAGACTGAGGGTTGCGATAGCAGATTGACAGCACGTAAAGGGGGACTCGACCGATCCCCATCTTGTGCATCCCGCCCTTCTGGCCGGTTGAGCGCCCGTACGCTCGCTTCATGTGTTGACTTAGGCATACGGAGTTCATTCCCAGTCTAAGCATATGGAGCTCATTCCCAGTCTAAGATCGGACCGAGCCAAGGGTTGCGGCAGCACATGCTGGGCTCAGGCATGTGCTAGTGCCGCATTTTTCTTCACTGGGGCACCATCCTCGGAGCAACGCCAGAAAAAACCTGACCGGCGGCATTAGGGTTCCGACGATCGGGGGGTTCGGGGGGTGTGCACACATGATGTCCGATGGGTGCTGGTACTTGGCCCTTATATTGGCCCCCCATCCCTCATCAAACCTCCAGAACTCACACCCCCTTAAAGTGCATTTGAGATTTTTCAGGTTTGCTGCCAGTAGCCATTAAAGTGTCTGAAATGGGGACACTTTTTTCAAATGGTCACAAAATCTTGTACACTTTGAGTTTTGAGCTGAATTTTTTTGTGCACGCCAAAAAAAATACAAGGATCACGTCTACCAAGTTTGGGGCCAAAAATCCTTCCAAAAAAATTTTAAAAAATCCCGAACCGTAAAAAATTTCAAAAATCATGAAAAATAGAAAACGAGTCGTCTTGCCATGAAACTTCACGTGAAGGCTTAAGGGACCATTGTATGAATTTACAAGCCATAAAAATGTCATTGGCATGTAGAAAGATGAAGATGTGCCTAAACCCACCTACAATCCTATCGATCCATGACTTGCTCATCTCATCTCTCTGTTCGACGTAGTGCCCACCCGTCCGCCCACCCGGCCGCTCGTTTCGTCGATTGCCTTAGGCATACGGAGTTCATTCCCAGTCTAAGATCCGACCGGATCAAGGGTTGTGCAGCAGGATCGGCAGCACGCAGAGGGGGACCCGGTCGATCCCCGGCTTGCGCATCCCGCCCTCCTGGCCAGCTGAGCGCCCGCACGCTCGTTTCGTGGGTTGACTTAGGCATATAGAGTTCATTCCCAGTCTAAGATCAGATCGGATCGAGGGTTGCAGCAGCACATGCTGGGCTTGAGCATGTGTTGGTGCCGTATTTTTCTTCGTTGGGGTACCATCGTCGGAGAACCTGATCGGCGGCATTGGGGTTCCAGCGATCGGGGGGGTCGGGGGGGGTCTGCGCACATGATGTGCAATGGGTGCTGGTACTTGGCCCTTATATTGGCCCCCTATCCCTCATCAAACCTTGAGACCTCACACCCCTTAAAAAGCATTTGAGATTTTACAGGTTTGCTGCCAGTAGCCATTAAAGTCTCTGAAATGGGGATGCTTTTTTCAAATGGTCAAAAAATCTTGTACACTTCGAGTTTTTAGCTTAAATTTTTTGTGCAAGCCAAAATAAATGCAAGGATCACGTCTACCAAGTTTGAGGCCAAAACTCCTTCCGAAAAAATTTTAAAAAATCCTGAACCGCAAAAAGTTTCAAAAATCATGAAAAATAAAAAACGAGTTGTCTTGCCAGGAAACTTCACGTGAAGGCTTAGGGGACCAGTGTATGAATTGACAAGCCATAAAAATGGCATTGGCATGCAGAAATATGAAAATGTGCCTAAACCCACCTACCACCCTATCGATCCACGGCTTGCGCATCACGTCTCTTTGGCCGGCGTAGTGCTCGCCTGCTCGTCGCTTTCGTCGGTTGGCTTAGGCAACTGAGTTCATTCCCAGCTAAGATCAGGATCAGAACTTAGGGTATGCGGCAGTAGGCATTAGTAGCTTGCAGAGGGGAACCCGATCGATCCCAGGCTTGCGCATCCCGCCCCTCTAGCCGACTAAGCACCCTCACGCTCGTTTTATGGGTTGACTTAGGCATACGGCGAGTTCATTCCTAGTCTAAGATCAGACCAGACCGAGGGTTGCGGCAGCAAGATTGGCAGCACACAGAGGTGGAGCCGTTCGATCCCCAGCTTGCACATCCTGTCCCTCTGGCCAGCTGAGCACCCGCATGCTCGTTTCATGGGTTGGCTTAGGCATACAGAGTTCATTCCCAGTCTAAGATCAAACCGGACTGAGGGTTGTGGCAGCAGGATCGGCAGCACACAGAGGGGGACCCGGCTGATCCTCGGCTTGCACATCTCACCCCTCTAGCCGGTTGAGCACCCGCACGCTCGTTTCGTGGGTTAACTTAGGCATACAGAGTTCACTCCCAGTCTAAGCATACGGAGTTCATTCCCAATCTAAGATCGGATTGGAACGAGGGTTGCGGCAGCACATGCTGGGCTCAGGCATGTGTTGGTGCCACATTTTTCTTCACCGGGGCACCATCACCGGAGCATCCCTGGAGAACCTGACCGACGGCATTGGGGTTTCGATGATCGGGGGGGCCGAGGGGCGACGTGTGCACATGATGTGCGGTGGGTGCTGGTACTTGGCCCTTATATTGGCCTCCTATCCCTCATCAAACCTCAAGAACTCACACCCCTTTAAAGAGCATTTGAGATTTTATAGGTTTGCTGCCAGTAGCCATTAAAGTGTCTGAAATGGGGACACTTTTTTTAAATGGCCACAAAATCTTGTACACTTCGAGTTTTTAGCTGAATTTTTTTGTGCATGCCAACAAAAATACAATGATCACGTCTACCATGTTTGGGGCCAAAACTCCTTCCGAAAATATGAAGATATGCCTAAACCTACCTACCACCCTATCGATCCACGGCTTGCTTATCCCGTCTCTCTGGTCGACGTAGTGCCCACCCTCCCGTTCGCCCGTCCGCTCGTTTCGTCGGTTGGCTTAGGCATATGGAGTTCATTCCAACTATAAGATTGGATCGAACCAAGGGTTACGGTAGCAGGATCGGTAGCAGGATCGGCAGCATGCAGAGGGGGACCCGATCAATCTTCGGCTTGCGCATCCCGCCCCTCTGGTCGGTTGAGCGCCCGCACGCTCATTTCATGGGTTGACTTAGGCATACGGAGTTCATTCCCAGTCTAAGCATACAGAGTTCATTCCCAGTCTAAGATCAGACAGGATTGAAGGTTACGACAGCACTTGCTGGGCTGGGGCATGTGCTGGTGCTGCATTTTTCTTCATCGAGGCACCATCGTCAGAGTATTGTCGGAGAACCTGACCGGCGGCATTAAGGTTCCGGCGATCGGGGGGCCCGGGGGGGTGTGCGCACATGATGTGCAATGGGTGCTGGTATTTGGCCCTTATATTGGCCCTTATCCCTCATCAAACCTCAAAAACTCACCCCCCCATAAAGAGCATTTGAGATTTTACAAGTTTGCTGCCAGTAGCCATTAAAGTGGCTGAAATGGGGACACTTTTTTCAAATAGTCATAAAATCTTGTACACTTCGAGTTTTTAGATGAATTTTTTGTGCATGCCAAAAAAAATACTAGGATCATGTCTACCAAGTTTGGGGCCAAAAATCCATCCGAAAAAATTTTAAAAAATCTCAAACCGTAAAAAGTTTTAAAAATCATGAAAAATAGAAAATGAGTCGTCTTGACATGAAACTTCATGTGAAGGCTTAAGGGACCATTGTATGAATTTACAAGCCATAAAAATGGCATTGGCACACAAAAATATGAAGATGTACCTAAACCCACCTACCACCCTATAGATCCACGGCTTGCGAATCCCATCTCTCTGGCTGGCGTAGTGCCCGCCCGCCCATTCGTTTCGTCAGTTGGCTTAGGCATACGGAGTTCATTCCCAGTCTAACATCAGACCAAACCGAGGGTTGCAGCAGCAAGATCGACAGCACACAGAGGGGGACCTGACCGATCCTCGGCTTACGCATCTCGCCCCTCTGGCCAGCTCAGTGCTCGCACGCTCGTTCCGTGGGTTGACTTAGGCATACGGAGTTCATTCCCAGTCTAAGATCGGACCGGACCGAGGGTTGTGGCAGCACATGCCGGGCCCGGGCATTTGCTGGGGCCACATTTTTCTTCGTCGGGGCACCATCGCTGGAGCATCCTCGGAGAACCTGACCGACAGCATTGGGGTTCCGACGATCGGGGAGGCCGGAGGGGGTGTGCGTATATGATGTGCGATGCGTGCTGGAACTTGGCCGTTATATTGGCCCCCTATCCCTCATCAAACCTTGAGAACTCACACCCCCTTAAAGAGCATTTGAGATTTTACAGGTTTGCCGCCAATAGCCATTAAAGTGTCTGAAATGGGGACATTTTTTTCAAATGGTCACAAAATCTTGTACACTTCGAGTTTTTAGCTGAATATTTTTGTGCATGCCAAAAAAAATGCAAGGATCACGTCTACCATGTTAGGGGCCAAAACTCCTTTCGAAAAAATTTTAAAAAATCCTGAACCGCAAAAAGTTTCCGAAATCATGAAAAATAGAAAACGAGTCGTCTTGCCATTAAACTTCACGTGAAGGTTTAAGGGACCATTGTATGAATTTACAAGCCATAAAAATGGCATTGGAATGCAGAAATATGAAGATGTGCCTAAGCCCACGTACCACCCTATCGATCCATGGCTTGCGCATCCCGTCTCTCTGGCCGACGTAGTGTCTACCCGCCTGCCCGCCCGTCCGCTCGTTTCATTGGTTAGCTTAGGCATACGAGTTCATTCTCAAAGTAAGATCGGACCATACCGAGGGTTGCGGCAGTAGGATCGGCAGCATACAGAGGGGGACCCAGCCAATCCCTGGCTTGCGCATCCCACCCTTCTGGCCGGTTCAGTGCCTGCACGCTCGTTTCGTGGGTTGACTTAGGCATACGGAGTTCATTCCTAGTCTAAGATCGAACCGGATCGAGGGTTGTGGCAGCATGATCGGCAGCACGAAAAGGGGGACCCGGTCGATCCCCGACTTGCACATCCCGCCCCTCTGGCCGGCTGAGCGCCCGCACGCTTGTTTCGTGGGTTGACTTAGGCATACGGAGTTCATTCCCAGTCTATGATCAGACCGGACCAAGGGTTGCGACAGCACATGTTGGGCTCAGGCATGTGCTGATGTCGCATTTTTCTTTGTCGGTGCACCATCGTCGGAGCATCGTCGGAGAACTTGACCGGCGGCATTAGGTTTCCGGCGATCGAGGGGCCGGGGGGTGTCCACACATGATGTGCGATGGGTGCTGCTACTTGGCCCTTGTATTGGCCCCCTATCCCTCATCAAACCTCGAGAACTCAAACCCCCTTAAAGAGCATTTGAGATTTTACAGGTTTGCTGCCAGTAGCCATTAAAGTGTCTGAAAATGGGACACTTTTTTCAAATGCTCACAAAATCTTGTACAGTTCAAGTTTTTAGGTGAATTTTGTTATGCATGCCAACAAAAATACAAGGATCACGTCTTCCAAGTTTGGGGCAAAACTCCTTCAAAAAAATTTAAAAAATCCCGAACCGTAAAAGTTTTCAAAAATCAGAAAATAGAAAAAAGTCGTCTTGCTATGAAACTTCACGTGAAGGCTTAAGGGACCCATGTATGAATTTACAAGCCATAAATGGCATTGGCCGCAGAAATATGAAGATGTGCCTAAACCCACATACCACCCTTGATCCATGGCTTGCCGCATCCCGTCTGCTCTCGGTCGGCGTAAGTTGCCTTGCCCCCCGCTCGTTTCGTCGGCTGGCTTAGGCATACGAAGTTCATTCCCAGTCTAAGATTGGACCAAACCGAGGGTTGTGGCAGCACATGCTGAGCTCGAGCATGTGCTGGTGCCGCATTTTTCTTCGTCGAGGCACCATCGCCGAAGCATCGTCGGAGAACCTGACTAGCGGCATTGGGGTTCCGACGATCGGGGGGGCCAGGGGGTGTGCGCACATGATGGGCGATGGGTGCCGGTACTTGGCCCTTATATTGGCCCCTTCTCTCTCATCAAACCTTGAGAACTCACACCCCCTTAAAGAGCATTTGAGATTTTACAGGTTTGCTACTAGTAGCCATTAAAGTGTCTAAAATGGGGACACGTTTTTCAAATGGTCACAAAATCTTGTACACTTCGAGTTTTTAGCTGAATTTTTTTGTGCGTGCCAAAAAAAATACAAAGATAACGTCTGCCAAGTTTGGACCTAAAACTCCTTCCAAAAAAATTTTAAAAAAGCCCGAACCCCAAAAAGTTTCAAAAATCATGAAAAATAGAAAACGAGTCGTCTTGCCATAAAACTTCACATGAACGCTTAAGGGACCATTGTGTGAATTTACAAGCCATAAAAATGGTATTGGCATGCAGAAATATGAAGATGTGCCTAAACCCACCTACCACCCTATCGATCCACGGCTTGTGCATCCCGTCTCTCTGGCCGACGTAGTGCCCGGCCTCCCGCCCGCCTGCCCGCTCGTTTCGTCGGTTGGCTTAGGCATACGGAGTTCATTCCCAGTGTAAGATTGGCCCAAACTGAGGGTTGCGGCAGCAGGATCGGCAGCACACCGAGGGGGACCCGGCCGATCCCCAGCTTGCGCATCCCACCCCTCTGGCCGGCTGAGCGCCCGCACGCTCGTTCCATGGGTTGACTTAGGCATACGGAGTTCATTCCCAGTCTAAGCATACGGAGTTCATTCCCAATCTAAGATCGGACTGGACCGAGGGTTGCGACAGCACATGCTGGGCTTGGGCATGTGCTGGTCCACATTTTTCTTCACCGGGGAACCGTCGCCGAAGCATCGTTGGAGAACCTGACCTGCAGCATTGTGGTTAAGGTGATTGCGGGGGCCGGGGGGTGTGCGCACATGATGTGCGATGGGTGCTGGTACTTGGCCCTTATATTGGCCCCCTATCCCTCATCAAACCTCGAGAACTCACACCCCCTTAAAGAGCATTTGAGATTTTACAGGTTTGCTGCCAGTAGCCATTAAAGTGTCTAAAATGGGGACACTTTTTTCAAATGGTCACAAAATCTTGTACACTTCGAGTTTTTAGCTGAATTTTTTTGTGAATGCCAACAAAAATACAAGGATCATGTCTACCAACTTTGGGGCAAAAACTCCTTTCAAAAAAATTTTAAAAAATCCTGAAACTCAAAAAGTTTCAAAAATCATGAAAAATAGAAAACGAGTCGTCTTGCCATGAAACTTTACGTGAAGGCTTAAGGGACCATTGTATGAATTTACATCCATAAAAATGGCAGTGACACTCAGAAAAATGAAGATGTTCCTAAACCAACCTACCACCATATTGATCCACGGCTTTCGCATCTCGTCTCTCTTGCCGACATAGTGCCCGCCCGCCCGCCCGCCTACCCGCTTCTTTCGTCGGTTGGCCTAGGCATACGGAGTTCATTCCCAGTCTAAGATCAAACTGGACCGAGGGTTGCCACAGCAGGATCGGCAGCACGTAGAGGGGGACCCGATCGATCCTCGGCTTGCGCATCCCTACCCTCTGGCCGTCTGAGCGCCCGCACGCTCATTTCGTGGGTTGACTTAGGCATACAGAGTTCATTCCCAGTCTAAGCATACATAGTTCATTCCCAGTCTAAGATCGGACTAGATCGAGGGTTGTGGCTGCACATGCTATGCTCGGGCATGTGCTGGTGCCGCATTTTTCTTCGTCGGGGCACCATCACCGGAGCATCACCGAAGAATCTAACCGACAGCATTAGGGTTCCGACGATCGGGGGGTCGGGGGGGTGTGCGCACATGATGTGTGATGGGTGCTGGTACTTGGCCCTTATATTGGCCCCCTATGCCTCATCAAACCTCGAGAACTCGCACCCCCTTAAAGAGCATTTGAGATTTTACAGGTTTGCTGCCAGTAGCCATTAGAGTGTCTGAAATGGGAACACTTTTTTCAAATGGTCACAAAATCTTGTACACTTCGAGTTTTTAGCTAAATGTTTTTGTGCATGCCAAAAAAAATACAACAATCACGTATACCAAGTTTGGGGCCAAAACACCCTCGGAAAAAATTTTAAAAAATCTCGAACTGCAAAAAGTTTCAAAAATCATGAAAAATAGATAACGAGTCGTCTTAAAATTAAACTTCACGTGAAGGCTTAAGGGACCATTGTATGAATTTACAAGCCATAAAAGTGGCATTGGCACGCAAAAATATGAAGATGTGCCTAAACCCACCTACCACCCTATCGATCCACGACTTGCGCATCCCATCTCTCTGGCCGGTGTAGTGCCCGACCGCCCGCCCGCCCGCCCACTCCTTTCGTCGGTTAGCTTAGGCATACGGAGTTCATTCCCAGTCTAAGATCAGACCGGACCGTGGGTTGCAGCAGCAGGATCGATAGCACACAGAGGGGGACCCAACCGATCCCCGGCTTGCACATCTCACCCCTCTGGCCGGCTGAGCACCCGCACGCTCGTTTCGTGGGTTGACTTAGGCATGCGGAGTTCATTCCCAGTCTAAGCACACGGAGTTCATTCCAGTCTAAGATTGGATCAAACTGAGGGTTGCGACAGCACATGCTGGGCTCGGGCATGTGCTGGTGCCGTATTTTTCTTCACCGGGGCACCATCGCCGGAGAACCTGACCGGCGGCATTGAGGTTTCGGCGATCGGGGGGTCAGGGGGTGTGCGCACATGATGTGCAATGGGTGCTGGTACTTGGCCCTTATATTGGCCCCCTATCCCTCATCAAACCTTTGGAACTCACACCCCCTTAAAGAGCATTTGAGATTTTATCGGTTTATTGCCAGTAGCCATTAAAGTGTCTGAAATGGGGTCACTTTTTTCAAATGGTCGTAAAATCTTGTACAGTTCGAGTTTTTAGCTCACTTTTTTTATGCAGGCCAAAAAAATACAAGGATCACGTCTACCAAGTTCAGGGCTAAAACTCCTTTCGAAAAAATTTTAAAAAATCACGAACCGCAAAAAGTTTTAAAAATCGTGAAAAACAGAAAACGAGTCGTCTTGCCATGAAACTTCACGTGAAGGCTTAAGGGACCATTGTATGAATTTACAAGCCATAAAAATGGCTTTGGCACGTAGAAATATGAAGATGTGCCTAAACCCACCTACCACCCTATCGATCCACGGCTTGGGCACCCCGACTCTCTGGCTGGCATGGTGCCCACCTGGCTGCTTGTTTCGTCGGTTGGCTTAGGCATGCAGAGTTCATTCCCAGTCTAAGATCAGACTGGACCAAGGGTTGCGGTAACAGGATCAGCAGCACGCAGAGAGGGACCCAGTCGATCCCCGGCTTATGCATCTCGCCCCTCTGGCCGACTGAGCGCCCGCACGCTCGTTTCGTGTGTTGACTTAGCCATACGGAGTTCATTCCAAGTCTAAGCATACGGAGTTCATTCTCAGTCTAAGATCAGACCAGATTGAGGGTTACGGTAGCACAAGCTGGGCTCGGGCATGTGCTGGTGCCACATTTTTCTTCGCTGGGGCACCATCACCGAAGCATCGCTGGGAACCTGATCGACGGCATTAGCGTTCCGATGATCGGGGGGCCGGGGGGGTATGCGCACATGATGTGCCTTGGGTGCTGGTACTTGGCCCTTATATTGGCCCCCTATCCCTCGTCAAACCTCGAGAACTCACACCCCGTTAAAGAGCATTTGAGATTTTACAGGTTTACTGCTAGTAGCCATTAAAGTGTATGAAATGGGGACACTTTTTTCAAATGGTCACAAAATCCTGTACACTTCGAGTTTTTAGTTGAATTTTTTTGTGCATGCCAACAAAAATACAAGGATCACATCTAATAAGTTTGTCACCAAAACCCCTTTTAAAAAAAATTTTAAAAAATCCCGAACCGTAAAAAGTTCAAAATGCTCTTTAAAGGTTGTCTGCCATGAAACTTCACGTGAAGGCTTAGGGGCCAATGATTTAAAGCCTAAAAATGCATGCATCACACATTGAGATGTGCCTAAACGCACCTACCCACTATCGAACACCTAATGCGCATTCCGTCTCTCGGCGACTAGTGTCCGCCCGCCCGCTGGTCGGTTGGCAAGACATAGGTGCATGCCACTAAGATCAGACCGGACCAGGTGCGCAGCAGGATCGGTAGCACGCAGGGACCCGATCGATCCTCGACTTGCCATGAACTTCTGGCCCTGAGCGCCCGCACACTCGTTTCATTGGTTGACTTAGGCATACAGAGTTTATTCCCAGTCTAAGCATACGGAGTTCATTCCCAGTTTAAGATCGGACCAGACCAGGGGTTGCGGCAGCACATGCTGGGCTCGGGCATGTGCTGGTGTCGTATTTTTCTTCATCGGGGCACCATCACCGGAGCATCGCCGGAGAACCTGACCGGCGGCATTGGGGTTCCGATGATCGGGGGGGTCGGGGCGGCTGTGCGCACATGACGTGCGATGGGTGCTGGTACTTGGCCCTTACATTGGCCCCCTATCCCTCATCAAACCTCGAGAACTCACACCCCCTTAAAGAGCATTTGAGATTTTATAGGTTTGCTGCCGGTAGCCATTAAAGTGTCTGAAATGGGGACACTTTTTTCAAATGGTCACAAAGTCTTGTACACATCGAGTTTTTAGTTGAATTTTTTTGTGCATACCAAAAAAAATACAAGGATCACGTCTACCAACTTTGGGGCCAAAACTCCTTCCGAAAAAGTTTTAAAAAATCCCGAACCGCAAAAAGTTTCAAAAATCATGAAATATAGAAAACGAGTCGTCTTGCCATGAATCTTCACGTGAAGGCTTAAGGGACCATTGTATGAATTTACAAGCCATAAAAATGGCATTTGCACATAGAAATATGAAGATGTGCCTAAGCCCACCTACCACCCTATCGATCCACGGCTTGCGCAGCCCGTCTCTCTGGCCGGCGTAGTGCCCGCCCGCCCGCTCGTTTCGTCTGTTGGCTTAGGCATACGGAGTTCATTCCCAATCTAAGATTGGACCAGACCAAGGGTTACGGTACCAGGATGGGCAGCACATAGAGAGGGACCCGACTGATCCTCGGCTTACGCATCCCGCTCCTCCGGGCGGCTGAGCGCCCGCATTCTCATTTCATGGGTTTACTTAGGCATACGGAGTTCATTCCCAGTCTAAGCATATGGAGTTCATTCCCAGTCTAAGATCGGACTAGACCGAGGGTTGGGGTAGCAAATGCTGGGCTCGGGCATGTGCTGGTGCCACATTTTTCTTCGTCGGGGCACCATCGTCGGAGCATCACCGAAGAACCTGACCGGCGGCATTAGGGTTCCGACGATCGGGGGGGTTGTGCGCACATGATGTGGATCGGACCGAGGGTTTTGGTAGCACATTCTGGGCTCAGGAATGTGTTGGTGCCGCATTTCTCTTCGCTGGGGCACCATCGCCGGAGCATCGTCGGAGAACCTGACCAGCGACATTGGGGTTCCGACGATCGGGGGGGCTGGGGGGGTTGTGCACATATGATGTGCGATGGGTGCCGGTACTTGGCCCCTATATTAGCCCCCTATCCCCCATCAAACCTCGAGAACTCACACCCCCTTAAAGAGCATTTGAGATTTTACAGGTTTGCTACCAGTAGCCATTAAAGTGTCCGAAATGGGGACACTTTTTTCAAATGGTCACAAAATCTTGTACACTTCGAGTTTTTGGCTGAATTTTTTTGTGCATGCCAACAAAAATACAAGGATCACATCTACCAAGTTTGGGCCAAAACTCCCTTCGAAAAAATTTTAAAAAATCCCAAACCACAAAAAGTTTCAAAAATCGTGGAAAATAGAAAACGAGTCGTCTTGCCACGAAACTTCACGTGAAGGCTTAAAGGACCATTGTATGAATTTACAAGCCATAAAAATGGTATTGGCATGCAGAAATATGAAGATGTGCCTAAACCCACCTACTACCCTATCGATCCACGGCTTACACATCCCGTCTCTCTAGCCGACGTAGTGCCCGCCCGCCTGTCCGCCCGCTCGTTTCGTCGGTCGGCTTAGGCATACGGAGTACATTTCTAGTCTAAGATCAGGCCAGACCAAGGGTTGCGGTAGCAGGATCGACAGCACGTAGAGGGGGACCTGATCGATCCCCGGCTTGCGCATCCCGTCCCTCTGGCTGGCTGAGCGCCCACACGCTCGTTTCTTGGGTTGACTTAGGCATACGGAGTTTATTTCCAGTCTAAGCATACGAAGTTCATTCCCAGTCTAAGATCAGACCGGACCGAGGGTTGCGACAGCACATGCTGGGATCGGGCATGTGCTGGTGCCACATTTTTTTCGCCGGGGCACCATCGTCGGAGCATCATCGGAGAACTTGATCGACGGCATTGGGGTTTCGGCGATCGGGGGGGCCGGGAGGGGTTGTGCGCACATGATGTGCGATGGGTCCTTGTACTTGGCCCTTATATTGGCCCCTTATCCCTCATCAAACCTCGAGAACTCACACCCCTTTAAAGAGCATTTGAGATTTTACAGGTTTGCTACCAGTAGCCATTAAAGTGTCTGAAATGGGGACACTTTTTTCAAATGGTCACAAAATCTTGTACACTTCGAGTTTTTGGCTGAATTTTTTTGTGCATCCCAACAAAAATACAAGCATCACGTATACCATGTTTGGGCCCAAAACAGCTTCTGAAAAAAATTTTAAAAAATCCCAAACCGCAAAAAGTTTCAAAAATAGTGAAAAATAGAAAACGAGTCGTCTTGCCATGAAACTTCACGTGAAGGCTTAAAGGACCATTGTATGAATTTACAAGCCATAAAAATGGTATTGGCATGTAGAAATATGAAGATGTGCCTAAACCCACCTACCACCCTATCGATCCACGACTTCCGCATCTCGTCTCTCTGGCCGACGTAGTGCCCGCCTGCCCGCCCGCCCGCTCGTTTCGTTGGTTGGCTTAGGCATACGTAGTTCATTCCCAGTCTAAGATTGGACAAGACCAAGGGTTGTGGCAGCAGGATCGGCAGCACGTGGAGGGGGACCCGACCGATCCCCTGCTTGCGCATCCCACCCCTCTGGCCGACTGAGCGCCCGCACGCTCGTTTCGTGGGTTGATTTAGGCATACGAAGTTCATTCCCAGTCTAAGCATACGGAGTTCATTTCCAATCTAAGATCGGACTGGACCGAGGGTTGCGACAGCACATGCTGGGCTTGGGCATGTGCTGGTCCACATTTTTCTTCACCGGGGAACCGTCGCCGAAGCATCGTTAGAGAACCTGACCTGCAGCATTGTGGTTAAGGTGATTGCGGGGGCCGGGGGGTGTGCGCACATGATGTGCGATGGGTGCTGGTACTTGGCCCTTATATTAGCCCCCTATCCCTCATCAAACCTCGAGAACTCACACCCCCTTAAAGAGCATTTGAGATTTTACAGGTTTGCTGCCAGTAGCCATTAAAGTGTCTGGAATGGGGACACTTTTTTCAAATGGTCACAAAATCTTGTACACTTTTAGTTTTTAGCTGAATGTTTTTGTGCATGCCAACAAAAATACAAGGATCACGTCTACCAAGTTTGGGGCCAAAACTCCTTTTGAAAAAATTTTAAAAAATCTCGAAACATAAAAAGTTTCAAAAATCATGAAAAATAGAAAATAAGTCGTCTTGCCATAAAACTTCACATGAAGGCTTAAGGGACCATTGTATGAATTTACAAGCCATAAAAATGGCATTGGCACGTAGAAATATGCAAATTTTTCTAAACCCACCTACCACCCTATCGATCCACGGCTTGCGCATCTTATCTCTCTGGCCGGCGTAGTGCCCGTCCGCCCGTCCGCTCATTTCGTCGGTTGGCTTAGGAATACGGAGTTCACTCCCAGTCTATGATCAGACCCGATCGAGTTTTACGGCAGCATGCAGACGGGGACCCGGTCGATCCCCGGCTTGCGCATCCCGCACCTCTGGCTAGCTGAGCGCCCGTACGCTTGTTTCGTGGGTTGACTTACGCATACAGAGTTCATTCCCAGTCTAAGCGTACGGAGTTCATTCCCAGTCTAAGATCGGACCGGACCGAGGGTTGCGGCAGCACATGCTGGGCTCAGGCATATGCTGGTGCCGCATATTTCTTCGTCAGGGCACCATCGTCGGAGCAGCGCCGGAGAACCTGACTGGCGGCATTGGGGTTCCGACAATCGGGGGGTGGGGGGTTGTCGCACATTATGTGCGATGGGTGCTGGTACTTGGCCCGTATATTGGTCCCCTATCCCTCATCAAACCTAAAGAACTCATACACCCTTAAAGAGCATTTGAGATTTTACTGGTTTGCTGCCAGTAGCCATTAAACTGTCTCAAATGGGGACACTTTTTTCAAATGATCACAAATTCTTGTACACTTCGAGTTTTTAGCTGAATTTTTTTGTGCATGCCAACAAAAATACAAGGATCATGTCTACCAAGTTTGGGGCCAAAAAACTTTCTGAAAAAATTTTAAAAAAATCCCGAACCACAAAAAGTTTTGAAAATCGTAAAAAATAGAAAACAAGTCGTCTTGCCATGAAACTTCACGTGAAGGCTTAAGGGACCATTGTATGAATTTACAAGCATAAAAATGGCATTGGCACACAGAAATATGAAGATGTGCCTAGACCCACCTACCACCCTATCGATTCACGGCTTGCGCATCCCGTCTCTCTAGCCGGCTGAGCGCCCGCACATTTATTTCATGGGTTGACTTAGGCATACAGAGTTCATTCCCAGTCTAAGAAATATAAAGATCGGACCAGACCGAGGGTTGCGGCACAACATGCTAGGCTCAGGCATGTGCTGGTGTCATATTTTTCTTCACCGAGGCACCATCCCCGGAGCCTCATCGGAGAACCTGACCGGCGGCATTGGGGTTCCAGTGATCGGGGGGCCGGGGGGTGTGGGCACATGATGTGCGATGGGTGCTGGTACTTGGCCCTTATATTGGCCCCCTATCCCTAATCAAACCTTGAGAACTCTCACCCCCTTAAATAGCATTTGAGATTTTATAGATTTGCTGTCAGTAGCTATTAAAGTGTCCGAGATGGGGACACTTTTTTCAAATGGTCACAAAATGTTGTAGACTTTGAGTTTTTAGCTGAATTTTTTTGTGCATGCTAAAAAAAATACAAGGATCACGTCTACGAAGTTTGGGGCCAAAACTCGTTCCAAAAAAATTTTAAAAAATCTAGAACTGCAAAAAGTTTTGAAAATCATGAAAAATAGAAAATACTTCGTCTTGCCATGAAACTTCACGTGAAGGCTTAAGGGACCATTGTATGAATTTACATGAAATAAAAATGGAATTGGCATGTAGAAATATGAAGATGTGCCTAAACTCACCTACCACCCTATCGATCCACGGCTTGCGCATCCCGTCTCTCTGGCCGGCGTACTGCCCGACCGCCCGCCCGCCTGCTCATTTCATCGGTTGGCTTAGGCATACGGAGTTAATTCCCAGTCTAAGATCGGACCAGACCAAGGGTTGCGGCAGTAAGATCAACAGCACACAGAAGGGGACCCGACCGATCCCCGGCTTGTGCATCCCGCCCCTCTGGCCAGCTGAGCATCCGCACGCTCGTTTTGTGGGTTGACTTAGGCATACGAAGTTCATTCTGAGTCTAAGCATAGAAGTTCACTCCCAGTCTAAGATCAGACCAGAATGAGGGTTGCGGCAGAACATGCTGGGCTCGTGCATGTGTTGGTGTCACATTTTTCTTCGTCGGGGCACTATCGTCGGAGCGTCACCGGAGAACTTGACCGGCGACATTGGGGTTCTGGCGATCGGGGGGGTCGAGGGGGTTGTGCTCACATGATGTGTGATGGGTGCTGGTACTTGGCCCTTATATTGGCCCCCTATCCCTCATCAAACCTCGAGAACTCACACCCCCTTAAAGAGTATTTGAGATTTTACAGGTTTGCTGCCAGTAGCCATTAAAGTATTTAAAATCGGGACACTTTTTTCAAATGGTCACAAAATCTTGTACACTTCAAGTTTTTACCTGAATTTTTTTATGCACACCAAAAAAAATACAAGGATCATTTCTACCAAGTTTGGGGCCAAAACTAATTCGGAAAAAATTTTAAAAAATTTCGAACCGCAAAAAGTTTCAAAAATCGTGAAAAATAGAAAATGAGTTGTCTTGCCATGAAACTTCACGTGAAGGCTTAAGGGATCATTGTATGAATTTACGAGCCATAAAATGGCATTGGCATGCAGAAATATGAAGATGTGCCTAAACCCACCTACCACCCTATCGATCCACGGCTTGTGCATCCCGTCTCTCTGGCCGGTATAGTGCCCGCCCGCCAGCCCGCTCATTTCGTCGATTGGCTTAGGCATACGGAGTTCAATCTCAGTCTAAGATCAGACCGGACCGAGGGTTGTGGCAGTAGGATCGGTAGCACACAGAGTGGGACTCAATCGATCCCCGGCTTACGCATCCCGCCCCTCTGGTCGGCTGAGCACCCGCACGCTCATTTCGTGGGTTGACTTAGGCATATGGAGTTCATTCCCAGCCTAAGCATACAGAGTTCATTCCCAGCCTAAGCATACGGAGTTCATTCCCAATCTAAGATCGGACCAGACCAAGGGTTGCGGCAGCACTTGCTGGGCTTGGCCATGTGTTGGTGCCGTATTTTTCTTCGTCGGGGCACCATCGTCGGCGGATCGTTGGAGAACCTGATCAGCGACGTTGAGGTTTGGCGATCGGGGGGGCCGGGGGGTGTGCGCACATGATGTGTGATGAGTGCTGATACTTGGCCCTTATATTGGCCCCCTATCCCTCATCAAACCTCAAGAACTCTCACCCCTTAAAGAGCATTTGAGATTTTACAGCTTTGCTGCCAGTAGCCATCAAAGTGTCTGAAATTTGGACACTTTTTTCAAATGGTCACAAAATCTTGCACACTTTGTGTTTTTAGCTGAATTTTTTTATGCATGCCAAAAAAAACACAAGGATCACATCCACCAAGTTTGATGCCAAAACTCCTTCACAAAAAATTTTAAAAAATCCCGAACCGTAAAAAGTTTTGAAAATCGTGAAAAATAGAAAACGAGTCGTCTTGCCATGAAACTCACGTGAAGGCCTTAAGGGACTATTGTATGAATTTATAAGCCATAAAATGGCATGGGATGCAGAATATGAAGATGTGCCTAAACCCACCTTACCACCCTATCGATCCACGGCTTGGCATCTCGTCTCTTGGCCGACCGTAGTGCTCGCCCCGCCCGTCCGGCCCGCCCGGCCCGATCGTTCGTCGGTTGGCTTAGGCTTCATAGGTTCATTCCCATATAGATCAGACCGGACTGAGGATTGCCAGCAGCGCTGATCGCAGCACACAGAGGGGGGACTCGGTCGATCCCAGCTTGCGCATCCACCGTTGCCGATAGAGCACCCACATGCTCGTTTCATGGGTTGACTTAGGCATACGAAGTTCATTCCCAGACTAAGCATACGGAGTTCATTCCCAGTCTAAGACCGGATCAGACCGAGGGTTAAAGCAGCACATGCTGGGCTCGGGCATGTGTTGTTGTCGCATTTTTCTTCGTCGGGGCACAATCGCCGGAGAACCAGACCGGCGGCATTGGGGTTCCTGCGATCGGGAGGCCGGGGGGGTGTGCGCACATGATGTGGATGGGTGCTGGTACTTGGCCCTTATATTGGCCCCCTATCCCTCATCAAACCTCGAGAACTCACACCCCCATAAAGAGCATTTGAGGTCTTACAAGTTTACTGCCAGTAGCCACTAAAGTGTCTGAAATGGGGACACTTTTTTCAAATGGTCACAAAATCTTGTACACTTCGAGTTTCTAGCTGAATTTTTGTGTGCATGCCAACAAAAATACAAGGATCACGTCTACCAAGTTTAGGGGCACAACTCCTTCTGAAAAAATTTAAAAAAATCTCGAACCGTAAAAAGTTTCAAAAATCATGAAAAGTAGAGAACGAGCCGTCTTGCCATGAAACTTCATGTGAAGGCTTAAGGGACCATTGTATGAATTGACAAGCCATAAAAATGGCATTAGCTGGCAGAAATATGAAGATGTGCCTAAACCCACCTACCACCCAATCGATCCATGGCTTGCGCATCCCGTCTCTCTGGCTAGCGTAGTGCCCGCCAGCGTGCCCGCCCCGTTCGTTTCGTCGGTTGGCTTAGGCATACGGTGTTCATTCCCAGTCTAAGATCAGACTGGATCAAGGGTTGCAGAAGCAAGATCAGTAGCATGCAGAGGGGGACCCAGCCGATCCCTGGCTTGTGCATCCCGCCCCTCTGGTCGGCTGAGCGCCCGCACGCTTGTTCCGTGGGTTGACTTAGGCATACGGAGTTCATTCTCAGTCTAAGCATACGGAGTTCATTCCCAGTCTAAGATCGGACCAGACTGAGGGTTATGGTAGCACATGCTGGGCTCGGGCATGTGCTTGTGTCATAATTTTCTTCGCCGGGGCACCATCATCGGAGCATCGTCGGAGAACCTGACCGACGGCATTGGGGTTCTAGCGATCGAGGGGGCCGGAGGGGGGGTGTGGCACATGATGTGCGATGGGTGCTGGTACTTGGCCCTTATGTTGGCCTCTATGTTGACCCCCTATCCCTCATCAAACCTTGAGAACTCACACCCGCTTAAAGAGCATTTAAGATTTTACAGGTTTGCTGCTAGTAGCCATTAAAGTGTCTGAAATGGGGACACTTTTTTCAAATGGTCACAAAATCTTGTATACTTCGAGTTTTTAGCTGAATATTTTTGAGGATGCCAACAAAAATACAAGGATCACGTCTACAAAGTTTGGGGCCAAAACTCCTTCTTAAAAATTTTAAAAAATCCCGAACTGTAAAAAGTTTCAAAAATCATGAAAAATAGAAAACGAGTCGTCTTGCCATGAAACTCACGTGAAGGCTTAAGGGACCATTGTATGAATTTACAAGCCATAAAAATGTCATTGGCATGTAGAAATATGAAGATGTGCCTGAACCCACCTACCACCCTATCGATCCATGACTTCCGCATCCCGTCTCTCTGGCCGGCGTAGTGCTCGCCCGCCCGCCTGCCCGTTCGTTTCGTCGGTTGGCTTAGGCATATGGAGTTCATTCCCAGTCTGAGATTGGATCGGACTGAGGGTTGCAGTAGCAGGATCGGCAGCATGCAGAGGGGGAGCCGACCGATCCTCGGCTTGCGTATCCCGCCCCTCTGGCCGGCTGAGTGCCTGCACGCTCATTTCGTGGGTTGACTTCGGCATACGGAGTTCATTCCCAGTCTAAGCATACGGAGTTCATTCAAAATTTAAAATCGAACCGGACCGAGGGTTGCGACAGCACATGATGGGCTCGGGCATGTGCTGGTACCATATTTTTCTTCGTCGAGGCACCATCGTCGGAGCATCGCTGGAGAAGCTGACCGGCGGCATTGGGGTTCCGATGATCGGGGGGGCCGGAAGGGGGGGTGTGCGCACCTAATGTGTGATGGGTACTCGTACTTGGCCCTTATATTGGCCCCCTATCCCTCATCAAACCTCAAGAACTCACACCCCCTCAAAGAGCATTTGAAATTTTACAGGTTGCTGTCAGTAGCCATTAAAGTGTCTGAAATTGGGACACTTTTTTCAAATGGTCACAAAATCTTGTACACTTCGAGTTTTTAGTTGAGTTTTTTTGTCCATGCCAAAAAAAATAAAAGGATCACGTCTACTAAGTTTGGGGCCAAAACTCCTTCCGAAAAAAATTTAAAAAAATCCCTAACCGTAAAAAGTTTTAAAATTCGTGAAAAATAGAAAACGAGTCGTCTTGCCATGAAACTTCACGTGAAGGCTTAAGGGACCATTGTATGAATTTACAAGCCATAAAAATGGCATTGGCACACAGAAATATGAAGATGTGCTTAAACCACTTACCACCCTATCGATCCACGGCTTGCGCATCCCGTCTCTTTGGCCGGTGTAGTGCCCACCCGCTCGCTCGCACGCTCGTTTCGTCGGTTGGCTTAGGCATACGGAGTTCATTTCCAGTCTAAGATCAGACCAGACTAAGGGTTGCAGCACCAGGATTGGCAGCACGCAGAGGGGGACTCGACCAATCCCCGGCTTGCGCATCCCGCCCCTCTGGCCAGTTGAGCGCCCGCATGCTCGTTTCGTGGGTTGACTTAGGCATACGGAGTTCATTCCCAGTCTAAGATCGGACCGGACCGAGGTTGTGGCCGCAGATGCTGGGCTTCGGCTTGTGCTGGTGCCACATTTTTCTTTGCCGGGGCACCATCGTCGGAGAACCTGACCTGCGGCATTGGGGTTCCGACGATCGGGGGGCCGGGGGGTGTGCGCACATGATGTGCGATGGGTGCTGGTACTTGGCCCTTATATTGGCCGCCTATCCCTCATCAAACCTCGAGAACTCACACCCCCTTAAAGAGCATTTGAGATTTTACAGGTTTGCTGCAGTAGCCATTAAAGTGTCTGAAATGGGGACACTTTTTTCAAATGGTCACAAAATCTTGTACACTTCGAGTTTTTAGCTGAATTTTTTTGTGCATGCCAAAAAAATACAAGGATCACGTTCTACCAAGTTTGGGGCCAAAACTCCTTCCGAAAAAATTTTAAAAAATCCCGAACCTCAAAAAGTTTTGAAAATCGTGAAAAATAAAAATGAGTCGTCTTGCCATGAAACTTCACGTGAAGGCTTAAGGGACCATTGTATGAATTTACAAGCCATAAAAATGGCATTGGCACGCAGAAATATGAAGATGTGCCTAGACCCACCTACCACCCTATCGATCCACGGCTTGTGCATCCCGTTTCTCTGGCCAGCGTAGTGCCCGCCTGCCCGCCCGCTCATTTCCTCCATTGGCTTAGGCATACGGAGTTCATTCCCAGTCTAAGATCGGATCAGACCAAGGGTTACGGTAGCAGGATTGACAGCACGCAGAGGGGGACCCGGTCGATCCTCGGTTTGTGCATCTCGCCCCTGTGGCCGGCTGAGCGCCCGCACGCTCATTTTATGGGTTGACTTAGGCATATGGAGTTCGTTCCCAGTCTAAGCATACGGAGTTCATTCCCAATCTAAGATCGGACCAAACCAAGGGTTGCGGTAGCACATGCTGGGCTCGGGCATGTGCTGGTGCCACATTTTTCTTAGTCGGGGCACCATCGTCGGAGCATCATCGGAGAACCTGACCAGCGGCATTGGGGTTCCGACGATCGGGGGGCCGGGGGGTGTGCGCACATGATGTGCGGTGGGTGCTGGTACTTGGCCCTTATATTGGCCACCTATCCCTCATCAAACCTCGAGAACTCACACCCCCTTAAAGAGCATTTGAGATTTTACAGGTTTGCTGCCAGTAGCCATTAAAGTGTCTGAAATGGGGACACTTTTTTCAAATGGTCACAAAATCTTGTACACTTCAAGTTTTTAGCTGAATTTCTTTGTGCATACCAACAAAAATACAAGGATCACGTCTACCAAGTTTGGGGCCAAAACTCCTTCCGAAAAAATTTTAAAAAATCCTGAACCACAAAAAGTTTTGAAAATCGTGAAAAATAGAAAACGACTCGTCTTGCCATGAAACTTCACGTGAAGGCTTAAAGGACCATTGTATGAATTTACAAGCCATAAAAATGGCATTGGCACATAGAAATATGAAGATGTGCCTAAACCCACCTACCACCCTATCGGCGTAGTGCCCGCCCGCCCGTCCGTTAGTTTCGTCGGTTAGCTTAGGCATACGGAGTTAATTCCCAGTCTAAGATCAGACCGGACTGAAGGTTGCGGTAGCAAAATCGATAGCACATAGAGGGGGACCCGGTCGATCCCCGACTTGCGCATCCCGCCCCTCTAGCCGGTTGAGCACCCGTACGCTCGTTTCGTGGGTTGACTTAGGCATACAGAGTTCATTCCCAGTCTAAGCATACAGTGTTTATTCCCAGTCTAAGATCGGATAGAACCGAGGCTTGCGGCAAGCACATGCTGGGCTCGGGCATGTGCTGGTGTCGCATTTTTCTTCGTCGGGGCACCATCGTCGATGCAATGCTGGAGAACCTGACCGACGGCATTGGGTTTCCGGCGATCGAGGGGCCGGGGGGTGTGCGCACATGATGTACGATGGGTGCTTGTACTTGGCCCTTATATTGGCCCCTTATCCCTCATCAAACCTCGAGAACTGACACCCCCTTAAAGAGCATTTGAGATTTTACAGGTTTGCTGCCAGTAGCCATTAAAGTGTCTGAAATGGGGACACTTTTTTCAAGTGGTCACAAAATCTTGTACATTTCGAGTTTTTAGCTGAATTTTTTTGTGCATGCCAATAAAAATACAAGGATCACGTCTACCAAGTTTGGGGCCAAAACTCCTTCGAAAAAAATTTTAAAAAATCACGAACCGTAAAAAGTTTCAAAAATCATGAAAAATAGAAAACGAGTCATCTTGCCATGAAACTTCACGTGAAGCCTTCTGGGAACATTGTGTGAATCTACAAGCCATAAAAATGGCACTGTCACGTTGAAATATGAAGATGTGCCTAAACCCACCTACCACCCTATCGATCCAAGGGTTACGCATCCCAGCCTAAGATCAGACCGGACCGAGGGTTGCGGCAGTAGAATCGACAGCACGTAGAGGGGAACCCGACCGATCTCGGGCTTGCGCATCCCGCCCCTCTGGCTGGCTCAGCACCCGCACGCTCGTTTCGTGGGTTGACTTAGGCATACGGAGTTCATTCCCAGTCTAAGCATATGGAGTTCATTCCCAGTCTAAGATCAGACCAGACCGAGGGTTGCGACAGCACATGCTGGGCTCGGGCATGTGCTGCTGCTGCATTTATATTCGCTGGGGCACCATCGCCGGAGCATCGCCGGAGAACCTGACAGGCGGCATTGGGGTTCCGACCATCGGGGGGGTCGGGGGGGTGTGCGCACATGATGTGCGATGGGTGCTGGTACTTGGCCCTTATATTGGCCCCCTATCCCTCATCAAACCTTGAGAACTCACACCCCCTTAAAGAGCCTTTGAGATTTTACAGGTTTGCTGCCAGTAGCCATTAAAGTGTCTGAAATGGGGACACTTTTTTCAAATGGTCACAAAATCTTGTGCACTTTGACTTTTTAGCTGAATTTTTTTGTGCATGCCAACAAAAATACAAGGATCACGTCTACCAAGTTTGGCTCCAAAAATACTTGCAAAAAAATTTTAAAAAATCCCGAACTGCAAAAAGTTTTGAAAATCATGAAAAATAGAAAACGAGTCGTCTTGTCATGAAACTTCACGTGAAGGCTTAAGGGACAATTGTAAGAATTTACAAGCCATAAAAATGGCATTCGCACACAGAAATAAGAAGACATGCCTAAACCCACCTACCACCCTATCGATCCACGGCTTGCGCATCCCGTCTCTCTGGCCAAGGTAGTGCCCGCCCTTCCCGGCCGCCCACTCGTTTCGTCGGTTGGCATAGGCATACGGAGTTCATTCCCAGTCTAAGATCGGACCAGACTGAGGGTTGTGGTAGTAGGTTCGGTAGCATGTAGAGGGGGACCCGGCCGATCCCCGGCTTGTGCATCCAGCCCCTCTGGTCGGCTGAGCGCCCGCACACTTGTTTCGTGGGTTGACTTAGGCATACGGAGTTCATTCCCAGTCAACGCAAACAGAGTTCATTCCCAGTCGAACATCGGACCGGATCGAGGGTTACGGCAGCACATGCTGGCTCAGGCATGTGCTGGTGCCGCATTTTTCTTCGTCGGGTCACCATCGTCGGAGCATCGTCAGAGAACCTGACCGACGGCATTGGGGTTTCGGCGATCGGGGGGCCTGAGGGGGTGTGTGCACATGATGTGTGCACATGATGTGCGATGGGTGCTGGTACTTGGCCCTTATATTGGCCCCCTATCCCTCATCAAACCTCAAGAACTGACACCCCCTTAAAGAGCTTTTGAGATTTTACAGGTTTGCTGCCAGTAGCCATTAAAGTGTCAGAAATGGGGACAGTTTTTTTGAAATGGTCACAGAATCTTGTGCAATTCGAGTTTTTAGCTGAATTTTTTTGTGCATACAAACAAAAAAACAAGGATCACGTCTACCAAGTTTGGGGCCAAAAATCTTTCCAAAAAAATTTTAAAAAATCATGAACCGTAAAAAGTTTCAAAAATCGTAAAAAATAGAAAACGAGTCGTCTTGCCATGAAACTTCACGTGAAGGCCTCAGGGAACATTGTATGAATCTACAAGCCATAAAAATGGCATTGGCACACAGAAATATGAAGATGTACCTAAACCCACCTACCACCCTATCGATCCACGGCTTGCGCATCCAGTCTCTCTGGTCGACGTGGTGCCCGCCCACCCGCCCTTCCGCTCGTTTCATCGGTCGGCTTAGGCATACGTTGTTCATTCCCAGTCTAACATCAGACTGGACTGAGGGTTGCGGTCGTAGGATCAGCAGCACGTAGAGGGGGACCCGACCGATCCTCGGCTTGTTAATCCCGCCCCTTTAGCCGGCTGAGCGCCCGCACGCTCGTTTTGTGGGTTGACTTACGCATACGGAGTTCATTCCCAGTCTAAGATCTGACTAAACCGAGGGTTGCGGCAGCACATCCTGGGCTCGGGCATGTGCTCGTGCCGCATTTTTCTTCGTCAGGGCACCATCGTCGAAGCATCGTCGGAGAACCTGACAGGCAGCATTGGGGTTCCGGTGATCGGGGGGCCGGGGGGGTGTTTGCACATGATGTGTGATGGGTGCTGGTACTTGGCCCTTATATTGGCCCCCTATCCCTCATCAAACCTCGAGAACTCACACCGCCTTAAAGAGCATTTGAGATTTTACAGGTTTGCTGCCAGTAGCCATTAAAGTGTCTGAAATGGGGACACTTTTTTCAAATGGTCACAAATCTTGTACACTTCGAGTTTTTAGCTGAATTTTTTTGTGCATACCAACAAAAATACAAGGATCATGTCTACTAAGTTTGGGGCCAAAACTCCTTCCAAAAAAATTTTAAAAAATCCCGAACTGTAAAAAGTTTTGAAAATCGCGAGAAATAGAAAACGAGTCGTCTTGCCATGAAACTTCACATGAAGGCTTAAGGGACCATTGTATGAATTTACAAGCCATAAAAATGGCATTGGCATGCAGAAATATGAAGATGTACCTAAACCCACCTACCACCCTATCGATCCACGCTTGCGCATCCTGTCTCTCTGGTCGGCGTAGTGCCCGCCCGCCCACCTGTCCACCCGCTTGCTCGTTTCGTCGGTTGGCTTAGCCATACGGAGTTCATTCCCAGTCCAAGATTGGACCAGACTGAGGGTTGCAACAGCAGGATCGATAGCACATAGAGGCGGACCCGACCGATCCCCGGCTTGCGCATCCCGCCCCTTTGGCCGGCTGAGCGCCCGCACGCTCGTTTCATGGGTTAACTTAGGCATACGGAGCTCATTCCCAGTCTAAGCATACGGAGTTCATTCCCAGTCTAAGATCAAACCAGACCAAAGGTTGCGATAGCACATGCTGGGCTTGGGCATGTGCTGGTGCTACATTTGTCTTCGTCGGGGCACCATCGTCGGAGCATCACCAGAGAACCTGACCGACGGCATTGTGGTTCCGGCAATCGGGGGGGCCGGGGGGGTTTGCACACATGATGTGCGATGGGTGCTGGTACTTGGCCCTTATATTGGCCCCCTATCCCTCATCAACCTCGAGAACTCACAGCCCCTTAAAGAGCATTTGAGATTTTACAGGTTTGCTGCCAGTAGCCATTAAAGTGTCTGAAATGGGGACACTTTTTTCAAATGGTCACAAAATCTTGTACACTTAGAGTTTTTAGCTGAATTTTTTTGTCCATACCAAAAAAATACAAGGATCACGTCTACCAAGTTTAGGGCCAAAACTCCTTCCGAAAAAATTTTAAAAAATCACGAACCGCAAAAAGTTTTGAAAATCATGAAAAATAGAAAACGAGTGTCTTGCTGTGAAACTTCACGTGAAGCCTTAAGGGACCATTGTATGAATTTACAAGCCATAAAATTGGCATTGGCATGCAGAAATATGAAGATGTGCCCAAACCCACCTACCACCCTATCGATCCACGGCTTGCGCATCCCGTCACTCTGGCTGACGTAGTGCCCGCCCGCTCGTTTCGTCGGTTGGCTTAGGTATACGGAGTTCATTCCCAGTCTAAGATCAGACCATATCAAGGGTTGTGGCAATAGGATCGACAGCATGCAGAGGGGGACCCGACCGATCCCCAGCTTGCGCATCCCGCCCCTCTGGCCGGCTGAGCGCTCGCACGCTCGTTTCGTGGGTTGACTTAGGCATACGGAGTAAATTCCTAGTCTAAGCATATGGAGTTCATTCCCAGTCTAAGATCAGACCAGATCGAGGGTTGTGACAGCACATGCTGGGCTCGGGCATGTGCTGGTGCTGCATTTTTCTTTGCCAAGGCACCATCGCCAGAGCATCACCGGAGAACCTGACCGACAGCATTAGGGTTCCGACGATCGGGGGGGCCGAGGGGGTTGTGCGCACATGATGTGCGATGAGTGCTGGAACTTGGCCCTTATACTAGCCCCTTATCCCTCATCAAACCTCGAGAACTCACACCCCCTTAAAAGAGCATTTGAGATTTTACAGGTTTGCTACCAATAGCCATTAAAGTGTCTAAAATGGGGACACTTTTTTCAAATGGTCACAAAATCTTGTACACTTTGAGTTTTTAGCTGAATTTTTTTGTGCATGCCAACAAAAATACAAGGATCACGTCTACCAATTTGGGGCCAAAACCCCTTCCGAAAAAATTTTAAAAAATCCTGAACCACAAAAAGTTTTGAAAATCATGAAAAGTAGAAAACGAGTCGTCTTGCCATGAAATTTCACGTGAAGGCCTAAGGGACCATTGTATGAATTTTCCAGCCATAAAAATGGCATTGGCATGCAGAAATATGAAGATGTGCCTAAACGCACCTACCACCCTATCGATCCATGGCTTGCGCATCCCGTCTCTCTGGCTGGCGTAGTGCCCGCCCGCCCGCCCGTTTGTTTCGTCGGTTGGTTAGGCATAAAAAGTTCATTCCTAGTCTAAGATCAGATCGGATCGAGTTTTGTGGCAGCACAATCGGTAGCACGTAGAGGGGGACCTAGCCGATCCCCGGCTTGCGCATCTCACCCCTCTGGCTGGCTGAGCGCCCGCATGCTCATTTCGTGGGTTGACTTAGGCATACGGAGTTCATTCCCAGTCTAAGCATACGAAGTTCATTCCCAGTCTAAGATCGGATCGGATCGAGGGTTACGGCAGCACATGCTGGGCTCAGGCATGTGCTGGTGTCGCATTTTTCTTCGTCGGGGCACCATCACCGGAGAACCTGACCGACGGCATTGGGGTTCCGACGATCGGTGGGGCCAGAGGGGGTGTTTGCACATGATGTGCGATGGGTGCTGGTACTTCACCCTTATATTCACCCCCTATCCCTCATCAAACCTTGAGAACTCACACCCCCTTAAAGAGCATTTGAGATTTTACAGGTTTGCTGCCAGTAGCCATTAAAGTGTCTGAAATGGGGACACTTTTTTTGCAAAATCTTGTACACTTCGATTTTTTAGCTGAATGTTTTTGTGGATGCCAACAAAAATACAAGGATCACGTCTACCAAGTTTAGGGAAAAAACTCCTTCCAAAAAAAGTTTAAAAAATCACGAACCGAAAAAAGTTTCAAAAATCGTGAAAAATAGAAAACGAGTTGTCTTACCATGAAACTTCACATGAAGGCTTAAGGGACCATTGTATGAATTTCCAAGCCATAAAAATGGCATTGGCATGCAGTAATATGAAGATGTGCCTGAACCCACCTACCACCCTATCGATCCACGGCTTGCGTATCCCGTCTCTCCGACCGGCGTAGTGCCTGCCCACTCATTTCGTCGGTTGGCTTAGATATACTGAGTTCATTCCCAGTCTAAGATCAGACTGAACCGAGGGTTGCGACAGCTGGATCGGCAGCACGCAGAGGGGGACCCGGCCAATCCCCGGCTTGCTTATCCTGCCCCGCTGGCCTACTGAGCGCCTGCACGCTCGTTCCGTGGGTTGACTTACGCATATGGAGTTCATTCCCAGTCTAAGCATACGGAGTTCATTCCCAGTCTAAGATCTGACCAGACTGAGGGTTGCGACAGCACATCCTGGGCTCAGGCATGTGCTGGTGCCGCATTTTTCTTCGTCGGGGCACCCTCACCAGAGCATCGTCGGAGAACCTGACCGGTGGCATTGGGGTTCCGACGATCGAGGGGCCGGGGGGGTGTGCGCACATGATGTGTGCACATGATGTGCGATGGGTGCTGGTACTTGGCCCTTATATTGGCCCCCTATCCCTCATCAAACCTTGAGAACTGACACCCCCTTAAAGAGCGTTTGAGATTTTACAGGTTTGCTGCCAGTAGCCATTAAAGTGTTTGAAATGGGGACACTTTTTTCAAATGGTCACAGAATCTTGTGCAATTCGAGTTTTTAGCTGAATTTTTTTGTGCATGCCAACAAAAATACAAGGATCACGTCTACCAAGTTTAGGGCCAAAACTCCTTCGAAAAAAATTTTAAAAAATCACGAACCGCAAAAAGTTTCAAAAATCGTGAAAAATAGAAAACGAGTCATCTTGCCATGAAACTTCATGTGAAGGCTTCAGGGAACATTGTATGAATCTACAAGCCATAAAAATGGCACTGTTACATAGAAATATGAAGATGTGCCTAAACCCACCTACCACCCTATCGATCCACGGCTTACGCATCCCGTCTCTCTAACCGACGTAATGCCCGCCCGCCCGCCCGCTCGTTTCGTCGGTCGGCTTAGGCATATGAAGTTCATTCCCAGTCTAAGATTGAACCAGACTGAGGGTTGTGGTAGCAGGATCGGCAGCACGCAGAGGGGGACCCGACCGATCCTCGGCTTGCGCATCCTTTCCCTTTGGCCGACTAAGCGCCCGCACGCTTGTTCCGTGGGTTGACTTAGGCATACGGAGTTCATTCCCAGTCAAAGATCGGATCAGACCGAGGGTTGCGATAGCACATGCTGGGCTCGGGCATGTGCTGGTGCCGCATTTTTCTTCGCCGGGGCACCATCGCCAGAGCATCATCAGAGAAGCTGACCGGCGGCATTGGGGTTCTGGCGATCGGGGGGGTCGGGGGGGTGTGCGCACATGATGTGCGATGGGCGCTGGTACTTGGCCCTTATATTGGTGCCCTATCCCTCATCAAACCCCGAGAACTCAGACCCCATTAAAGAGCATTTGAGATTTTACAGGTTTGTTGCCAGTAGCCTTTAAAGTGTCTAAAATGGGGACACTTTTTTCAAATGGTCACAAAATCTTGTACACATCGAGTTTTTAGCTGAATTTTTTTGTACATGCGAACAAAATAAAAGGATCACGTCTACCAAGTTTGGGGAAAAAAATCCTTCCAAAAATATTTTAAAAAATCTCAAACCGCAAAAAGTTTCAAAAATCATGAAAAATAGAAAACGAGTCGTCTTGCCGTTAAACTTCACGTGAAGGCTTAAGGGACCATTGTATGAATTTACAAGCTAGAAAATGGCATTGGCACGCAAAAATATGAAGATGTGCCTAAACCCACCTACCACCCTATTGATCCACGACTTGCATATCCAGTCTCTCTGGCCGGCGTAGTGCCCGCCCGTCCGCCCGCCCGTTTGTTTCGTCGGTTGGCTTAGGCATATGGAGTTCATTCCCAATCCAAGATCGGACCGGACTGAGGGTTGTGATAGTAGGATCAACAACACATAGAGGGGACCCTGCCAACCCCCGACTTGCGCATCCCGCCCCTCTAGCTGGCTTATTGCCTGCCCACCCGCCCACCCGCTCGTTTCGTCGGTTGGCTTAGGCATACGGAGTTCATTCCCAATCTAAGATCGGACCGGACCGAGGGTTATGGTAGCAAGATCGACAGCATGCAAAGGGGGACCCAACTGATCCTTGGCTTGTGCATCCCACCCCTTGAGCATGTGCTGGTGCCACATTTTTATTCGCCGGGGCACCATCGCTGGAGAACCTGACCGGTGGCATTAGGGTTCCGACAATCGGGGGGCCGGGGGGTGTGCGCACATAATGTGTGATGGGTGCTGGTACTTGGCCCTTATATTGGCCCCCTATCCCTCATCAAACCTCGAGAACTCACACCCCCTTAAAGAGCATTTGAGATTTTACAGGTTTGCTGCCAGTAGCCATTAAAGTGTCTGAAATGGGGACACTTTTTTCAAATGGTAACAAAATCTTGTACACTTTGAGTTTTTCGCTGAATTTTTCTATGCATGCCAACAAAAATACAAGGATCACATCTACCAAGTTTGGGGCCAAAACTTCTTTCAAAAAAAATTTTAAAAAATCCCAAACCGTAAAAAGTTTCAAAAATCATGAAAAATTGAAAATGAGTCGTCTTGCCATGAAACTTCACGTGAAGGCTTAAGGGACGATTGTATGAATTTACAAGCAACAAAAATGGCATTGGCATGCAGAAATATGAAGATGTGCCTAAACCCACCTACCACCCTATCGATCCACGGCTTGCGCATCCGTCTCTCTGGCCGGCAAAGTGCCCGCCCGCTCGTTTCGTCTGTTGGCTTAGGCATACGGAGTTCACTCCCAGTCTAAGATCAGACCAGACTGAGGGTTACAGTAGCATGATCGACATCACATAGAGGGGGACCCGACCGATCTCCAACTTGCGCATCCCGCCCCTCTAGCCGGCTAAGTGCCTGCACGTTCGTTTCGTGGGTTGACTTAGGCATACGGAGTTCATTCCCAGTCTAAGCGTACAAAGTTCATTCCCAGTCTAAGATCAGATCAGACCGAGGGTTGTGGCAGCACATGCTGGGCTCGGGCATGTGCTGGTGCCGTATTTTTCTTCGCCGGGGCACCATCGCCGGAGCATCGTCGGAGAACCTGACCTGCGGCATTGGGGTTTCGATGATCGGGGGACGGGGGGGTGTGCGTCATGATATGCGATCGGTGTTGGTACTTGGCCCTTATATTGGACCCCTATCCCTCATCAAACCTCCAGAACTCACACCCGCTTAAAGAGCATTTGAGATTTTATAGGTTTGCTGCCAGTAGCCATTAAAGTGTCTGAAATGGGGACACTTTTTTCAAATGGTCACAAAATCCTGTACACTTTGAGTTTTTCGCTGAATTGTTTTGTGCATGCCAACAAAAATACAAGGATCACGTCTACCAAGTTTGGGGCCAAAACTCCTTCCGAAAAAATTTTAAAAAATCCCAAACCAAAAAAGTTTCAAAAATCGTGAAAAATAGAAAACAAGTCATCTTGCCATGAAACTTCACGCGAAGGCTTAAGGGACCATTATATGGATTTACAAGCCATAAAAATGGCATTGGCACATAGAAATATTAAGATGTGCCTAAACCCACTTGCCACCCTATCGATCCACGGCATGCGCATCCCGTCTCTTTGGTTGACGTAGTGCCCGCCCGCCCGCTCACCCACTCGTTTTGTTGGTAGGCTTAGGCATATGGAGTTCATTCCCAGTCTAAGATCGGATTAGACCGAGGGTTGCAGCAGCAGGATCGACAGCACGTAGAGGGGGACCCAACCAATCCTCGGATTGCACATCCTGCCCCTCTGGCCGGCTAAGTGCCCGCACGCTCGTTCCATAGGTTGACTTAGACATACGGAGTTAATTCCCAGTCTAAGCTTACGGAGTTCATTCCCAGTCTAAGATCGGACCGGACCGAGGGTTGCGGCAGCACATCCTGGGCTCGGGCATGTGCTGGTGCCGCATTTTTCTTCGTCGGGGCACCATCGTCGAGCATCGCCGGAGAACCTGACCGGCACCATTGGCGGTTCCGACGATCGAGGGGGCCGGGGGGGTGTGTTCACATGATGTGCGATGGGTGCTGGTACTTGGCCCTTATATTGGCCCCCTATCCCACATCAAACCTCGAGAACTCACACCCCTTTAAAGAGCATTTGAGATTTTACAAGTTTGCTGCCAGTAGCCATTAAATTGTCTGAAATGGGGACACTTTTTTCAAATGGTCACAAAATCTTGTACACTTTGACTTTTTAGCTGAATTTTTTTGTGCGTGCCAAAAAAAATACAAGGATCACGTCTACCAGGTTTGGGGCCAAAACACCTTTTGAAAAAATTATAAAAAATCCCAAACCATAAAAAGTTTCAAAAATTGTGAAAAATAGAAAACGAGTCATCTTGCCATGAAACTTCACGTGAAGCCTTAAGGGACGATTGCATGAATTTACAAGCAATAAAAATGGCATTGGCATGCAAAAATATGAAGAAGTGCCTAAACGCACCTACCACCCTATCGATCCACGGCTTACGCATCCCGTCTCTCTGGCCGGCATGGTGCCCGCCCGCCCGTCCGCTCGTTTCGTGGATTGGCTTAGGCATACAAAGTTCATTCCCAGTCTAGGACCGGATCAAGGGTTGCGGCAGCAGGATCAGTAACACGCAGAGGGGGACTCAGCCGATCCCCGACTTGCGCATCCCGCCCCTCTGGCTGGCTGAGCGCCCGCACGTTTGTTTCATGGGTTGACTTAGGCATAAGGTGTTCATTCCCAGTCTAAGCATACGAAGTTCATTCCCAGTCTAAGATCGGACCAAACTGAGGGTTGTGGCAACACATGCTGGGCTCGAGCTTATACTGGTGCCGTATTTTTCTTCGTCGTGGCACCATCGTCGGAGGATCGTCGGAGAACCTGACCGGCGGCATTGGGGTTCCGACGATCGGAGGGGCCGGGGGGGTATGCGCACATGTTGTGAGATGGGTGCTGGTACTTGGCCCTTATATTGGCCCCCTATCCCTCATGAAACCTCGAGAACTCACACCCCCTTAAAGAGCATTTGAGATTTTACAGGTTTGCTGCCAGTAGCCATTAAAGTGTCTGAAATGGGGACACTTTTTTCAAATGGTCACAAAATCTTGTACACTTCGAGTTTTTTGCTGAATTTTTTTGTGCATGCCAACAAAAATACAAGGATCACATCTACCAAGTTTGGGGTCAAAAATCCTTTCGAAAAAATTTTAAAAAAATCCCGAACCATAAAAAGTTTCAAAAATCATGAAAAATAAAAAATGAGTCGTCTTGCCATGAAACTTCACGTGAAGGCTTAAGGGACCACTATATGAATTTACAAGCCATAAAAATGGCATTGGCACGCAAAAATATGAAGATGTACCTAAACCCACCAACCATCCTATCGATCCACGGCTTGTGCATCCCATCTCTCTGGCCGACATAGTGCCCGCCTTCCCACCTGCCCGTTCGTTTCGTCGGTTGGCTTAGGCATACAGAGTTCATTCCCAGTCTAAGATTGGACCAAACCGAGGTTGCGGCAGCAAGATCAGCAGCATGCAGAGGGGGACCCAGTCGATCCCCGGTTTGCGCATCCCGCCCCTCTGGCCTGCTGAGTGCCCGCATGCTTGTTTCATGGGTTGACTTAGGCATACAGAGTCCATTCCCAGTCTAAGCATGCGGAGTTCATTCCCAGTCTAAGATCAGATCGGGCTGAGGGTTACGGCAGCACATGCTGGGCTCGGGCATGTGCTGGTGCCATATTTTGCTTTGTCGGGGCACCATCGCTGGAGCATCACCGGAGAACCTGATCGGCAGCATTGAGGTTCCAACGATCGGGGGGCCCGGGGGGGTGTGCGCACATGATGGTGATGGGTGCTGGTACTTGGCCCTTATATTGGCCCCCTATCCCTCATCAAACCTCGAGAACTCACACCCCCTTAAAGAGCATTTGAGATTTTACAGGTTTGCTGCCAGTAGCCATTAAAGTGTCTAAAATGGGGGCACCTTTTTCAAATGGTCACAAAATCTTGTACACTTCGAGTTTTTAGCTGAATTTTTTTATGCATGCCAACAAAAGTACAAGGATGACGTCTACCAAGTTTGGGCCCAAAACTCCATTCGAACAAATTTTAAAAAATCCCGAACTGTAAAAAGTTTTGAAGATCGTCAAAAATAGAAAACGAGTCATCTTGCCATGAATCTTCACGTGAAGGCTTAAGGGACCACTATATGAATTTACAAGCCATAAAAATGGCATTGGCATGTAAAAATATGAAGATGTACCTAAACCCACCAACCACCCTATCGATCCACAGCTTGCGCATCCCGTCTCTCTGGCCGGCGTAGTGCCCGCTCTCTCACCCGCCCGTTCGTTTCGTCGGTTGGCTTAGGCATACGGAGTTCATTCCCAGTCTAAGATCGAACCAGACAGAGGGTTGCAGCAGCAGGATCGACAGCATGTAGAAGGGGACCCGATCGATCCTCGACTTTCGCATCCCGCCCCTCTGGCTGGTTGTGCGCCTGCATGCTTGTTTCCTAGGTTGACATAGGCATTCGGAGTTCATTCCCAGTCTAAGCATACGGAGTTCATTCCCAGTCTAAGATCGCACCAGTCCGAGGGTTACGGTAGCACATGCTGGGCTAAGGCATGTGCTGGTGCCGCATATTTCTTCACAGGGCACCATCACCGGAGGATCGTCGGAGAACCTGACCGGCGGCATTGGGGTTCCGATGATCGGAGGGGCCAGGGGGTGTGCGCACATGATGTGAGATAGGTGCAGGTGCTTGGCCCTTATATTGGCCCCCTATCCCTCATCAAACCTCAAGAACTCACACCCCCTTAAAGAGCATTTGAGATTTTACAGGTTTGCTGCCGTAAACATTAAAATGTCTGAAATGGGGACACTTTTTTCACAAAATCTTGTACACTTCGATTTTTTAGCTAAATTTTTTTGTGCTTGCCAATAAAAATAAAAGGATCACGTCTACCAAGTTTAGGGCCAAAACTCCTTCCGAAAAAATTTTAAAAAAATCCCGAACTGCAGAAAGTTTTGAAAATCGTGAAAAATAAAAAATGAGTCGTCTTGCCATGAAACTTCACGTGAAGGCTTAAGGGACCATTGTTTGAATTTACAACCATAAAAATGGCATTGGCATGCAGAAAAATGAAGATGTGCCTAAGCCCACCTACCACCCTATCGATCCACGGCGTAGGCATACGGAGTTCATTCCCAGTCTAAGATTGGATCGAACCGAGGGTTCCAGTAGTAGGATCAGCAGCACGCAAAGGGGGACCCGACCAATCCTTGGCTTGCACATCTTGCCCCTCTGGGCGGCTGAGTGCCCATACGCTCGTTTCGTGGGCTGACTTAGCCATACGGATTTCATTCCCAGTCTAAGCATGCGGTGTTCTTTCCGAATCTAAGATCGGATCGGACCGAGGGTTGCAGCAGCACATTCTGGGCTCAGGCATGCGCTGGTGCCGTATTTTTCTTCACCGGGGCACCATCGTCGGAGCATCGTCGGAGAACCTGACCGACGGCATTGGGGTTTCGGCGATCGGGGGGGCCAGGGGGTGGGTGTGCGCACATGATGTGCGATGGGTGCTGGTACTTGGCCCTTATATTGTCCCCCTATCCCTCATCAAACCTCGAGAACTCACACCCCCTTAAAGAGCATTTGAGATTTTACAGGTTTGCTGCCAGTAGCCATTAAAGTGTCTGAAATGGGGACACTTTTTTGAAATGGTCACAAAATCTTGTACACTTTGAGTTTTTAGTTGAATTTTTTTGTGCATGCCAACAAATATACAAGGATCATGCCTACCAAGTTTGGGGCCAAAACTCCTTCTGAAAAAATTTTAAAAAATCCTGAACCGCAAAAAGTTTTGAAAAGCATGAAAAATAGAAACGAGTCGTCTTGCCATGAAACTTCTCGTGAAGGCTTAAGGGACCATTTTATGAATTTACAAGCCATAAAAATGGCATTGGCACATAGAAATATGATATTATGCCTAAACCCAGCTACCAACCTATCGATCCACGGCATGCGCATCCCGTCTCTCTGGCCGGCATAGTGCCCGCCCGTCCGCTCGTTTTGTCGGTTGGCTTAGGCATACGGAGTTCATTCTCAGTCTAAGATCAAATCGGACTGAGCCTTACGGCAGCAAGTAGAGGGGGATTCGGCCGAATCCCCGGCTTGCGCATCCTGCCCCTCTGGTCGACTGAGCGCCCACACGCTCTTTTCGTGGGTTGACTAAGGCATACAGAGTTCATTCCCAGTCTAAGCATACGGAGTTCATTCCTAGTCTAAGATCGGATCAGACCGAGGGATACGGCAGCACATGCTGGGCTCGGGCATGTGCTGGTGATGCATTTTTCTTCATCGGGGCACCATCATCGGAGCATCGCTGGAGAACCTCACCGGCGGCATTGGGGTTTCGGTGATCGGGGGGGCCGGGGGGTGCGCACATGATGTGCAATGGGTGCTGGTACCTGGCCCTTATATTTGCCCCCTATCCCTCATCAAACCTCGAGGACTCACACCCCCTTAAAGAGCATTTGAGATTTTACAGGTTTGCTGCCAGTAGCCATTAAAGTGTTTGAAATGGGGGTGTTTTTTCAAATGGTCACAAAATCTTGTACACTTTGATTTTTTAGCTGACTTTTTTGTGCATGCCAACAAAAATACAACGATCATGTCTATCATGTTTGGGGCCAAAACTCGTTCCAAAAAAATTTTAAAAAATCTCGAATCGCAAAAAGTTTCAAAAATCATGAAAAATAAAAAACGAGTCATCTTGCCATGATAATTCACGTGAAGGCTTAAGGGACCATTGTATGAATTTACAAGCCATAAAAATGGCATTGGCATGCAGAAATATGAGGATGTGCCTAAACCCTCCTACCACCCTATGATCTACGGCATGCGCATCCCGTCTCTCTGGCCGACGTAGTGCTCGCCTGCCCTCCCGCTCGTTTCGTCGGTTGGCTTGGGCTTACGGAGTTCATTCCCAGTCTAAGATCGGCCAGACCAAGGGTTGGGGCAGTAGGATCGATAGCATGCAGAGGGGGACCCAAACGATCCCCGACTTGTGCATCCCTCCCCTCTGGCGGGCTGAACGCCCACAAGCTCGTTTCATGGGTTAACTTAGGCATACGAAATTCATTCCCAGTCTAAGCATATGGAGTTCATTCCCAGTCTAAGATCAGATCGGACCGAGGGTTGCGGCAGCACATGCTAGGCTTGGGCATGTGCTGGTGCCGCATTTTTCCTCACCAGGGCACCATCGCCGGAGCATCACCGGAGAACCTGACAGGTGGCAATGGGGTTCCAACAATCAGGGGATCGGGGGGTGTGTGCACATGATGTGCGATGGGTGCTGGTACATGGCCCTTATATTGGCCCCCTATCCCTCATCAAACCTCAAGAACTTACACCCCCTTAAAGAGCATTTGAGATTTTACAGGTTTGCTGCCAGTAGCGATTAAAGTATCTGAAATGGGGACACTTTTTTCAAATGGTCACAAAATCTTGTACACTTTGAGTTTTTGGCTGAATTTTTTTATGCATGCCAAAAAAAATAAAAGGATCACGTCTGCCAAGTTTGGGGCCAAAAACCCTTCTGAAAAAATTTTAAAAAATCTTGAACCGCAAAAACTTTTGAAAACTTTGAAAAATAGAAAACGAGTCGTCTTGCCATGAAACTTCACGTGAAGGCTTAAAGGACCATTGTATGAATTTACAAGCCATAAAAATGGCATTGGCATGCAGAAAATATGAGGATGTGCCTAAACCCACCTACCACCCTATCGATCCACGGCTTCCGCATCCCGTCTCTCTAGCCGGCATAGTAATCGCGCGCCCGCCCTCCCGCTCGTTTCGTCAATTGCTTAGGCATACGGAGTTCATTCCCAGTCTATGATCAGACCAGACCGAGGGTTGGGGCAGTACGATCGATAGCACGCAGAGGGGGACCCGAACGATCCTCGGCTTGCCCATCCCGCCCTTCTGGCCGACTGAGCGCCCGCACGCTCGTTTCGTGGGTTGACTTAGGCATACGGAGTTCATTCCCAGTCTAAGATCAGACTGCACTGAGGGTTGCGACAGTACATGCTGGGCTCGGGCATGTGCTGGTGCTGCATTTTTCTTCATCGAGGCACCATCATCGGATCATCGTCGGAGAACCTGTCCGACGACATTGGGGTTCTGACAATCGGAGGGGTTGGGGGCGGTGTGCGCACATGTTGTGCGATGGTTACTGGTGCTTTGCGCTTATATTGGCCCCCTATCGCTCATCAATCCTCGAGAACTCACACCCTCTTAAAGAGCATTTGAGATTTTACAGGTTTACTGCCAGTAGCCATTAAAGTGTCTGAAATGGGGACATTTTTTTCAAAAGGTCACAAAATCTTGTACACTTTGATTTTTTAGCTGAATTTTTTTGTTTATGCCAACAAAAATACAAGGATCACATCTACCAAGTTTGGTGCCAAAAATCCTTCCGAAAAAATCTTACAAAATCTCGAATCGCAGAAAGTTTTGAAAATTATGAAAAATAGAAAACGAGTCGTCTTGCCATGAAACTTCACGTGAACGCTTAAGGGACCATTGTATGAATTTACAAGCCATAAAAATGGCATTGGCATGCAGAAATATGAGGATGTGCCTAAACCCTCCTACCACCCTATGATCCACGGCATGCGCATCCCGTCTCTCTGGCCGACGTAGTGCTCGCCTGCCCTCCTGCTCGTTTCGTCGGTTGGCTTGGGCTTACGGAGTTCATTCCCAGTCTAAGATCGGCCAGACCAAGGGTTGGGGCAGTAGGATCGATAGCATGCAGAGGGGGACCCAAACGATCCCCGACTTGTGCATCCCTCCCCTCTGGCCGGCTGAACGCCCACACGCACGTTTCATGGGTTAACTTAGGCATACGAAATTCATTCCCAGTCTAAGCATATGGAGTTCATTCCCAGTCTAAGATCAGATCGGACCGAGGGTTGCGGCAGCACATGCTAGGCTTGGGCATGTGCTGGTGCCGCATTTTTCCTCACCAGGGCACCATCGTCGGAGCATCACCGGAGAACCTGACAGGCGGCAATGGGGTTCCGACAATCAGGGGATCGGGGGGTGTGTGCACATGATGTGCGATGGGTGCTGGTACATGGCCCTTATATTGGCCCCCTATCCCTCATCAAACCTCAAGAACTTACACCCCCTTAAAGAGCATTTGAGATTTTACAGGTTTGCTGCCAGTAGCGATTAAAGTATCTGAAATGGGGACACTTTTTTCAAATGGTCACAAAATCTTGTACACTTCGAGCTTTTAGCTAAATTTTTTTGTGCATGCGAACAAAAATACAAGGATCACGTCTACCAAGTTTGGGGCCAAAACTACTTTCAAAAAATTTTTAAAAAATCCCGAACCGCAAAAAGTTTCGAAAATCAAGAAAAATAGAAAATGAGTCATCTTGCCATGATAATTCACGTGAAGGCTTAAGGGACTATTGTATGAATTTACAAGCCATAAAAATGTCATTGGCACGCGGAAATATGGAGATGTGCCTAAACCCACCTACCACCCTATCGATCCATGGCTTGCGCATCCCGTCTCTCTGGCCGACGTAGTGCCCACCCGCCCGCCCACTCGTTTCGTCGGTTGGCTTAGGCATACGGAGTTCCTTCCCAGTGTAAGCATACAGATTTCATTCCCAGTCTAAGATCAGACCGGACAGAGGGTTGCGACAGCACATGCTGGACTCAGGCATGTATAGGTGCCACATTTTTCTTCGCCGGGGCACCATCACCGGATCATCGCCGGAGAACCTGTTCGACGGCATTGGGGTTCCAACGATCGGGGGGGCCGGGGGGGTGTAGGCACATGATGTGCGATGGTTGCTGGTGCTTGGCGCTTATATTGGCCCCCTATCCCTCATCAATCCTTGAGAACTCACACCCCCTTAAAGAGCATTTGAGATTTCACAGGTTAGCTGCCAGTAGCCATTAAAGTATCTGAAATAGGGACACTTTTTTCAAATGGTCACAAAATCTTGTACACTTCGACTTTTTAGCTGAATTTTTTTGTGCATGCCAACAAAAATACAAGGATCACGTCTACCAAATTTGGGGCCAAAAATCCTTCCGAAAGAATTGTAAAAAATCCCAAACCTCAAAAAGTTTCAAAAATCATGAAAAATAGAAAACGAGTCGTCTTGCCATGAAACTTCACGTGAAGGCTTAAGGGACCATTGTATGAATTTACAAGCCATAAAAATGGCATTGGCACACAGAAATATGAAGACGTGCCTAAACCCACCAACCAGCCTACCGATCCACGGCTTGCGCATCCCCTCTCTCTGGCCGACATAGTGCCCGCCCGCCCGCCCACTCGTTTCGTCAGTTGGCTTAGGCATACGGAGTTCATTCCCAGTCTAAGATCGAACCGAATCGAGGGTTTCGGTAGCAGGATCGCCACCATGCAGAAGGGGACCCGGTCGATCCCCGGCTTGCGCATCTCGCCCCTCTGGCTGGCTGAGCGCCCGCACGCTTGTTTCGTGGGTTGACTTAGGCATACGGAGTTCATTCTCAGTCAAAGCATACTGAGTTCATCCCCAGTCTAAGATCGGACCGGACCGAAGGTTACGGCAGCACATGCTGGGCTCGGGCATGTGCTGGTCCCGTATTTTTCTTCATCAGGGCACCATCTCGGAGCATCGTCGGAGAACCTGACCGACGGCATTGGGGTTCTGACGATCGGGGGGGCCGAGGGGGTGTGCGCACATGATGTGCGATGGGTGCAGGTAATTGGCCCTTATATTGGTCCCCTATCCCTCATCAAACCTCGAGAACTCACACCCCCTGAAAGAGCATTTCAGATTTTACAGGTTTGCTGCCAGTAGCCACTAAAGTGTCTGAAATGGGGACACTTTTTCCAAATGGTCACAAAAGCTTGTACACGTCGAGTTTTTAGCTGAATTTTTTTATGCATTCCAAAAAAAATACAAGGATCACATCTACCAAGATTGGGGCCAAAAAACTATCCAAAAAATTTTTAAAAAATTTTGATCCGAAAAAAGTTTCAAAAATCGTGAAAAATAGAAAACGAGTCGTCTTGCCATGAAGCTTCACGTGAAGGCTTAAGGGACCATTGTATGAATTTACAAGCCATAAAAATGGCATTGCCACACAAAAATATGAAGATGTGCCTAAACCCGTCTACCACCCTATCGATCCACGGCTTGCGCATCCCGTCTCTCTGGCTGGCGTAGTGCCCACCCGCCCGCACGCCCACTCGTTTCGTTGGTTGGCTTAGGCATACGGAGTTCATTTCCAGTCTAGGATTGGATCAAACCGAGGGTTGCAGTAGTCGGATCGATAGCATGTAGAGTGGGACTCGGCCGATCCCTGGCTTGCGCATCCCGCCCATCTGGCCGGCTGAGCACCCACACGCTCGTTTCTTGGGTTGACTTAGGCATACGGAGTTCACTCCCAGTCTAAGATCAGACCGGACCGAGGGTTGCGCCAGCACATGCTGGGCTCGGGCATGTGCTGGTGCCGCATTTTTCTTCGTCAGTGCACCATCACCGGAGAATCGCCTAAGAACCTGACTGACGGCATTGGGGTTCCGACAATCGGGGGGACCGGGGGGTGTGCGCACATGATGTGTGATGGGTGCTGGTACTTGGCCCTTATATTGGCCCCCTATCCCTAATCAAACCTCGAGAACTCACACCCCCTGAAAGAGCATTTGAGATTTTACAGGTTTGCTGCCAGTAGCCATTAAAGTGTCTGAAATGGGGACACTTTTTTCAAATGGTCACAAAATCTTGTACACTTTGACTTTTTAGCTGAATTTTTTTGTGCATGCCAACAAAAATACAAGGATCACGTCTACCAGGTTTGGGGCCAAAACACCTTCCAAAAAAATTTTAAAAAATCCCAAACCATAAAAAGTTTCAAAAATCGTGAAAAATAAAAAACGAGTCATCTTGCCATGAAACTTCACGTGAAGGCTTAAAGGACCATTGTATGAATTTACAAGCCATAAAAATGGCATTGGCACACAGAAATATGAAGATGTGCCTAAACCCACAAACCACACTATCGATCCACTGCTTGCGCATCCCGTCTTTCTGCCCGCCTGCCCGTTTGTTTCATCAGTTGGCTTAGGCATACGGAGTTCATTTCCAGTCTAAGATCAGATCGGACTGAGGGTTGCAAAAGCAGGATCGGTAGCACGAAGAGGGGGACCCAGCCGATCCTCGGCTTACGTATCCCGCCCCTCTGGCCGGCTGAGCGCCCGCACGCTCGTTTTGTGGTTTGACTTAGGCATACGGAGTTCATTCCCAGTCTAAGCATACGGAGTTCATTCCCAATCTAAGATCGAATCAGACCGAGGGTTACGACAGCAAATGCTGGGCTTGGGCATGTTCTGGTGCCACATTTTTCTTCGCCGGGGCACCGTAACCAGAGCATCATCGGAGAACCTGATCGGCGGCATTGGGGTTCCGACAATCGGGGTGGCCAAGGGGGGGTGTGCACACATGATGTGTGATGGGTGCTGGTACTCGGCCCTTATATTGGCCTCCTATCCCTCATCAAACCTCGAGAACTCACACCCTCTGAAGGAGCATTAGAGATTTTACAGGTTTGCTGCCAGTAGCCATTAAAGTGTTTGAAATGGGGACACTTTTTTCAAATAGTCACAAAATCTTGTACACTTCGACTTTTAAGCTGAATTTTTTTGTGGATCCCAAAAAAAATACAAGGATCACGTCTACCAAGTTTAGGGCCAAAACTCCTTCTGAAAAAATTTTACAAAATCCCGAACCGCAAAATGTTTCAAAAATCATGAAAAATAGAAAACGAGTCGTCTTGCCATGAAACTTCACGTGAAGGCTTAAGGGACCATTGTATGAATTTACAAGCCACAAAAATGGCATTGGCACGTAAAAATATGGAGATGTGCCTAAACCCACCTACCACCCTATCGATCCACGGCTTGAGCATCCCGTCTCTCTGGCCGACATAGTGCCCGCCCACCCGTTCATTTTGTCGGTTGGCTTAGGCATATAGAGTTCATTGCCAGTCTAAGATCGGACCAGACTGAGTGTTGTGATAGCAAGATCGATAACATGCAGAGGGGGACCTGGTCGATCCCCGGCTTATGCATCCCGCCCTTTTGGCCGGCTGAGCGCTCGCACACTTGTTTCGTGGGTTGACTTAGGCATACAGAGTTCATTCCCAGTCTAAGCATATGTAGTTCATTCCCAGTCTAAGATCGGACCGGACCGAGGGTTGCGGCAGCACATGCTGGGCTCGGGCATGTACTGGTGCCGTATTTTTCTTCACCGGGGAATCGCCGAAGAACCTGACCGACGGCACTGGGGTTTTGATGATCGGGGGGGCCAGGGGGGGTGTGCGCACATGATGTGCGATGGGTGCTGGTACTTGGCCCTTATATTGGCCCCCTATCCCTAATCAAACCTCGAGAACTCACACCCCCTTAAAGAGCATTTGAGATTTTACAGGTTTGCTACCTGTAGCCATTAAAGTGTCTGAAATAGGGACACTTTTTTCAAATGGTCACAAAATCTTGTACACATCGAGTTTTTAGCTGAATTTTTTTGTACATGCCAACAAAAATACAAGGATCATGTCTACCAAGTTTGGGGCCAAAAATCCTACTGAAAAAATTTTAAAAAATCCCAAACCTCAAAAAGTTTCAAAAATCATGAAAAATAGAAAACGAGTCGTCTTGCCATGAAACTTCACGTGATGGCTGAAGGGACCATTGTATGAATTTACAAGCCATAAAAATGGCATTGGCATGCAGAAATATGAAGATGTGCCTAAACCCTCTTACCACCCTATCGATCCACGGCTTGAGCATCCCGTATCTCTGGCCGGCATAGTGCCCGCCCGCCCGTTCATTTCGTCGGTTGGCTTAGGCATATAGAGTTCATTGCCAGTCTAAGATCGGACCAGACTGAGGGTTGCGATAGCAAGATTGACAACATGCAGAGGGGGACCTGATCGATCCCCGGCTTATGCATCCCGCCCTTTTGGCCGGCTGAGCGCTCGCACACTCGTTTCGTGGGTTGACTTAGGCATACGAAGTTCATTCCCAGTCTAAGCATATGTAGTTCATTCCCAGTCTAAGATCGGACCGGACCGAGGGTTGCGGCAGCACATGCTGGGCTCGGGCATGTGCTGGTGCCGTATTTTTCTTCGCCGGGGAATCGCCGAAGAACCTGACCGACGGCACTAGGGTTTCGATGATCGGGGGGGCCAGGGGGGGTGTGCGCACATGATGTGCGATGGGTGCTGGTACTTGGCCCTTATATTGGCCCCCTATCCCTAATCAAACCTCAAGAACTCACACCCCCTTAAAGAGCATTTGAGATTTTATAGGTTTGCTACCTGTAGCCATTAAAGTGTCTGAAATAGGGACACTTTTTTCAAATGGTCACAAAATCTTGTACACATCGAGTTTTTAGCTGAATTTTTTTTGTACATGCCAACAAAATTACAAGGATCATGTCTACCAAGTTTGGGGCCAAAAATCCTACTGAAAAAATTTTAAAAAATCCCAAACCTCAAAAAGTTTCAAAAATCATGAAAAATAGAAAACGGTCGTCTTGCAATGAAACTTCACGTGATGGCTTAAGGGACCATTGTATGAATTTACAAGCCATAAAAATGGCATTGGCATGCAGAAATATGAAGATGTGCCTAAACCCACCAACCACCCTATCGATCCACGGCTTGCGCATCCCGTCTTTCTAGCCGGCGTAGTGCCCGCCCGCCTGCTCACCGGCTCGCCCGTTGGCTTAGGCATACGGAGTTCATTCTCAATCTAAGCATACGGAGTTCATTCCCAATCTAAGATCGGACAGGACCAAAGGCTTCGGCTGCACATGCTAGGCTTGGGCATGTATTGGTGCCGCATTTTTCTTTGCCGGGGCACCATCGTCGGAGCATCGTTGGAGAACCTGACTCGCGGCATTGGGATTTCGATGATCGGGGGGGCCGGGTGGTGTGCGCACATAATGTGCGATGGGCACTGGTGCTTGGCCCTTATATTGGCCCCCTATCCGTCATCAAACCTCGAGAACTCACACCCCCTTAAAGAGCATTTGAGATTTTACAGGTTTACTGCCAATAGCCTTTAAAGTGTCTGAAATGGGGACACTTTTTTCAAATGGTCACAAAATCTTGTACACTTCGAGTTTTTAGTTGAATTTTTTTGTGCATGCTAATAAAAATACAAGGATCACGTCTATCAAGTTTTTGGCCAAAACTCCTTCCGAAAAAATTTTAAAAAATCCCGAACCATAAAAAGTTTGAAAAATCGTGAAAAATAGAAAACGGGTCGTCTTGCCGGCGTAATGCCCGCCCGTCCGCCCTCCCGTTGGCTTAGGCATACGGAGTTCATTCCCAGTCTAAGATGGGATTGGACCAAGGGTTGTGGCAGCAGGATCGACAGCACACAGAGGGGGACCCGACCGATCCTCGGCTTACGCATCCCGCCCCTCTGGCCGGCTGAGCACCCGCACACTCGTTACATGGGTTGACTTAGGCATATGGAGTTCATTCCCAATCTAAGCATACGGAGTTCATTCCCAGTCTAAGATCGGATCGAACATGGGTTGCGGCAGCACATGCTGGGCTCAGGCATGTGTTCGTGTCACATTTTTCTTTGTCGGGGCACCATCGTCGGAGAACCTGACCGGCGGCATTGAGGTTTTCGTGATCAAGGGGGCCAGGGGGTGTGCGCACATGATGTACAATGGGTGCTGGTACTTGGCCCTTATATTGGCCCCCTATCCCTCATCAAACCTCGAGAACTCACACCCCCTTAAAGAGCATTTGAGATTTTACAGGTTTGCTGCCATTAGCCATTAAAGTGTCTGAAATGGGGACACTTTTTTCAAATGGTCACAAAATCTTATACACTTCGAGTTTTTAGCTGAATTTTTTTGTGCTTGCCAACAAAAATACAAGGATCACATCTACCAAGGTTGGGGCCGAAACTCCTTAAAAAAAATTTTAAAAAATCCCGAACTGCAAAAAGTTTCAAAAATCGTGAAAAATAGAAAACGAGTCGTCTTGGCATGAAACTTCACGTGAAGGCTTAAGGGACAATTCTATGAATTTACAAGCCATAAAAATGGCATTGGCACATAGAAATATGAAGATGTGCCTAAACCCACCTACCACCCTATCGATCCACGGCTTGTGCATCCCGTCTCTCTAGCCGGCGTAGTGCCCGCCCGCTCGCCCGCCTGTTGGCTTAGGCATACGGAGTTCATTCCCAGTCTAAGATCAGACCGGATTGAGGGTTGTGGCAGCAGGATCGACAGCACACAGAGGGGGACCCAGCCGATCCCCGACTTGCGTATCCGACCCCTCTGGCCGGCTGAGCACTCGCACGTTCGTTTCGTGGGTTGACTTAGGCATACGGAGTTCATTCCCAGTCTAAGCATTCGGAGTTCATTCACAGTCTAAGATCGGACCGGACCGAGGGTTGCGGCAGCACATAATGGACTCGGGCATGTGTTGGTGCCGCATTTTTCTTCGTCGGGGCACCATCGTCAGACCATCACCGGAGAACCTAACCGGCGGCATTGAGGTTTCCGCGATCGATGGGGCCGGGGGGTGTGTACACATGATGTGCGATGGGTGCTGGTACTTGGCCCTTATATTGGCCCCCTATCCCTCATCAAACCTTGAGAACTCACACCCCCTTAAAGACCATTTGAGATTTTACAGGTTTGCTGCCAATAGCCATTAAAGTGTCTGAAATGGGGACACTTTTTTCAAATGGTCACAAAATCTTGTACACTTCGAGTTTTTAGCTGAATTTTTTTGTGCATGCCAACAAAAATACAAGGATCACGTCTACCAATTTTGGGGCCAAAAATCCTTCCGAAAAAACTTTAAAAAATCCCGAACCGCAAAAAGTTTCAAAAATCGTTAAAAATAGAAAACGAGTTATCTTGCCGTGAAACTTCACGTGAAGACTTAAGGGACCATTGTATGAATTTACAAGCCATAAAAATGGCATTGGCATGCAAAAATATGAAGATGTGCCTAAACCCACCTACCACCCTATCGATCCACGGCTTGCGCATCCCGTCTCTCTGCCCAGCGTAGTGCCCGCCTGCCCGCTCGTTTCGTCGGTTTGATTAGGCATACGGAGTTCATTCCCAGTCTAAGATCAAACCAGACCAAGGGTTGTGGCAGCATGATTGGCATCATGCAGAGGGGGACCCGGCCGACCCTCGGCTTGCGCATCCTGCTGCTCTGGCCAACTGAGCACCAGCACGCTCGTTTCATGGGTTGACTTAGGCATACGGAGTTCATTCCCAGTCTAAGCATATGGAGTTCATTCCCAGTCTAAGATCGGACTGGACCGAGGGTTGCGGCAGCACATGCTGGGCTCGGGAATGTGTTCGTGTCGCATTTTTCTTCGCCGGAGCGTCGTCGGAGTACCTGACTGACAGCATTGGGGTTCCGGCGATCGGAGGGGCCGGGGGGGTGTGCCACATGATGAGTTATGGGTGCTGGTGCTTGGCCCTTATATTGGCCCCGTATCCCTCATCAAACCTCGAGAACTCACACCTCCTTAAAGAGCATTTGAGATTTTACAGGTTTGCTGCCAGTAGCCATTAAAGTGACTGAAATGGGGAAACTTTTTTCAAATGGTCACAAAATCTTGTACACTTCGATTTTTTGCTGAATTTTTTTGTGCATGCCAACAAAAATACAAGGATCACGTCTACCAATTTTGGGGCCAAAAATCCTTTCGGAAAAATTTTAAAAAATCCCGAACCGCAAAACATTTTCAAAAATCGTTAAAAATAGAAAACGAGTCATCTTGCCGTGAAACTTCACGTGAAGGCTTAAGGGACCATTGTATGAATTTACAAGCCTTAAAAATGGCATTGGCATGCAGAAATATGAAGATGTGCCTAAACCCACCTCCCACACTATAGATCCACGGCTTGCACATCCTGTCTCTCTGGCCGACGTAGTGATTGCCCGCCCGCCCGCCCACTCGTTTCGTCTATTGGCTTAGGCATACGGAGTTCATTCCCAGTCTAAGATTGAACCAGACCAAGGGTTACGATAGTAGGATCGGTAGCACACAGAGGGGGATCCGGTCGATCCTCGGCTTGCGTATCCCGCCCCTCTGGCTGGTTGAGCACCCGCACGCTCGTTTCGTGGGTTGACTTAGGCATACGGAGTTCATTCCCAGTCTAAGCATACGAAGTTCATTCTCAGTCTATGATCAAACCGGACTGAGGGTTGCGGCAGCACATGCTGGGCTCGGGCATGTGTTGGTGCCACATTTGTCTTCGTCGGGGCACCATCGCCGGAGCATCACCGAGAACCTGACCAACGGCATTAGGGTTCCGATGATCGAGGGGGCCGAGGGGGTGTGCGCAAATGATGTGCGATGGGTGCTGGTACTTGGCCTTTATATTGGGCCCCTATCCCTCATCAAACCTCGAGAACTCACACCCTCTAAAGAGCATTTGAGATTTTACAGGCTTGCTGCCAGTAGCCATTAAAGTGACTAAAATGGGGATACTTTTTTCAAATGGTCACAAAATCTTGTACACTTCGAGTTTTGTGCTGAATTTTTTTGTGCATGCCAACAAAAATACAAGGATCACATCTTCCAATTTTGGGGCCAAAATTCATTTCAAAAAAATTTTAAAAAATCCCAAACTTCAAAAAGTTTTGAAAATCATGAAAAATAGAAAACGAGTCGTCTTAGCATTAAACTTCACGTGAAGGCTTAAGGGACCATTGTATGAATTTACAAGCCATAAAAATGGCATTGGCATGCAGAAATATGAAGATGTGCCTAGACCCACCTACTACCCTATAGATCTACGACTTGCGCATCCTGTCTCTCTGGCCGGCGTAGTGCTTGCCCGCCCGCCCGCCTACTCATTTCGTCGGTTGGCTTAGGCATACGTAGTTCATTCCCAGTCTAAGATCGGATTGGACCGAGGGTTGCGGTAGCACATGCTGGGCTCGAGCATGTGTTGGTGCTGCATTTTTCTTCGTCGGCGCACCATCATCGGAGCATCGCCGGAGAACCTGACCGACAGCATTGGGGTTCCGACGATCGGGGGGGCTGGGGGTGTGCGCCCATGATGTGCGATGGGTGCTGGTACTTGGCCCTTATATTGGCCCCCTATCCCTCATCAAACCTTGAGAACTCACACCCCCTTAAAGAGCATTTGAGATTTTATAGGTTTGCTGCCAGTAGCCATTAAAGTGTCTGAAATGGGGTCACCTTTTTCAAATGGTCACAAAATCTTGTACACTTCGAGTTTTTAGCTGAATTGTTTTGTGCATGCCAATAAAAATACAAGGATCACGTCTAAAAAGTTTGTGGCCAAAACTTCTTCTGAAAAAATTTTAAAAAATCTTGAACCGTAAAAAGTTTTGAAAATCGTGAAAAATAGAGAACGAGTCGTCTTGCCATGAAACTTCACGTGAAGGCTTAAGGGACCATTGTATGAATTTACAAGCCATAAAAATGGCATTCGCATGCAAAAATATGAAGATGTGCCTAAACCCACCTACCACCCTATTGATCCACGACTTGCGTATCCCGTGTCTCGAGCTGGCGTAGTGCCCGCCCGCCTGCCCTCCCGTTCGTTTTGTCGGTTAGCTTAGGCTTACAGAGTTCATTCCCAGTCTAAGATCAGACTGGATCGAGGGTTGCGGTAGCAGGATCGGTAGCACACAGAGGGGGACCCGACCGATCCTCGGCTTGCTCATCTCGTCCCTCTGGCCGGCTGAGCACCCGCACGCTCATGTCGTGGGTTGACTTAGGCATACGGAGCTCATTCCCAGTGTAAGCATATGGAGTTCATTCCAAGTTTAAGATCGGACCAGACCGAGGGTTGCAGCAGCACATGTTGGGCTCGGGCATGTGCTGGTGCCGCATTTTTCTTCACCGAGGCACCATGCCGGAGCATCGCTGGAGAACCTGACTGACGGCGTTGGGGTTCCGACGATCGGGGGGCCGGACGGGGTGTGCGCACATGATGTGCAATGGGTGCTGGTGCTTGGCCCTTATATTGGCCCCCTATACCTCATCAAACCTCGAGGACTCACACCCCCTTAAAGAGCATTTGAGATTTTACAGGTTTGTTGTCAGTAGCCATCAAAGTGTCTGAAATGGGGACACTTTTTTGAAATGGTCACAAATCTTGTACACTTCCATTTTTTAGCTGAATTTTTTGTGCATGCCAACAAAAATAAAAGGATCACGTCTACCAAGTTTAATGCCAAAACTCCTTCAAAAAAAATTTTAAAAAATCCCGACCCGTAAAAAGTTTTAAAAATCGTGAAAAATAGAAAACGAGTCATCTGGCCATGAAACTTCACGTGAAGCTTAAGGGACCATTGTATGAATTTACAAGCCATAAAAATGGCATTGGCATGCAGAAATATGAAGACGTGCCTAAACCCACCTACCACCCTATCGATCCACGACTTGCGCATCCGTCTCTCTGGCCGGCGTAGTGCCCGCCCGCCCATCCGCCCGCTTGTTTCGTCGGTTGGCTTAGCCATACAGAGTTCATTCCCAGTCTAAGATCAGAACAGATCGAGGGTTGCAGCAGTAGGATGGGCAGAATGCAGAGGGGGACCCGGCTGATCCCCGGCTTGTGGATCCCGCCCCTCTGGCCGACTGAGCACCCGCACGCTCGTTTTGTGGGTTGACTTAGGCATACGGAGTTCATTCACAGTCTAACGTACGAAGTTCATTCCCAGTCTAAGATCGGACCAGACCGAGGGTTGCGACAGCACATATTGGGCTCGGGCATGTGTTGGTGCCACATTTTTCTTCGCCAGGGGCACCATCATCGGAGCATCGCCGGAGAACCTAACCGACGGCATTAGGGTTTCGGTGATCGGGGGGCCGGGGGGTGTGCGCACATGATGTGTGATGGGTGCTGGTACATGGCCCTTATATTGACTCCGTATCCCTCACCAAACCTCGAGAACTCACACCCCCTTAAAGAGCATTTGAGATTTTACAGGTTTGCTGCCAGTAGCCATTAAAGTGTCTGAAATGGGGACACTTTTTTCAAATCGTCACAAAATCTTGTACACTTCGACTTTTTAGCTGAATTTTTTTGTGCATGCCAAAAAAAATACAAGGATCATGTCTACCAAGTTTGGGGGCAAATCCCCTTCCAAAAAAATTTTAAAAAATCTCGAACCGTAAAAAGTTTCAAAAATAAAAAAAATAGAAAATGAGTCGTCTCGCCATGAAACTTCATGTGAAGGCTTAAGGGACCATTGTATGAATTTACAAGCCATAAAAATGGCATTGGCACATAGAAATATGAAGATGTGCCTAAACCCACCTACCACCATATCGATCCACGACTTGCGCCTCCCGTCTCTTTGGTCGGCGTAGTGCCCGCCCGCCCGCTCGTTTCGTCGGTTGGCTTAGGCATACGGAGTTCATTCCCAGTCCAAGACCGGACCAGATCGAGGGTTGTGGAAGTAGGATTGGCAGCACGCAGAGGGGGACCCAGCCCATCCCTGGCTTGCGTATCCCACCCCTCTGGCCGGTTGAGCACCCGCACACTCGTTTCATGGGTTGACTTAGGCATATGGAGTTCATTCCCAGTCTAAGCATACGAAGTTCATTCCTAGTCTAAGATCGAACCGGACCGAGGGTTGCAGCAGCACATGTTGGGCTCGGGCATGTGTTAGTGTCGCATTTTTCTTCGTCGGGGCACCATCGTCAGATCATAACCGAAGAACCTAACCAGCGGATTTGGGGTTCCGACGATCGGGGGGCGGGGGGTGTGCGCACATGATGTGCGATGGGTGGTGGTACATGGCCCTTATATTGGCTCCATATCCCTCATCAAACTTGGAGAACTCACACGCCCTTAAAAAGCATTTGAGATTTTACAGGTTCGTTGCCATTAGCAATTAAAGTGTTTGAAATGGGACACTTTTTTCAAATGGTCACAAAATCTTGTACAGTTCAAGTTTTTAGCAGAATTTTTTTGTGCTTGCAAAAAAAATACAGGGATCACGTCTACCAAGTTTGGGACCAAAACTCCTTCCAAAAAAATTTTGAAAAATCCTGAACCGTAAAAAGTTTCAAAAATCATGAAAAATAGAAAACGAGTCGTCTTGCCATGAAACTTCACGTGAAGGCTTAAGGGACCATTGTATGAATTTACAAGCCATAAAAAAGGCATTGGCACGTAGAAAGATGAAGATGTGCCTAAACCCACCTACCACCCTATTGTTCCACGGCTTGTGCATCCCGTCTCTCTGGCCGGCGTAGTGCCGACCAGCCCGCCTGCCCGTCCGCTCGTTTCGTCGGTTGGCTTAGGTATATGGAGTTCATTCCTAGTCTAAGATGGGATAGGATCGAGGGTTGCGGTAGCAAGATCGACAGCACACTGAGGGGGTCCCGACTGATCCCCAGCTTACGCATCCCGCCCCTCTGGTCGGTTGAGCACCAGCACGCTCGTTTCGTGGGTTGACTTAGGCATACAGAGTTCATTCCCAGTCTAAGCATACGGAGTTCATTCTCATCTAAGATCAGAACCAGACCGAGGGTTGCGGCAGCACATGCTGGGCTCGACCATGTGTTGGTGCTGCATTTTTCTTCGCCGGGGCACCATCGCCTGAGCATCGTCGGGGTTCCGACGATCGAGAGGGGCCGGGGGGTGTGCGCACATGATGTGCGATGGGTGCTGGTACTTGGCCCTTATATTGGCCCCCTATCTCTCATCAAACCTCGACAACTCACACCCCCTTAAAGGGCATTTTAGATTTTACAGGTTTGCTGCCAGTAGCCATTAAATTGTCTGAAATGGGGACACTTTTTTCAAATGGTCACCAAATCTGGTAAACTTCGAGTTTTTAGCTGAATGTTTTTGTGCATAACAACAAAAATACAAGGATCACGTCTACCAAGTTTGGGGCCAAAAATACTTCTGAAAAAATTTTAAAAAATCCCGAACCATAAAAAGTTTCAAAAATCATGAAAAATAGAAAACGAGTTGTCTTGCCATGAAACTTCACGTGAAGGCTTAAGGGACCATTGTATGAATTTACAAGCCATAAAAATGGCATTGGCATGTAGAAATATGAAGATGTACTTAAACCCACCTACCACCCTATCGATCCACGGCTTGCGCATCCGTCTCTCTAGCCGGCATAGTGCCCGCCTACCCGCCCGCGTGCTCGTTTCGTCGCTTGGCTTAGGCATACGGAGTTCATTCCCAGTCTAAGATCAGACCAGATCGAGGGTTGTGACAGCAGGATCGACCGCATGCAGATGGACTCGGTCGATCCCCGGCTTACGCATCTCGCCCATCTAGCCGGTTGAGCACCCACACGCTTCTTTCGTGGGTTGACTTAGGCATACGGAGTTCATACCCAGTCTAAGCATACGGGTTTCTTCCCAGTCTAAGATCGGACTAGACCGAGGGTTATGGCAGCACATGCTAGGCTCGGGCATGTGTTGGGCCCGCATTTTTCTTTGCCGAGGCACCATCACTTAGGAGCATCGCTGGAGCATCACCAGAGAACTTGACCGACGGCATTGGTGTTCCGGCGATCGGGAGGGCCGGGGGTGTGCGCACATGATGTGCGATGGGTGCTGGTACTTGGCCCTTATATTGGCCCCTTATCCCTCATCAAACCTCGAGAACTCACACCCCCTTAAAAGGCATTTGAGATTTTACAGGTTTGCTGCCAGTAGCCATTAAAGTGTCTGAAATGGGGACACTTATTTCAAATGGTCACAAAATCTTGCACACTTCGAGTTTTTAGCTGAATTTTTTTGTGCATGCCAAAAAAAATACAAGGATCACGTCTACCAAGTTTGTTACCAAAAATCTTTCTGAAAAATTTTTAAAAAATCTCAACCACAAAAAGTTTTGAAAATCGTGAAAGATAGAAAACGAGTCATCTTGCCATGAAATATCACGTGAAGGATTAAGGGACCATTGTATGAATTTACAAGCCATAAAAATGGAATTGGCACATAGAAATATGAAGATGTGCCTAAACCCATCTACCACCCTATCGATCCACGGCTTGTGCATCCCGTCTCTTTGGTCGGTGTAGTGCTCGCCAGCCTGCCCGCCCGCCCGCTCGTTTCGTCGGTTGGCTTAGGCATATGGAGTTCATTCCCAGTCTAAGATGGGACAGGATCGAGGGTTGCGGCAGCAGGATTGGCAGCAAACAGAGGGGAACCCGGTCGATCCCGGCTTGCGCATCCCGCCCCTCTGGTCGGCTGAGCACCCGTACGCTCATTTCATGGGTTTACTTAGGGATACGGAGTTCATTCCCAGTCTAAGCATACGAAGTTCGTTCCCATCTAAGATCGGACCAGACCGAGGGTTGCGGCAGCACATGCTGGGCTCGACCATGTGTTGGTGCCGTATTTTTCTTCGCCGGGGCACCATCGCCTGAGCATCGCCGGAGAACCTGACCGGCGGTATTAGGGTTCCGGCGATCGAGGGGGGCCGGGGGGTGTGCGCACATGATGTGCGATGGGTGCTGGTACTCGGCCCTTATATTGGCCCCCTATCCCTCATCAAACATTGAGAACTCACACCCCCTTAAAGAGCATTTGAGATTTTACAGCTTTGCTGCCAGTAGCCATTAAAGTGTCCAGAACGGGGACACTTTTTTCAAATGGTCACAAAATCTTGTACACTTCGAGTTTTTAGCTGAATTTTTTTGTGCATGCCAACAAAAATACAAGGATCACGTCTACCAAGTTTGGGGCCAAAACCCCCTCCAAAAAAATTTTAAAAAATCCCGAACCGCAAAAAGTTTCAAAAATCGTGAAAAATAGAAAACGAGTCGTCTTGCCATGAAACTTCACGTGAAGGCTTCAGGGACCATTGTATGAATTTACAAGCCATAAAAATGGCATTCGCACATAGAAATATGAAGATGTGCATAAAGCCACCTATCACACTATCGATCCACGGCTTGCACGTCTCGTCTCTCTGGCTGACGTAGTGCCCGCTCGCCCGTCCGCCCGCTCGTTTCATTGGTTGGCTTAGGCATACGGAGTTCATTCCCAGTCTAAGATTGGACTAGACCGAGGGTTACGGTAGCAAGATCGGTAGCACGTAGAGGGGGACCCGATCGATCCTCGACTTGCACATCCCGCCCATCTGGCCGGCTAAGCACCCACACGCTTGTTTCGTGGGTTGACTTAGGCATACGGAGTTCATTCCCGATCTAAGCATACGGAGTTCATTCCCAGTCTAAGATCTGACCAGACCGAGGGTTGCGGCAGCACATGCTGGGCTCACGCATGTGTTGGTGCCGTATTTTTCTTAATCGGGGCACCATTGTCGGAGCATCGCCAGAGAACCTGACCGGCAGCCTTGGGGTTTCCGATGATCGGGGGGGCTAGGGGGGTGTACACACATGATGTGCTATCGGTGCTAGTACTTGGCCCCTATATTGGCCCCCTATCCCTCATCAAACCTTGAGAACTCACACCCTCTTAAAGAGCATTTGAGATTTTACAGATTTGCTACCAGTAGCCATTAAAGTGTCTGAAATGGGGACACTTTTTTCAAATGGTCACAAAATCTTGTACACTTTGAGTTTTTAGCTGAATTTTTTTATGCACACCAACAAAAATACAAGGATCATGTGTACCAGGTTTGGGGCTAAAACTCCTTTCGAAAAAATTTTAAAAAATTCTGAACCCCAAAAAGTTTTAAAAGTCGTGAAAAATAGAAAACGAGTCGTCTTGCCATGAAACTTCACGTGAAGGCTTAAGGGACCATTGTATGAATTTACAAGCCATAAATATGGCATTGGAACATAGAAATATGAAGATGTGCCTAAACCCACCTACCACTGTATCGATCCATGGCTTGCGCATCCCATCTTTCTGGCCGACGTAGTGCCCTCCTGCCTGCCCAGCCCGCTTGTTTTGTCAGTTGGCCTAGGCATATGGAGTTCATTCCCAGTCTAAGATCGGATCAGATCGAGAGTTGTGGCAGCAGGATTGACAGCACGAAGAGGGGGACCTGATCGATCCCCGGCTTTCGCTTCCCGCCCCTCTGGTCGGCACATCTTCATATTTCTGCATGCCAATGCCATTTTTATGGCTTTTAAATTCATACAATGGTCCCTTAAGCCTTCACGTGAAGTTTCATGGAAAGATGACTCGTTTTCTATTTTTCATGATTTTCAAAACTTTTTGCGTTTCAGGATTTTTTAATATTTTTTTGAAAGGAGTTTTGGCCCCAAACTTGGTAGACATGATCCATGTATTTTTGTTGGCATGCATAAAAAATTCAGCTAAAAACGCGAAGCGTACAAGATTTTGTGACCATTTGAAAAAAGTGTGCCCATTTCAGACACTTTAATGGCTACTGGCAACAAACCTGTAAAATCTCGAATGCTCTTTAAGGGGGTGTGAGTTCTCAAAGTTTGATGAGGGATAGGGGGCCAATACAAGGGCCAAGTACCAGCACCCATCGCACATCATGTGTGCACACCCCCCCGGCCCCCCATCATTAGAACCCCAATGCTGCTGGTCAGTTTCTCCGACGATGGTGCCTCGACGAAGAAAAATGGGGTACCAGCACATGCCCAGCCTAGCATGTGCTGCCGTAACCCTCGATCCGGTCTGATCTTAGACTCGAAATGAACTCTGTATTCTTAGACTAGGAATGAACTTCGTATGCCTAAGTCAACCCATAAAACGAGCGTACGGGCGCTCTGTCGACCAGAGGGGCGGGATGCGCAAGCCAGGGATCGACCGGGTCACCCTTTGAGTGCTACCGATCCTACTACCACAACCCTCGGTCTGGTCCGATCTTTGACTAGGAATGAACTCCATATGCCAAAGCCAACCGACGAAACGAGCGACGGGCGAGCGGGCGGGAACTACGCTGGCCAGAGAGACGGGATGTGCAAGTCATGGATCGATAGGGTCATAGGTGGGTTTAGGCACATCTTCATATTTCTACATTCCAATGCCATTTTTATCACTTGTAAATTCATACAATGGTCCCTTAAGCCTTCACGTGAAGTTTCATGGCAAGACGACTCCATTTCTATTTTTCACGATTTTCAAAACTTTTTACAGTTCCAGATTTTTTAAAATTTTTTTGGAAGGGTTTTTGGCCCCAAACTTGGTAGACGTGATCCTTGTATTTTTGTTGGCATGCATAAAAAAATTCAGCTAAAAACTCGAAGTGTACAAGATTTTGTGACCATTTGAAAAAAGTATCCCCATTTCAGACATTTTAATGGCTACTGGCAGCAAACCTGTTAAATCTCAAATGCTCTTTAAGGGGGTGTGAGTTCTCGAGGTTTGATGAGGGATAGGGGGCCAATATAGGGCCAAGTACCAGCACCCATCGCACATCATGTGCGCACACCCACCCCGACCCCACCGATCGTCGGAACCTCAATGTCGTCGGTCAGGTTCTCCGGTGATGGTCCGGTAATGGTGCCCCGACGAAGAAAAATACGGCACCAGCACATGCCCGAGCCTAGCATGTGCTGCCGCAACCCTCGGTTTGGTCTGATCTTAGACTGGGAATGAACTTCGTATGCTTAGGCTGGGAATGAACTTCGTATGCCTAAGTCAACCCACGAACCAAGCGTGCAGGCGCTCAACTGGCCAGAGGGGTGGGATGCGTAAGTCGAGGATCGGGCGAGTCCCCCTTTGCGTGCTGCCGATCCTACTGTAGCAACCCTCGGTCCAGTCCAATCTTAGACTGGGAATGAACTCTGTATGCCTAAGCCAACTAACGAAACGAGCGAGCGAGCGGGCGGGCGGGCATTACGTCGGCCAGAGAGACGGGATACGCAAGCCGTGGTTCGATAGGGTGGTAGGTGGGCTTAGGTACATCTTCATATTTCTATGTGCCAATGCCATTTCTGTGGCTTGTAAATTCATACAATGGTCCCTTAAGCCTTCACGTGAAGTTTCATTGCAAGACGACTCGTTTTCTATTTTTCATGATTTTTGAAACTTTTTGTGGTTCAAGATTTTTTAAAATTTTTTTGGAAGGAGTTTTTGCCCTAAACTTGGTAGACATGATCCTTGTATTTTTGTTGGCATGCACAAAAAAATTCAGCTAAAAACTCAAAGTTTACAAGATTTTGTGGCCATTTGAAAAAAGTGTGCCCATTTCAGACACTTTAATAGCTGCTGGCAGCAAACCTGTAAAATCTCAAATGAGCTTTAAGGGGGTGTGAGTTCTCGAGGTTTGATAAGGGATAGGGGGCCAATATAAGGGCCAAGTACCACCACCCATCACACATTATATGCGCACACCCCCCCGGCCCCCTGATCGTCAGAACCTCAATGTCGTCGGTCAGGTTCTCCGACGATGCTCTGGTGGTGGTGCCCCGGTGAAGAAAATTACGGCAGCAACACATGCCCAAGCCTGGCATGTGCTGCCGCAACCCTCAGTCCGGTCTGATCTTAGACTGGGAATGAACTCCGTATGCTTAGACTGGGAATTAACTATGAATGCCTAAGTCAACCCACGAAACGAGTGTGCGGGCGCTCAGCCGGCCAGAGAGGTGGGATGCGTAAGCCGGCGATTGGTCCGATCTTAGACTGGGAATCAACTCCGTATGCCTAAGCCAACCGACGAAATGAGCGGGCGGGTGGATGGACGGGCACTACGTCGGCCAGAGAGACGGGATGCGCAAGCCGTGGATCGATAGGGTGGTAGGTGTGTTTAGGGACATCTGCATATTTCTATGTGCCAATGCCATTTTTATGGCTTGTAAATTCATACAATGGTCCCTTAAGCCTTCACGTGAAGTTTCATGGCAAGACGACTCCATTTCTATTTTTCACGATTTTCAAAACTTTTTATGGTTCCAGATTTTTTAAAATTTTTTTGGAAGGGTTTTTGGCCCCAAACTTGGTAGACGTGATCCTTGTATTTTTGTTGGCATGCATAAAAAAATTCAGCTAAAAACTCGAAGTGTACAAGATTTTGTGACCATTTGAAAAAAGTATCCCCATTTCAGACACTTTAATGGCTACTGGCAGCAAACCTGTTAAATCTCAAATGCTCTTTAAGGGGGTGTGAGTTCTCGAGGTTTGATGAGGGATAAGGGGCCAATATAAGGGCCAAGTGCCAGCAACCATCACACATCATGTGCGCACACCCCCCCGACCCCCTCTATCGCCGGAACCCCAATACCGCCGGTCAGGTTCTCCGACGAAGAAAAATGTGGCAGCAGCACATGCCCGAGCCTAGCATGTGCTGCCACAACCCTCGGTCCAGTCTGATCTTAGACTGGGAATGAACTCTATATGCCTAAGTCAACTCACGAAACGAGCATGCGGGCGCTCAACCGGCCAAAAGGGCTGGATGCACAAGCCGGGGACCAGTCGGGTCCCCCTCTGTGTGCCGCCGATCCTGCTGCCGCAACCCTCAGTCCGGTCCAATCTAAGACTGGGAACTCCGTATGCCTAAGCCAACCGATGAAACGAGTGGGTGGGCGGGCGGGCACTACGTCGACCAGAAAAACGGGATGCGCAAGCCGTGGATCGATAGGGTGATAGGTGGGTTTAGGCACATCTTCATATTTCTGCATCCAATGCCATTTTTATGGCTTGTAAATTCATACAATGGTCCGTTAAGCCTTCACATGAAGTTTCATGGCAAAGACTCGTTTTCTATTTTTCATGATTTTTAAAACTTTTTATGGTTCAGGATTTTTTAAAATTTTTTTGGAAGGAGTTTTCTCCCTAAACTTGGTAGACATGATCCTTGTATTTTTTTGTTGGCATGCATAAAAAAATTCAGCTAAAAACTCAAAGTGTACAAGATTTTGTGACCATTTGAAAAAGTGTCCCCATTTCAGAACACTTTAATGGCTACTGGCAGCAAACCTGTAAAATCTCAAATGCTTTTTATGGGGGTGTGAGTTCTCGAGGCTTGATGAGGGATAGGGGGCCAATATAAGGGCCAAGTACCAGCACCCATCACACATCATGTGCGCGCACCCCCCGATCGTCGGAACCCCAATGCCGTCGGTCAGGTTCTTCGATTATGGTGCCCCGATGAAGAAAAATGTGGCACCAGCACATACCCAAGCCCAGCATGTCCAACTGCAACCCTCGGATCGGTCTGATCTTAGACTGGGAATGAACTCCATATGCCTAGACTGGAAATAAACTCGACATGCCTAAGTCAACCCACAAAATGAACGTGTGGGTGCTCAGCCGGCCAGAGGGGCCGGATGGGTAAGCAGGGGATTGGCCGAGTCCCCCTTAGCGTGCTACCGATCCTGCTACCACAACCCTCGGTCCGATCCGGTCTTAGACTGGGAATGAACTCCGTATGCCTAAGCCAATCGATGAAACGAGCGGGCGGACGGGCGGACGGGCACTACGTCGGCCAGAGAGACGAGATGCGCAAGCTATGGATCGATAGGGTGGTAGGTGTGTTTGGGGACATCTACATATTTCTACATGCCAATGCTATTTTTATGGCTTGTAAATTCATACAATGGTCCCTTAAGCCTTCACGTAAGTTTCATGGCAAGACGACTCGTTTTCTATCTTTCATGATTTTCAAAACTTTTTACGGTTCGAGATTTTTTTAAATTTTTTCGGAAGGAGTTTTGGCCCCAAACTTGTTAGCTGTGATCCTTGTATATTTTGTTGGCATGCATAAAAAAATTCAGTTAAAAACTTGAAGTGTACAAGATTTTGTGACCATTTGAATAAAGTGTCCCCATTTAAGACACTTTAATGGCTACTGGCAGCAAACCTGTAAAATCTCAAATACTCTTTAAGGGGGTATGAGTTCTCGAGGTTTGATGAGGGATAGGGGGCCAATATAAGGGCCAAGTACCAGCACCCATCACACATCATGTGCGCACACCTTCTTCGGCCCCCCCGATCGTCGAAATCCCAATGCCGCCGGTCAGGTTCTTCAGTGATGCTTCGATGATGGTGCCCCGACGAAGATAAATACGGCACCAGCACATGGAACTCCGTATGCTTAGACTAGGAATGAACTCCGTATGCCTAAGTCAACACACGAAATGAGCGTACGGGCGCTCAGCAGGCCTGAGGGGCGGGATGCGCAAGTGGGGATCGATCGGGTCCCTCTTTGCGTGCTGCCGATCCTACTGCTGCAACCCTCAGTCTGGTTCGATCTCAAAATGTGAATGAACTCTGTATGCCTAAGCCAATCGACGAAACGAGCGGGCGGGCTGACGGGCGGGCTCTACGTCGGCCAGATAGACAGGATGCGTAAGTCGTGGATCGATAGGGTGGTAGGTGGGTTTAGCCACATCTCCATATTTCTGCATGCCAATGCCATTTTTATGGCTTGTAAATTCATACATTGGTCGCTTAAGCCTTCACGTGAAGTTTCATGGCAAGACGACTAGTTTTCTATTTTTCATGATTTTTGAAACTTTTTACGGTTCGAGATATTTTAAAAATTTTTCGGAAGTATTTTTGGCCCCAAACTTGGTAGACGTGATCCTTTTATTTTTGTTGGCATGCATAAAAAATTTAGCTAAAAACTCGAAATGTACAAGATTTTTTGACCATTTGAAAAAAGTGTCCCCATTTTAGACACTTTAATGGCTACTGGCTACAAACCTGTAAAATCTCAAATGCTACTTAAGGGGGTGTGAGTTCTCGAGGTTTGATGAGGGATACGGGGCCAATATAAGGGCCAAGTACCAGCACCCATCGCACATAATGTGCACACTCCCCCCCCGGCCCCCTCGATCGTCAGAACCCCAATGCCGTCGGTCAGGTTCTCCGACGATGGTCTGGCGATGGTGCCGCGGGGAAGAAAAAAATGGCACCAGCACATACCCGAGCCCAGCATGTGCTGTCGCAACCCTCGATCCGGTTCGATCTTAGACTGGGAATGAACTTCGTATGCTTAGACTGGGAATGAACTCCATATAAGGGCCAATATAAGGGCCAAGTACCAGCACCCATCGCACATCATTTGCGCACAGCCCCCCTGGCCCCCCCGATCATTGGCACACCAATGCCGTCGGTCAGGTTCTCCGGTGATGCTCCGACGATGGTGCCCCGACGAAGAAAAATACGACACCAGTACATGCTCGAGCCCAGCATGTGCTGTCGCAACCCTCGGTCTGGTCCGATCTTAGACTGGGAATGAACTCTATATGCTTAGACTGGGAATGAACTCCGTATGCCTAAGTCAACCGACAAAACAAGCGTGCGGGAGCTCAGTCGGCCAGAGGTGCAGGATGCGCAAGCCGGGGATCGGTCGGGTCCCCCTCTGCATGCTACCGATCCTACTACCACAACCTTTGGTCCGGTTTGATCTTAGACTCGGAATGAACTCCGTATGCCTAAGCAAACAGACAAAACGAGCGAGCGGGCGAGTGGGCACTACGCCGACCAGAGAGACGGGGTGCGCAAGCTGTGGATCGATAGGGTAGTAGGTGGGTTTAGGCACATATTCTTATTCCAGCATGCCAATGCCATTTTTATGGCCTGTAAATTCATACAATGGTCCCTTAAGCCTTCACGTGAAGTTTAATGGCAAGACGACTCATTTTCTATTTTTCACGATTTTTGAAACTTTTTACGGTTTGAGATTTTTTAAAATTTTTTCGGAAGGATTTTTGGCCCCAAACTTAGTAGACGTGATCCTTGTATTTTTGTTGGCATGCACAAAAAAATTTAGCCAAAAAACTTGAAGTGTACAAGATTTTGTGACCATTTGAAAAAAGTGTCCCCATTCCAGACACTTTAATGGCTACTGGCAGAAAACCTGTAAAATCTCAAATGCTTTTTAAGGGGGTGTGAGTTCTTGAGGTTTGATGAGGGATAGGGGGCAATATATGGGTCAAGTAAAAGCACCCATCTTACATCATGTACGCACACCCCCCAGGCCCCCCGATCACCGAAGAAAAATACGGCACCAACACATGCCCGAGCCCAGCATGTGCTGTCACAACCCTCGATCCGGTCTGATCTTAGACTTGGAATGAACTCCATATGCTTAGACTGGGAATGAACTCCGTATGCATAAGTCAACCCACGAAACGAGCGTGCGGGTGCTCAACCGGCCAGAGGGGCGGGATGCACAAGCCGGGGATCACCGGGTCCCCCTCTGCATGCTATCGATCCTGGTGCCACAACCCTCGGTCTGGTCCAATCTTAGACTGGGAATGAACTCCGTATGCCTAAGCCAACCAACGAAATGAACGTGCGGGTGGGCGGGCGGGCGGGGCACTACGTCGGCCAGAGAGACGGGATGCGCAAGCCGTGGATCGATAGGGTGGTAGGTGGGTTTAGGCACATCGTCATATTTCTGCATGCCAATGCCATTTTTATGACTTGTAAATTCATACAATGGTCCGTTAAGCCTTCACATGAAGTTTCATGACAAGACGACTCGTTTTCTATTTTTCATTATTTTAGAAACATTTTGCGGTTAGGGATTTTTTAAAATTTTTTCGAAAGGAGTTTTGGCCCCAAACATGGTAGACGTGATCCTTGTATTTTTGTTGGCATGCACAAAAAATTCAGCTTAAAACTCGAAGTGTACAAGATTTTGTGACCATTTGAAAAAAGTGTCCCCATTTCAGACACTTTAATGGCTACTGGCAGCAAACCTGTAAAATCTCAAATGCTCTTTAAGGGGGTGTGAGTTCTTGAGGTTTGATGAGGGATAGGGGGCCAAGATAAGGGCCAAGTACCAGCACCCATCGCACAACTGTGCCCACACCCCCCCCGGCCCCCCTGATCGCTGGAACCCTATTGCCGTCTGTCAGGTTCTCCGACGATGCTCCGACGATGGTGCCTCGGTGAAGAAAAATGCGGCACCAGCCCATGCCCGAGCCCAGCATGTGCTGCCACAACCCTCGGTCTGGTCCGATCTTAGACTGGGAATGAACTCTGTATGCTTAGACTGGGAATGAACTTCGCATGCCAAAGTCAACCCACGAAATGAGCGTGCGGGCACTCAGCTGGCCAGAGGTGCAGGATGTGGAAGCCGAGGATCGATCGGGTCCCCCACTACGTGCTGTCGATCCTGCTATTGCAACCTTCAATTCAGTCCAATCTTACACTGGGAATGAACTCCGTATGCCTAAGCCAACTGATGAAACGAGCGGGCCGGCGGGCAGGCACTACACCGACCAGAGAGACGGGATGCGCAAGCCGTGGATCGATAGGATGGTAGGTGGGTTTAGGCACATCTTCATATTTCTGCGTGCCAATGCCATTTTTATGGCTTGTAAATTCATACAATGGTCCCTTAAGCCTTCACGTGAAGTTTAATGGCAAGACGACTCGTTTTCTATTTTTCACGATTTTTGAAAATTTTTACGGTTTGGGATTTTTTAAAATTTTTTCGGAAGGAGTTTTGGCCCCAAACTTGGTAGACGTGATCCTTGTATTTTTATTGGCATGCAAAAAAAATTCAGCTAAAAACTCGAAGTGTACAAGATTTTGTGACCATTTGAAAAAAGTGTCCCCATTTCAGACACTTTAATGGCTATTGACAGCAAACTTGTAAAATCTCAAATGCTCTTTAAGGGGGTGTGAGTTCTTGAGGTTTGGTGAGGGATAGGGGGCCAATATAAGGGCCAAGCACCAGCACCCATCTCACATCATGTGCGCACACCCCTCCAGCCCCTTCGATCGCTGGAACCCTAATGTCGTCGGTCAGGTTCTCTGACGATCCTCAGGTGATAGTGCCCCGACGAAGAAAAATACGGCACCAGCACATGCCCGAGCCTAGCATGTGCTGCCGCAACCCTCGGTCCAAGGTGATCTTAGACTGGGAACGAACTCCGTATGCTTAGACTAGGAATGAACTCCGTATGCCTAAGTCAACCCAAGAAACGAGCATACGGGCGCTCAGTCGGCCAGAGGGGCGGGATACAAAAGTTGGGGATCGATCGGGTCCCCTTCTACGTGCTTCCAATCCTACTACCACAACCCTCGATTCGGTCAGATCTTAGACTAGGAATGAACTCCGTATGCCTAAGCCAACCGACAAAACGAACGGGTGGGTGGAAGGGTGGGCACTACGTTGGCCAGAGAGATAGGATGCGCAAGCCGTGGATCGATAGGGTGGTTGGTGGGTTTAGGTACATCTTTATATTTTTGCATGCCAATGCCATTTTTATGGCTTGTAAATTCATATAGTGGTCCCTTAAGCCTTCACGTGAAGATTCAAGGAAAGACGACTCGTTTTCTATTTTTCACGATTTTCAAAACTTTTTACGGTTTGGGATTTTTTCAAATTTTTTCGGATGGAGTTTTTGCCCCAAACTTCATAGACGCGATCCTTGTATTTTTGTTGGCATGCAAAAAAAATTCAGCTAAAAACTCGAAGTGTACAAGATTTTGTGACCATTTTAAAAAAGTGCCCCCATTTAAGACACTTTAATGGCTACTGGCAGCAAACCTGTAAAATCTCAAATGCTCTTTAAGGGGGTGTGAGTTCTTGAGGTTTGATGAGGGATAGGGGGCCAATATAAGGGCCAAGCACCAGCACCCATCTCACATCATGTGCGCACACCCCCCCGGCCCCCCCGATCGCCGGAATCGTAATGCCGTCGGTCAGGTTCTCCGGCGATGCCCCGACGATGGTGCCCTGACAAAGAAAAATGTTGCACCAGCAAATCGTTGAGTCCAGCATGTGCTGTCGTAACCCTCGGTCCTGTCCGATCTTAGACTGGGAATGAACTCCGCATGCTTAGACTGGGAATGAACTCCGTATGCCTAAGTCAACCAACGAAACGAGCGTGGGGCACTCAGCTGGCCAAAGGGGCGGGATGCGCAAGCCGGGGATCGGCCGAGTCCCCCTCTGCGTGCTGCCGATCCTGCTGCCGTAACCTTCAGTTTGGTCCAATCTTAGACTGATAATGAACTTCGTATGCCTAAGCCAACCGACGAAACGAGCGATCGGGCGAGCGGCCAGGCACTATGTCGACCAGAGAGACGGGTTATGCAAGCCGTGGATCGATAGGGTGGTCAGTGGGTTTAGGCACATCTTCATATTTTTGCGTGCCAATGCCATTTTTATGGCTTGTAAATTCATACAATAGTCCCTTAAGCCTTCACGTGAAGTTTCATGGCAAAATGACTCGTTTTCTATTTTTCACGATTTTTGAAACTTTTTGCGGTTTAGGATTTTTAAAATTTTTTTGAAATGAGTTTTGGCCCCAAACTTGGTAGACGTGATCCTTGAAATTTTATTGGCATGCAAAAAAAAATTCAGCTAAAAACTTGAAGTGTACAAGATTTTGTGGCCATTTGAAAAAAGTGTCCCCATTTCAGACACTTTAATGGCTACTGGCAGCGAACCTGTAAAATCTCAAATGCTCTTTAAGGGGGTGTGAGTTCTTGAGGTTTGATGAGGGATAGGGGGCCAATATAAGGGCCAAGTACCAGCACCCATCACACATCATGTGCGCACACCGCCCGGCCCCCCCAATCGTCGGAACCCCAATGCCGCCGGTTAGGTTCTCCGGTGATGCTCCAGCGATGGTGCCGCAACAAAGAAAAATACGGCACCAGCACATGCCCGAGCCCAGCATGTGCTACCGTAACCCTCGTTCTGATCTGATCTTAGACTAGGAATGAACTCTGCATGCTTAGACTGGGAATGAACTCCGTATGCCTAAGTCAACCCACGAAATGAGCGTGCGAGCACTCAGCCGGCCAGTGGGGTGGGATGCGCAAGCCGGGGATCGGTCGGGTCCCCCTCTACGTGCTGCAGATCCTGCTGCCACAACCCTCGGTCCGGTCCAATCTTAGATTGGGAATGAACTTCGTATGCCTAAGCCAACCGACGAAACGAACGGGCGGGTGGGAAGGCGAGCACTACGTCCTCCAGAGAGACGGGAAGCGCAAGCCGTGGATCGATAGGGTGGTTGGTGGGTTTAGGTACACCTTCATATTTTTGCATGCCAAAGCCATTTTTATGGCTTGTAAATTCATACAATGGTCCCTTAAGCCTTCACGTGAAGTTTCATGGCAAGACGACCCGTTTTAAGGTTTGGGATTTTTTAAAATTTTTTCAGATGGATTTTTGGCCCCAAACTTGGTAGACATGATCCTTGTATTTTTGTTGGCATGCACAAAAAAATTCAGCTAAAAACTCAAAGTGTACAAGATTTTGTGACCATTTGAAAAAAGTGTCCCCATTTCAGACACTTTAATGGCTATTGTCAGCAAACCTGTAAAATCTCAAATGCTCTTTCAAGGGGAGTGAGTTCTCGAGGTTTGATGAGGGATAGGGGGCCAATATAAGGGCCAAGTGCCAGCACCCATCTCACATCATGTGCGCACACCCCCCCGGCCCCTCCGATCGCCGGAACCCCAATGCCGCCGGTCAGGTTCTCCGGCGATCCTCCGACGATGATGCCCCGGCAAAGAAAAATGCCGCACTAGCACATGCCCGAGCCCAGCATGTGCTGCCGCAACCCTCGGTCCAGTCTGATCTTAGACTGGGAAAGAACTCCGTATGCTTAGATTGGGAATGAACTCCATATGCCTAAGTCAACCGACGAAATGAGCGGGCGGGCGAGCGGGTGGCACTATGCCGGCCAGAGAGACGGGATGCGCAAGTCGTGGATCGATAGGGTGGTCGGTGGGTTAGGCACATCTTCATATTTCTGCGTGCCAATGCCATTTTTATGGCTTGTAAATTCATACAATGGTCCTTTAAGCCTTCATGTGAAGTTTCAAGGCAAGACGACTCATTTTCTATTGTCCATAATTTTCAAAACTTTTTACGTTTCGGGATTTTTTAAAATTTTTTCAGAAGGAGTTTTGGCCCTAAACATGGTAGATGTGATCCTTGTATTTTTGCTGGCATGCACAAAAAAATTCAGCTAAAAACTCGAAGTGTACAGGATTTTGTGATCATTTGAAAAAAGTGTCCCCATTTTAGACACTTTAATGGCTAATGGCAGCAAACCTGTAAAATCTCAAATGCTCTTTAAAGGGGTGTGAGTTCTCGAGGTTTGATGAGGGATAGGGGGCCAATATAAGGGCCAAGTACCTGCACCCATCTCACATCATGTGCGCACACCCCCCGGTCCCTCCGATCGCCGGAACCCCAATGCCGCCGGTCAGGTTCTCCGGCGATCCTCCGACGATGATGCCTCGACAAAGAAAAATGCGACACCAGCACATGCCCGAGCCAAGCATGTGCTGCCACAACCCTCGGTCCAGTCCCATCTTAGACTGGGAATTAACTCCGTATGCTTAGACTGGGAATGAACTCCATATGCCTAAGTCAACCCCCGAAACGAGCGTTCAGAGGGGCGGGATGCGCAAGCGAGGAATCGACCAGGGCCCCTCTGCGTACTGCCGATCCTACTGCCGCAACCCTCAGTCCAGTCTAATCTTATACTGGGAATGAACTCCGTATGCCTAAGCCAACCGACGAAACGAACGGGCAGGCGGGTGGGCGGGCACTACGTCGACCAGAGAAACGGGATGCACAAGCCGTGGATCGATAGGTTGGTAGGTAGGTTTAGGCACATCTTCATATTTCTACGTGCCAATGCCATTTTTGTGGCTTGTAAATTCATACAATGGTCCCTTAAGCCTTCACGAGAAGTTTCATGGCAAGACAACTGGTTTTCTATTTTTCACGATTTTCAAAACTTTTTACGGTTCAGGATTTTTTAAAATTTTTTCGGAAGGAGTTTTGGCCCCAAACTTGGTAGACGTGATCCTTGTATTTTTTTTGGCATGCATAAAACAATTCAGCTGAAAACTCAAAGTGTACAAGATTTTGTGACCATTTTAAAAATGTGTCCCCATTTCAAACACTTTAATGGCTACTGGCAGCAAACCGGTAAAATCTCAAATGCTCTTTAAGGGGGTGTGAATTGTTGATGTTTGATGAGGGATAGGGGGCCAATATAAGGGCCAAGTTCCAGCACCCATCGCACATCATGTGTGCACACCCCCCTGGCCCCCCCGATCGCCGGAACCCCAATGCCATCGGTCAGGTTCTCCGACGATGCTCCGACGAAGAAAAATACGGCACTGACACATGCCCGAGCCCAGCATGTGCTGCCGCAACCCTCGATCCGATCCGATCTTAGACTGGGAATGAACTCCGCATGCTTAGACTAGGAATGAACTCCGTATGCCTAAGTCAACCTATGAAACGAGCGTGCGGGCACTCAGTTGGCTAGAGGGGCAGGATGCACAAGCCGAGGATCGATCGGTCCCCCTCTGCATGCTACCGATCCTACTATCACAACCCTCGGTTCGGTCCAATCTTAGACTGGGAATGAACTCCGTATGCCTAAGCCAACCGATGAAACGAGCGGGCGGGTGAGCAGGCACTATGCCGACCAGAGAGACGGGATGCGCAAGCCGTGGATCGATAGGGTGGTATGTGGATTTAGGCACATCTTCATATTTCTGCATGCCAATGCCATTTTTATGGCTTGTAAATTCATACAATGGTCCCTTAAGCCTTCACGTGAAGTTTCATTGCAAGACGACTCGTTTTCTATTTTTCACGATTTTTGAAACTTTTTGCGATTCAGGATTTTTTTAAAATTTTTTCGGAGGGAGTTTTGGCCCCAAACTTGGTAGACGTGATCCTTGTATTTTTATTGGCATGCCCAAAAAAATTCATCTAAAAACTTGAAGTGTACAAGATTTTGTGACCATTTGAAAAAAGTGTCCCCATTTCAGACACTTTAATGGCTACTAACAGCAAACCTGTAAAATCTCAAATGCTCTTTAAGGGGGTGTGAGTTCTTGAGGTTTGGTGAGGGATAGGGGGCCAATATAAGGGCCAAGCACCAGCGCCCATCTCAAATCATGTGCGCACACCCCCCCGGCCCCTCTGATCACCGGAACCCTAATGCTGCCGATTAGGTTCTCCGACGATCCTCCGGCGATGGTGCCCCGAGGAAGAAAAATGTGACACTAGCACATGCCCGAGCCCAGCATATGCTGCCGCAAGCCTCGGTCTGGTGTGATCTTAGACTGGGAATGAACTCCGTATGCCTAAGTCAACACAGGAAACGAGCATGCGGGCGCTCAGCCGGCCATAGGGGAGGGATGCGAAAGTCAGGGATTGATCGGGTCCCCTTCTACGTGCTACCGATCCCACGGTCGTAACCCTCGGTCCGATCCGATCTTACACTGGGAATGAACTCCGTATGCCTAAGCCAACTGACAAAACGAACGGGCAGGTGGGAGGGCGGGCACTACGTCAGCCAGAGAGACGGGATGCGCAAGTCGTGGATCGATAGGGTGGTTGGTGGGTTTAGGTATGTCTTTATATTTTTGCATGCCAATGCCATTTTTATGACTTGTAAATTCATATAGTGGTCCCTTAAGCCTTCATATGAAGATTCATGGAAAGACGATTCGTTTTCTATTTTTCACGATTTTCAAAACTTTTTATGGTTCGGGATTTTTTTAAATTTTTTCGGATGGAGTTTTGGCCCCAAACTTGGTAGACGTGATCCTTGTATTTTTGTTGGCATACACAAAAAAATTCAGCTAAAAACTCGAAGTGTACAAGATTTTGTGACCATTTGAAAAAAGTGCCCCCATTTAAGACACTTTAATGGCTACTGGCAGCAAACCTGTAAAATCTCAAATGCCCTTTAAGGGGTTGTGAGTTCTTGAGGTTTGATGAGGGATAGGGGGCCAATATAAGGGCCAAGCACCAGCACCCATCTCACATCATGTGCGCGCATCCCCCTATCCCCCCCGATCGTCAGAACCGCAATGCCGTCGATCAGGTTCTCCGACGATGCTTCGGTGATGGGCCCCGACGAAGAAAAATGTTGCACCAGCACATGCCCGAGCCCAGCATGTGCTGCCGTAACCTTTGGTCCAGTCCGATCTTACACTGAGAATGAACTCCACATGTTTAGACTGGGAATGAACTCTGTATGCCAGAGGGGCAGGATGCGCAAGCCGAGGATCAGCTGGGTCCCCCACTGCGTGCTGCCGCAACCCTCAGTTCGGTCCAATCTTAGACTGGGAATGAACTCCATATGCCTAAGCCAACCGACGAAACGAGCGGACGGGCGGGTGGGCAGGCACTACGCCGACCAGAGAGACAGGATGCGCAAGCCGTGGATCGATAGGGTGGTCGGTGGGTTTAGGCACATCTTCATATTTCTACGTGCCAATGCCATTTTTATGGCTTGTAAATTCATACAATGGTCCCTTAAGCCTTCACGTGAAGTTTCATTGCAAGACGACTCATTTTTTATTTTTCACGATTTTTGAAACTTTTACGGTTCAGGATTTTTTAAAATTTTTTCGAAAGGAGTTTTGGCCCCAAACTTGGTAGATGTGATCCTTGTATTTTTATTGGCATGCATAAAAAAATTCAGCTAAAAACTCGAAGTGTACAAGATTTTGTGACCATTTGAAAAAAGTGTCCCCATTTCAGACACTTTAATGGCTACTGGCAGTAAACCTATAAAATCTCAAATGCTCTTTATGGGGGTGTGAGTTCTTGAGGTTTGATGAGGGATAAGGGGCCAATATAAGGGCCAAGTACCAGCACCCATCGCACATCATGTGCGCACACCCCCCGGCCCCCGATCACCGAAACCCCAATGCTGTCTGTCAGGTTCTCCGACGATGCTCCGACGATGGTGCCTCGGCAAAGAAAAATGCGGCACCAGCACATGCCCGAGCCCAGCATGTGCTGCCACAACCCTCTATCCAGTTCGATCTTAAACTGGGAATGAACACCGTATGCTTAGACTGGGAATGAACTCCGTATGCCTATGTCAACCCACGAAACGAGCTTGTGGGCGCTCAGCCACCAGAGGGGTGGGATGCGCAAGCCAGGGATCGGTTGGGTCCCCCTCTACGTGCTGTCGATCCTGCTGCTGCAACCTTCGGTCCAATCCAATCTTAGATAGGGAATGAACTCCGTATGCCTAAGCCAACCAACAAAACGAGTGGGCGGGTGGGCAGGCGGGCACTACGTCAGCCAGAGAGACGGGATGCGCAAGCCGTGGATCGATAGGGTGGTAGGTGGGTTTAGGCACATCTTCATATTTCTACGTGCCAATGCCATTTTATGGCTTGCAAATTCATACAATGGTCCCTTAAGCCTTCACGTGAAGTTTCATGGCAAGACGACTCATTTTCTATTTTTCATGATTTTTGAAACTTTTTACGACTTGGGATTTTTTTAAATTTTTTTGGAAGGAGTTTCAGCCCCAAACTTGGTAGACGTGATCCTTGTATTTTTTTTGGCATGCACAAAAAAATTCAGCAAAAAACTCAAAGTGTACAAGATTTTGTGACCATTTGAAAAAAGTGTCCCCATTTCAGATACTTTAATGGCTACTGGCAGCAAACCTGTAAAATCTCCAATGCTCTTTAAGGGGCTGTGAGTTCTCAAGGTTTGATGAGGGATAGGGGGCCAATATAAGGGCCAAGAACCAGAACCCATCACACATCATGTGCGCACACCCCCCCG
>NW_019168048.1:15348792-15410570 GCF_002303985.1 Durio zibethinus
ATCGCACATCATGTGCGCATCCCCCCTGGCCCCCCCGATCGTTGAAACCCCAATGCCACCGATCAGGTTCTCCAGCGATGCTCCGACGATGGTACCCCGACAAAGAAAAATGTGGCACCAGCAAATGCCCGAGCCCAGCATGTGCTGCTGCAACCCTCGGTCTGATCCAATCTTAGACTGGGAATGAACTCTGTATGCCTAAGTCAACCCACGAAACGAGCATACGGGCGCTGTGTCGGCCAGAGGGGCAGGATGCGTAAGTCGGGGATCGACCGGGTCCCCTTCTGCGTGCTGTCGATCCTGCTGCTGCAACCCTCAGTCCGGTCTGATCTTAGACTAGGAATGAACTCCGTATGCCTAAGCCAACCAACGAAACGAGCGGGCGGGCGGGCGGGCACTACTGCCGACCAGAGAGACGAGATGCGCAAGCCGTGGATCGATAGGGTGGTAGGTGGGTTTAGGCACATCTTCATATTTCTACATGCCAATGCCATTTTTATGGCTTGTAAATTCATACAATGGTCCACTTAAGCCTTCACGTGAAGTTTCCATGGCAAAGGACGACTCGGTTTTTCTATTTTTCACCAATTTTTGAAACTTTTTGCGGTTCGAGATTTTTTTAAATTTTTTTCGAAAGGAGTTTTTGGCCCCAAAACTTTAGGTAGACGTGATTCCTGTTTTATTTTTGTTGGCCATGCCATAAAAAAATTCTGCTAAAAACTCGAAGTGTATAAGATTTGTGGCCATTTGAAAAAAGTGTCCCCATTTCAGACTCTTTAAAGGCTACTGGCAGCAAACCTGTAAAATCTCAAATGCTCTTCAAGGGGGTGTGAGTTCTTGAGGTTTGATGAAGGATAAGGGGCAAATATAAGGGCCAAGTACCAGCACCCATCGCATATCATGTGCGCACACCCCCCCGACCCCTCCGATCACCGGAAACCCAATGCCGCTAGTCAGGTTCTCCAACGATGCTCTAATGATGGTGCCTCAGCGAAGAAAAATGTGGCACCAGCACATGCCTGAGCCCAGTATGTGCTGCCGTAACCCTCGGCCCTGTCCGATCTTAGACTAGGAATGAACTTCGTATGCTTAGACTGGGAATGAACTCCATATGCCTAAGTCAACCCATGAAACGAGCGTGCGGGCACTCAGCCGGGCAGAGGGGTGGGATGCACAAGCCGAGGATCGATTGGATCCCCTTTTACGTGCTGCCGATTCTGCTACCGTAACCCTCGGTCTGGTCTGATCTTAGACTGGGAATGAACTCCGTATGCCTAAGCCAACCGACGAAACGAGCGAGTGGGTAGGCGGACGGGCACTACGTCGGGTAGAGAGACGGGATGTGCAGCCGTGGATCGACAGGGTGGTAGGTGGGTTTAGGTACAACTTCATATTTCTGCATGCCAATGCATTTTTTATGGCTTGTAAATTCATATAGTGGTCCCTTAAGCCTTCACGTGAAGATTCATGGCAGGACGACTCATTTTCTATTTTTCACGATTTTTGAAACTTTTTACGGTTCGGGATTTTTTAAAATTTTTTTGGAAGGAGTTTTGGCCCCAAAGTTGGTAGACGTGATCCTTGTTTTTTTGTTGGTACGCACAAAAACAGTCAGCTAAAAACTCGAAGTGTACAAGATTTTGTGACCATTTGAAAAAAGTGTCCCCATTTCGGACACTTTAATGGCTGCTGGCAGCAAACCTGTAAAATCTCAAATGCTCTTTAAGGGGGTGTGAGTTCTTGAGGTTTGATGAAGGATAGGGGGCCAATATAAGGGCCAAGTACCAGCACCCATCGCACATCATGTGCGCACACCCCCCCCGACCCCCCCGATCGCCAGAAACCCAATGCCGCTGGTCAGGTTCTCCAACGATGCTTCGATGATGGTGCCTCGATGAAGAAAAATGCGGCACCAGCACATGCCTGAGCCCAGTATGTGCTGCCGCAACCCTCGATCCAGTCCGATCTTAGACTAGGAATGAACTTCGTATGCTTAGACTGGGAATGAACTCCATTGCCTAAGTCAACCCATGAAACGAGCGTGCGGGCACTCAGCCGGGCAGAGGGGTGGGATGCACAAGCCGAGGATCGATTGGATCCCCTTTTATGTGCTGCCGATTCTGCTACCGCAACCCTCGGTCTGGTCTGATCTTAGACTGGGAATGAACTCCGTATGCCTAAGCCAACCGACGAAACAAGCAAGTGGGTGGGCGGGCGGGCACTACGTCGAGTAGAGAGATGGGATGCGCAGCCGTGGATCGACAGGGTGGTAGGTGGGTTTAGGTACAACTTCATATTTCTGCATGCCAATGCATTTTTTATGGCTTGTAAATTCATATAGTGGTCCCTTAAGCCTTCACGTGAAGTTTCATGGCAAGACGACTCGTTTTCTATTTTTCATGATTTTTGAAACTTTTTGCGGTTCGCGATTTTTTTAAATATTTTTGGAAGGATTTTTGGCCCTAAACTTGGTAGTCATGATCGTTGTATTTTTGTTGGCATGCACAAAAGCATTCAGCTAAAAAATCGAAGTGTACAAGATTTTGTGACCATTTGAAAAAAGTGTCCCCATTTCAGACACTTTAATTGCTACTGGCAGCAAACCTGTAAAATCTCAAATGCTCTATAAGGGGGTGTGAGTTCTCAAGGTTTGATGAGGGATAGAAGGCCAATATAAGGGCCAAGTACCAGCACCCATCGCACATCATGTGCACACCCCCCGGACCCCTGATCACCACAACCCCAATGCCGTCGGTCAGGTACTCCAGCGATGCTCCGACGATGGTGCCCCGGTGAAGAAAAATGCATCACCAGCACATGCCCGAGCCTAGCATGTGCTGTCGCAACCCTCGGTCCGGTCTGATCTTAGACTAGGAATGAACTCTGTATGCTTAGACTGGGAATGAACTCCGTATGCCTAAGTCAACCCACGAAACAAGCGTGCGGGCTCTCAGCTGACCAGAGGGGCGGGATGTGCAAGCTGGGGATTCGGCTGGGTCCCCCTCTGCGTGTTGCTGATCCTCCTGCCGCAACCCTCAGTCCGCCGATGTTATATTGGGAATGAACTCCGTATGCCTAAGCCAACCGACGAAACGAGCAGGCAGGCGGGCGGGCGGGCACTACGCCGGCCAGAGAGATGGGATGCACAAGCCGTGTCTCGATAGGGTGGTAGGTGGGTTTAGGTACATCTTCATATTTCTACATGCCAATGCCATTTTTATGGCTTGTAAATTCATACAATGGTCCCTTAAGCCTTCACGTGAAGTTTCATGGCAAGACAACTCGTTTTCTATTTTTCATGATTTTTGAACTTTTTACGGTTCGGGATTTTTTAAAATTTTTCTCGAAGGATTTTTAGCCCCAAACTTAGTAGACATGATCGCTGTATTTTTGTTGGCATGCACAAAAGCATTCAGCTAAAAAATCGAAGTGTACAAGATTTTGTGACCATTTGAAAAAAGTGTCCCCATTTCAGACACTTTAATGGCTACTGGCAGCAAACCTATAAAATCTCAAATGCTCTACAAGGGGGTGTGAGTTCTCGAGGTTTGATGAGGGATAGGAGGCCAATATAAGGGCCAAGTACCAGCACCTATCGCACATGATGTGCGTACACCCCCCCCGGACCCCCGATCGTCGGAACCCCAATGCCGCCGATCAGGTTCTCCGGCGATGCTCCGACGATGGTGCCCAGGCGAAGAAAAATGCAGCACCATCACATGCCCGAGCCCAGCATGTGCTGCCGCAACCCTCGGTCCGGTCTGATCTTAGACTGGGAATGAACTCTATATCCTTAGACTGGGAATGAACTCCGTATGCCTAAGTCAACCCACGAAATAAGCGTGCGGGCGCTCAGTTGGCCAGAGGGGTGGGATGCGCAAGCCGGGGATTGGTCGGGTCCCCCTCTGCGTGCTGCCGATCCAACCACCGCAACCCTCGATCCGATCTGATCTTAGACTAGGAATGAACTCCGTATGCCTAAGCCAATCGACGAAACGAGCGGGCGGGCAGGCGGGCGGGCACTACGCCGACCATAGAGATGGGAAGCGCAAGCCGTGGATCGATAGGGTGGTAGGTGGGTTTTGGCACATCTTCATATTTCTGCATACCAATACCATTTTTATGGCTTGTAAATTCATACAATGGTCCCTTAAGCCTTCACATGAAGTTTGATGGCAAGACGACTCATTTTTTATTTTTCACGATTTTTAAAACTTTTTGCGGTTCGGGAGTTTTTAAAATTTTTTCGGAAGGAGTTTTAGCCCCAAACTTGGTAGACATGATCCTTGTATTTTTATTGGCATGCACAAAAAAATTCAGCTAAAAACTCGAAGTGTACAAGATTTTGTGACCATTTAAAAAAAGTATCCCCATTTCAGACACTTTAATGGCTACTGGCAGCAAACCTGTAAAATCTCAAATGCTCTTTAAGAGGGTGTGAGTTCTCGAGGTTTGATGAGGGATAGGGGGCCAATATAAGGGCCAAGTACCAGCACCAATCACACATCATGTGTACACACCCCCCGGCCCCCCCGATCGCCAAAACCCCAATGCCGTCGGTCAGGTTCTCCGGTGATGCTACGGCGATGGTGCCCCGACGAAGGAAAATGCGGCACCAGCACATTCCTGAGCCCAGCATGTACTGCCGCAACCCTCGGTCTGGTCTGATCTTAGACTGGGAATGAACTCCGTATGCTTAGACTGGGAATGAACTTCGTATGCCTAAGTGAACCCATGAAACGAAAGTGCGGGTGCTTAGTCGGCCAGAGGGGCGGGATGCGCAAGCCGGGGATCGACCGAGTCCCCCTTTGTGTGTTGCCGATCTTGCTACCATAACCCTCGGTCTGGTTCGATCTTAGACTAGGAATGAACTACTTATGCCTAAGGGAACCAACGAAATGAGCGGGAGGGCAGGCGGGCAGGCACTACATCGGCCAGAGAGACGGGATGCGCAAGCCGTGGATCGATAGGGTGGTAGGTGGGTTTTGACACATCTTCATATTTTTGTGTGCCAATGCTATTTTTATGGCTTGTAAATTCATACAATGGTCCCTTAAGCCTTCACGTGAAGTTTCACGGCAAGACGACTCATTTTCTATTTTTCATGATTTTTGAAACTTTTTACGGTTCAGGAGTTTTTAAAATTTTTTCGAAAGGATTTTTGGCCCCAAACTTGGTAGAAGTGATCCTTTTATTTTTGTTGGCATGCACAAAAAAATTCAGCTAAAAACTCGAAGTGTACAAGATTTTGTGACCATTTGAAAAAAGTGTTCCTATTTCAGACACTTTAATTGCTACTGGCAGCAAACCTGTAAAATATCAAATGCTCTTTAAGGGGGTGTGAGTTCTCGAGGTTTGACGAGGGATAGGGGGCCAATATAAGGGCCAAGTACCAGCACCCATCGCACATCATGTGCGCACACCCCCCGGCCCCCTGATCGCCGGAACCCCAATGCCGCTGGTCAAGTTCTCCAGCGATGCTCCGACGATGGTGCCCCGACGAAGAAATATGCGGCACCAGCACATGCCCGAGCCCAGCATATGCTGCCACAACCATCGGTCTGGTCTGATCTTAGACTGGGAATGAACTCCGTATGCTTAGACTGGGAATGAACTCCGTATGCTTAGACTAGGAATGAACTCCGTATGCTTAGACTGGGAATGAACTCCGTGTGCCTAAGTCAACCCACGAAACGTGCATGCGGGCGCTCAACCAGCCAAAGGGGTGAGATGCGCAAGCCGAGGATCGGTCGGGTCCCCCTCTTCATGCTGTCGATCCTGCTATCGTAACCCTCAGTCGGATTGGATCTTAGACTGGGAATGAACTTCATATTTTTTTGCGGTTCAAGATTTTTTAAAATTTTTTTGGAAGGAGTTTTGGCCCCAAACTTGGTAGACGTGATCCTTGTATTTTTTTTGGCATGCACAAAAAAATTCAGCTAAAAACTCGAAGTGTACAAGATTTTGTGACCATTTGAAAAAAGTGTCCCCATTTCAGACACTTTAATGGCTACTAGCAGCAAACTTGTAAAATCTCAAATGGTCTTTAAGAGGGTGTGAGTCCTCGAGGTTTGATGAGTGATAGGGGGCCAATATAAGGGCCAAGTGCCAGCACCCACCGCACATCATGTGCGCACAACCCCCCCGACCCCACCGATCCCCGAAACCCCAATGCCGTTGGTCAGGTTCTCCGGTGATGCTCCGACGATGGTGCACCGGTGAAGAAAAATGAGGTACCAGCACATGCCCGAGCCCAGCATATTTTGCCGTAACCCTCAGTCTGGTCTGATCTTAGACTGGGAATGAACCCCGTATGCGTAAACCAACCGACGAAACGAGCGGGCGGGAGGGCGGGTGGGCACTATGTCGACCAAAGAGACGGGATGCGCAAGCCGTGGATCGATAGGGTGGTAGGTGGGTTTAGGCACATCTTCATATTTCTGCATGCCAATGCCATTTTTTTGGCTTGTAAATTCATACAATGGTCCCTTAAGACTTCACTTGAAGTTTAATTGCAAGACGACTCGTTTTCTATTTTTCATGATTTTTGAAACTTTTTGCGGTTCGGGATTTTTTAAAATTTTTTCAGAAGGAGTTTTGGCCCCAAACTTGGTAGAAGTGATCCTTGTATTTTTTTTGGCATGCATAAAAAAATTCAGCCAAAAACTCAAAGTGTACAAGATTTTGTGACCATTTGAAAAAAGTGTCCCCATTTCAGACACTTTAATGGCTACTGGTAGCAAACCTGTAAAATCTCAAATGGTCTTTAAGTGGGTGTGAGTTCTAGAGGTTTGATGAGGGATAGGGGGCCAATATAAGGGCCAAGTACCAGCACCCATCACACATCATGTGCGCAAACCCCCCGGCCCCCCCCGATCGTCAGAACCCCAATGCCGTCGGTCAGGTTCTCCGGTGATGCTCCGACGAGGGTGCCCTGGTGAAGACAAATGCGGCACCAGCACATGTCGGAGCCCAGCATGTGCTACCGTAACCCTCGGTCCTATCCGATCTTAGACTGGGAATGAACTCCGTATGCTTAGACTGGGAAAGAACTCCGTATGCCTAAACCAACCGACGAAACGAGCGGGCGGGAGGGCGGGTGGGCACTATGCCGGCCAGAGAGACTGGATGCGCAAGCCGTGGATCGATAGGGTGGTAGGTGGGTTTAGGCACATCTTCATATTTCTGCATGCCAATGCCATTTTTTTGTCTTGTAAATTCATACAATGGTCCCTTAAGACTTCACTTGAAGTTTAATGGCAAGACGACCCGTTTTCTATTTTTCATGATTTTTAAAACTTTTTGTGGTTCGGGATTTTTTAAAATTTTTTCAAAAGGAGTTTTGGCCCCAAACATGGTAGACGTGATCCTTGTATTTTTTTTGGCATGCACAAAAAAATTCAGCCAAAAACTCAAAGTGTACAAGATTTTGTGACCATTTGAAAAAAGTGTCCCTATTTCAGACACTTTAATGGCTACTGGCAGCAAACCTGTAAAATCTCAAATGGTCTTTAAGGGGGTGTGAGTTCTAGAGGTTTGATGAGGGATAGGGGGCCAATATAAGGGCCAAGTACCAGCACCCATCACACATCATGTGCGCACACCCCCCGGGCCGCCCCGATCTTCAGAACCCCAATGCCACTGGTCAGGTTCTCCGGCGATGCTCCGACGATGGTGCCCCGGTGAAGACAAATGCGGCACCAGCACATGCCCGAGCCCAGCATGTGCTGCTGTAACCCTCGATCCTATCCGATCTTAGACTGGGAATGAACTCCGTATGCCTAAGTCAACCCACGAAACGAGCGTGCGGGCGCTCAGCCGGCCAGAGGGGCGGGATGCGAAAGTCGGGGATCGGCTGGGTCCCCCTTTGCGTGCTGTCGATCCTACTGTCGCAACCCTTGGTCTGGTCCGATCCTAGACTGGGAATGAACTCCATATGCCTAAGCCAACCGATGAAACGAGCGGGCGCGCGGGCACTACACCGGCCAGAGAGACGGGATGCGCAAGCCGTGGATCGATAGGGTGGTAGGTTGGTTTAGGAACATCTTCATATTTCTGCGTGCCAATGCCATTTTTATGGCTTCTAAATTCATACAATTTTCCCTTAAGCCTTCACGTGAAGTTTCATGGCAAGACGACTCATTTTCTATTTTTCATGATTTTGGAAACTTTTTGCGGTTTAGGATTTTTTAAAATTTTTTCGGAAGGAGTTTTGGCCCCAAGCTTGGTAGATGTGATCCTTGTATATTTTGTTGGCTTGCAAAAAAAAAATTCAGCGAAAAACTCAAAGTGTACAAGATTTTGTGACCATTTGAAAAAAGTATCTCCATTTCAAACACTTTAATGGCTACTGGCAGCAAACTTGTAAAATCTCAAATGCTCTTTAAAGGGGTGTGAGTTCTCGAGGTTTGATGAAGGATAGGGGGCCAATATAAGGGCCAAGTGCCAGCACCCATCGCACATCATGTGCGCACACCCCCTCCGGCCCACCCGATTGCCGGAACCCCAATGCCGCCGGTCAGGTTCTCCGACGATGCTCTGACGATGGTGCCTCGGCGAAGAAAAATGTGGCACCAACACATGCCCGAGCCCAGCATGTGCTACCGCAACCCTCGGTCTGGTTTGATCTTAGACTAGGAATGAACTCCGTATGCCTAAGCCAACCGATGAAACGAGCGGGCGGGCGGGCACTACGTCGGCCAGAGAGACGGGATGCGCAAGCCATGGATCGATAGGGTGGTAGCTGGGTTTAGGTACATCTTCATATTTCTGCATGCCAATGCCATTCTTATGGCTTGTAAATTCATACAATGGTCCCTTAAGCCTTCACGTGAAGTTTCATGGCAAGACGACTCGTTTTCTATTTTTCATAATTTTTGAAACTTTTTGTGGTTCGAGATTTTTTAAAATTTTCTCGGAAGGAGTTTTGGCCCCAAACTTGGTAGACGTGATCCTTGTATTTTTATTGGCATGCACAAAAAAATTCAGCTAAAAACTCGAAGTCTACAAGATTTTGTGGCCATTTGAAAAAAGTGTCCCCATTTCAGACACTTTAATGGCTACTGGCAGCAAACCTGTAAAATCTCAAATGCTCTTTAAAGGGGTGTGAGTTCTTGAGGTTTGATGAGGGATAGGGGGCCTATATAAGGGCCAAGTACCAGCTCCTATCGCACATCATGTGCGCACACCCCCTAGCCCCCCCGATCACCAGAACCCCAATGTCGTCGGATAGGTTCTCCGGTGATGCTCCGGCGATGGTGCCCTGGCGAAGAAAAATGCGGCACCAACAGATGCTCGAGCCCAGCATGTGGTGCCGCAACCCTCGGTCCGGTCCGATCTTAGACTAGGAATGAACTCTGTATGCTTAGACTGGGAATGAACTCCGTATGCCTAAGTAAACCCACGAAACGAGCGTACGGGTGCTCAGCCAGCCAGATGGGCAGGATGCGTAAGCCGAGGATTGGCCGGGTCCCCTCTGCGTGCTGTTGATCCTGCTGTCACAACCCTCAGTCCGATCCCATGTTAGACTGGGAATGAACACCGTATGCCTAAGCCAACCGACGAAACGAGCGGGCGGGCGGGCGGACGGGCACTACGTCGGCCAGAGAGACGGGATGCACAAGCCGTGGATTGATAGGGTGGTAGGTGGGTTTAGGCACATCTTCATATTTCTGTGTGCCAATGCCATTTTATGGCTTGTAAATTCAAACCATGGTCCCTTAAGCCTTCACGTGAAGTTTCATGGCAAGACGACTCGTTTTCTATTTTTCATGATTTTCGAAACTTTTTACGGTTCCAGATTTTTTAACATTTTTTCGAAAGGATTTTTGGCCCCAAACTTGGTAGACGTGATCCTTGTATTTTTGTTGGCATGCAAAAAACAATTCAGCTAAAAACTCGAAGTGTACAAGATTTTGTGACCATTTGAAAAAGTGTCCCCATTTCAGACACTTTAATGGCTACTGGCAGCAAACCTGTAAAATCTCAATTGCTCTTTAAGCGGGTGTGAGTTCTCAAGGTTTGATGCGGGATAGGGGGCCAATATAAGGGACAAGTACTAGCACCCATTGCACATCATGTGCGCACACCCCCCCTGGCACCCCCGATCGTCGGAACCCCAATGCCACCGGTCAGGTTCTCCGGTGATGCTCCGGCGACGGTGCCCTGGCAAAGAAAAATGCGACACCAACACATGCCCGAGCCCAGCATGGGCTGTCACAACCCTCGGTCCGATCTGATCTTAGACTGGGAATGAACTCCGTATGCCTTAGTCAACCTATGAAAAAAGCGTGCGGCTGCTCAACTGGCCAGAGGGGCGAGATGCGCAAGCCAGGGATCGGCTAGGTCCCCTTCTGCGTGCTGTCGATCCTGCTGCTTTAACCCTCGATCCGATCTGACCTTAGACTGGGAATGAACTCCGTATGCTTAGACTGGGAATGAACTCCGTATGCCTAAGTCAACCAACGAAATGAGCGTACGAGTGCTCAGCCGACCAGAGGGGCGGGATGCGCAAGCCGGGGATCGACTGGGTCCCCTCTGCGTGCTGCCATAACCCTCGATCTGGTATGATCTTAGACTGTGAATGAACTCCGTATGCCTAAGCCAACCGACGAAACGAGCGGGCGAGCGGGCGGGCGGGCACTACGTCGGCCAGAGCGACGGGACGCACAAGCCGTGGATCGATAGGGTGGTAGGTGGGTTTAGGCACATCTTCAGATTTCTGCATGCCAATGCCAGTTTTATGGCTTGTAAATTCATACAATGGTCCCTTAAGCCTTCACATGAAGTTTCATGGCAATATGACTCGTTTTTGATTTTTCACGATTTTTGAAACTTTTTACGGTTCGAGATTTTTAAAAATTTTTTAGGAAGGAGTTTTGGCCCAAACTTAGTAGACATGATCCTTGTATTTTTGTTGGCATGCACAAAAAAATTTAGCTAAAAACTCGAAGTGTACAAGATTTTGTGACCATTTGAAAAAAGTGTCCCCATTTCAAACACTTTAATGGCTACTGCAGCAAACCTGTAAAATCTCAAATGCGCTTTAAGGGGGTGTGAGTTCATGAGGTCTGCTGAGGGATAGTGGGGCCAATAAAGGGTCAAGTACCAGCACCGCATTGCACATCATGTGCACACACCCCCCGGCCCCCCAATCGTCAGAACCCCAATGCCGTCGGTCAAGTTCTCCGGCGATGCTCCGACGCATGGTGCCATGACGAAGACAATGCGGCAACCAGCACCATGCCCGAGCCCAGCGTGTGCTGCCGCAACCCCGTCAGATCCGATCTTAGGGCTGGGGAATTGAACTCCGTAAGCCCTAAGTCAACCCTGAACAAGCGTGCGGGCGCTCACCGGCTAGAGGGGCAGGTATGCGCCAAGCCGAGGATCGGTCCAGGTCCCCCTTTACGTGGCTGTCATCATGCCTGCCGCAACCCTCGGTCTGATCTAATCCTTAGACTGGGACTACTCCTATGCCTAAGCCAACTGACAAAACGAACGGGTAGGCGGGCGGGCACTACGCCGGCTAGAGAGACGAGAAACGCAAGCCGTGGATCGATAGGGTGGTAGGTGGGTTTAGGCACATCTTCATATTTCTGCGTGCCAATGCCATTTTTATGGCTTGTAAATTCATACAATGGTCCCTTAAGCCTTCACGTGAAGTTTCATGGCAAGACGACTCATTTTCTATTTTTCTCGATTTTTGAAACTTTTTACGGTTCAGGATTTCTTAAAATTTTTTCGGAAGGATTTTTGACCCCCAAACTTGGTAAACATGATCCTTCTATTTTTATTGGCATGCATAAAAAAATTCAGCTAAAAATTCGAAGTGGAGAAGATTTTGTGACCATTTGAAAAAAATGTCCCCATTTCAGACACTTTAATGGCTACTGGCAGCAAACCTGTACAATCTCAAATGCTCTTTAAGGGGGTGTGAGTTCTCGAGGTTTGATGAGGGATGGGGGGCCAATATAAGGGCCAAGTACCAGCACCAATCGCACATCATGTGCGCACACCCCCCCGACCCCCTCGATCGCCGGAACCCCAATGGTGCCGATCAGGTTCTCCGGTCTGATCCCGCTGCCGTAACCCTCAGTCCAGTCTGATCTTAGACTGGGAATGAACTCCTTGTGCCTAAGCCAATTGAGGAAACGAGCGGGTGGGCGGGCGTGCAGGCACTACGTCGGCCAGAGAGACGGGATGCGTAAGTCGTGGATCGATAGGTGGTAGGTGGGTTTAAGCACATCTTCATATTTTTGCATGCCAATGCCATTTTTATGGCTTGTAAATTCACACAAAGGTCCCTTAGGCATTCACATGAAGTTTCATGGCAAGACGACTCGTTTTTTATTTTTCATGATTTTTGAAACTTTTTACGGTTCAGGATTTTTTAAAATTTTTTCAGAAGGAATTTTGGCCCCAAACTTGATAGACGTGATCCTTGTAATTTTGTTGGCATGCACAAAAAAATTCATCTAAAAACTCGAAGTGTACAAGATTTGTGACCATTTGAAAAAGTGTCCCCATTTCAGACACTTTAATGGCTACTGGCAGCAAACCTGTAAAATCACAAATGCTCTTTAAGGGGGTATGAGTTCTCGAGGTTTGATGAGGGATAGGGGGCCAATATAAGGGCCAAGTACCAGCACCAATCGCAGATCATGTGCGCACACCCCCCCGGCCCCCCCGATCCTCGAAACCCAACGTCGTCGGTCAGGTTCTCCGATGATGCTCCGGTGATGGTGCCCCGGTGAAGAAAAATGCGGCACCAGCACATGCCCAAGCCCAACATGTGCTGCCGCAACCCTCGGTTAGGTCCGATCTTAGACTGGGAATGAACTCCGTATGCTTAGACTGGGAATGTGCTCCGTATGCCTAAGTCAACCCACGAAACGAGCGTGCAGGCGCTCAACCAGCTAAAGGGGCTAGATGCACAAGCCGGGGATCGGCCAGTCCCCCTCCGCGTGCTGCCGATCCTACTAACGCAACCCTCGGTTTGGTCTGATCTTAGACTGGGAATGAACTCCGTATGCCTAAGCCAACCGACGAAACGAGCGGACGGGCGGGCACTACGCCAGCCAGAGAGACATGATGCGCAAGTCGTGCATCGATAGGTTGGTAGGTGGGTTTAGGCACATCTTCATATTTCTACGTGCCAATGCCATTTTTATGGCTTGTAAATTCATACAACGGTCCCGTAAGCCTTCACGTGAATTTTCATGGCAAGACGACTCATTTTCTATTTTTCATGATTTTTGAAACTTTTTGCAGTTAGGGATTTTTTAAAATTTCTTTGGAAGCAGTTTTGGCTCCAAACATGGTAGACATGATCCTTGTATTTTTGTTGGCATGCACAAAAAAATTCAGCTAAAAACTCAAAGTGTACAAGATTTTGTGACCATTTGAAAAAAGTGTCCCCATTTTAGACACTTTAATGGCTATTGGCAGCAAACCTGTAAAATCTCAAATGCTCTCTAAGGGGGTGTGAGTTCTCGAGGTTTGATGAGGGATAGGGGGCCAATATAAGGGCCAAGTACCAGCACCCATCGCACATCATGTGCGCACACCCCCCCGGCACCCCCGATCGTCGGAACCCCAATGCCGCCGGTCAGGTTCTCCTACGATGCTCCGACGATGGTGCCCCGGCGAAGAAAAATATGGCACCAGCACATGCCCGAGCCCAGCATGTGCTGCCGCAACCCTCGATCCGATCCGATCTTAGACTGGGAATGAACTCCGTATGCTTAGACTGGGAATGAACTCCGTATGCCTAAGTCAACCCACGAAACGAGCGTGCGGGCGCTTAACCGGCCAGAGGGGTGGGATGCGCAAGCCGGGGATCGATGGGGTCCCCCTCTGCATGTTGTCGATCGTGCTGCCGCAACCCTTGGTCTGGTCTGATCTTAGACTGGGAATGAATTTCGTATGCCTAAGCCAATCGACGAAACAAGTGGGCAGGCGGGCACAACGTCGGCCAGAGGGACAGGATGCGCAAGCCGTGGATCGATAGGGTGGTAGTTGGGTTTAGGCACATCTTCATATTCCTGCGTGCCAATGCCATTTTTATGGCTTGTAAATTCATACAATGGTCCCTTAAGCCTTCACATCAAGTTTCATGGCAAGACGACTCGTTTTCTATTTTTCACGATTTTTGAAACTTTTTATGGTTCGGGATTTTTCAAAATTTTTTGAAAAGGAGTTTTGGCCCCAAACTTGGTAGACGTGATCCTTGTATTTTTGTTGGCATGCACAAAAAAATTCAGCTACAAACTCGAAGTGTACAAGATTTTGTGACCATTTGAAAAAAGTGTCCCCATTTCAAACACTTTAATAACTACTGGCAGCAAACCTGTAAAATCTCAAATGGTCTTTAAGGGGGTGTGAGTTCTCGAGGTTTGATGAGGGATAGGGGGCCAATATAAGGGCCAAGTACCAGCACCCATCGCACATATGTGCGCACACCCCCCCGGCCCCCAGATCGTCAGAACCCCAATGTCGTCGGTGAGGTTCTCCGGCGATGCCCCGGCGATGGTGCCCCGATGAAGAAAAATGCGACACCAGCACATGGCCGAGCCCAGCATGTGCTACCGCAACCCTTGGTCCAGTCCTATCTTAGACTGGGAATTAACTCTGTTTGCTTAGACTGCGAATGAACTCCATATGCCTAAGTCAACCCACGAAATGAGTGTAAGGGCACTCAGCCGGCCAGAGGGGTAGGATGCGCGAGTCGAGGATCGGCCGGGTCCCCCTCTGCGTGCTACCGATCCTGTTGCTCCAACCCTTGGTCTGGTCTAATCTTAGACTGGGAATGAACTCCGTATGGCTAAGCCAACCCATGAAATGAGCGGGCGGGCAGGCAGGCGAGAACTATGCTGGCTAGAGAGACGGGATGCGCAAGCTGTGGATCGATAGGGTGGTAGGTGGGTTTAGGCACATCTTCATATTTTTGCTTGCCAATGCCATTTTTATGGCTTGTAAATTCATACAATGGTCCCATAAGCCTTCACGTGAAGTTTCATGCCAAGACAACTCATTTTATATTTTTCACGATTTTCCAAACTTTTTGCGGTTTGGGATTTTTTAAAATTTTTTCAGAAGGAGTTTTGGCCCCAAACTTGGTAGACGTGATCCCTGTATTTTTTTTGGCATGCACAAAAAAATTCAGCTAAAAAAGCGATGTGTACAAGATTTTGTTACCATTTGAAAAAAGTGTCCCCATTTCAGACACTTTAATGGCTACTGGCAGCAAACCTGTAAAGTCTGAAATGTTCTTTAAGGGGGTGTGAGTTCTCAAGGTTTGGTGAAGGATAGGGTGCCAATATAAGGGCCACGTACCAGCACCCATCACACATCATGTGCGGACACCCCCGGCCCCCCGATCGTCGGAACCCCAATAACACTGGTCAGGTTCTCTGGCGATGGTCCGACGATGTTGCCCCGACGAAGAAAAATGTGGCACCAGCACATGCCAAGCCCAGCATGTGCTGCCGCAACCCTTGATTTGGTTTGATCTTAGACTGGGAAAGAACTCCGTATGCTTAGACTGGGAATGAACTCCGTATGCCTAAGTCAACCAACGAAACGAGCGGCCGGGCGGGCGGGTGGGCACTACTCCAGCCAGAAAGACGGGATGCGCAAGCCGTGGATCGATAGGGTGGTAGGTTGGTTTAGGCACATCTTCATATTTCTGCGTGCCAATGCCATTTTTATGGCTTGTCAATTCATACAATGGTCCCTTAAGCCTTCTCGTGAAGTTTCATGGCAAGACGACTTGTTTTCTATTTTTCACGATTTTCGAATCTTTTTGTGGTTCGGGATTTTTTCAAATTTTTTCGGAAGGGGTTTCGGCCCCAAACTTGGTAGACGTGATCCTTGTATTTTTGTTGGCATGTACAAAACAATTCAGCTAAAAATATGAAGTGTACAAGATTTTGTGACCATTTGAAAAAAGTTTCCCCATTTCAGACACTTTAATGGCTACTGGCAGCAAACCTGTAAAATCTCAAATGCGCTTTAAGGGGGTGTGAGTTCATGAGGTCTGATGAGGGATAGGGGGCCAATATAAGGGTCAAGTACCAGCACCCATTGCACATCATGTGCACACACCCCCCCCGGCCCCCCCAATCGTCAGAACCCCAATGCCGCCGGTCAAGTTCTCCGGCGATGCTCCGACGATGGTGCCATGACGAAGAACAATGCGGCACCAGCACATGCCCGAGCCCAGCGTGTGCTGCCGCAACCCTCGGTCAGATCCGATCTTAGGCTGGGAATGAACTCCGTAAGCCTAAGTCAACCCATGAAACAAGCGTGCGGGCGCTCAGTCGGCTAGAGGGGCGGGATGCGCAAGCCGAGGATCGGTCAGGTCCCCCTTTACGTGCTGTCAATCATGCTGCCGCAACCCTCGGTCCGATCTGATCTTAGACTGGGAATGAACTCCCTATGCCTAAGCCAATCGACGAAACGAGCGGGCGGACGGGCGGGCGGGCACTACGTCGGCCAGAGAGACGGGATGTGCAAGCCGTGGATCGATAGGGTGGTAGGTGGGTTTAGGCACATCTTCTTATTTCTGCATGCCAATGCCATTTTTATGGCTTGTAAATTCATACAATGGTCCCTTAAGCCTTCACGTGAAGTTTCATGGCAAGACGACTCGTTTTCTATTTTTCAGGATTTTCAAAACGTTTTGCGGTTCAGGATTTTTTAAAATTTTTTCGAAAGGAGTTTTTGCCCCAAACTTGGTAGATGTGATCATTGTATTTTTGTTGGCATGCACAAAAACATTCAGCTAAAAACTCGAAGTCTACAAGATTTTGTGACCATTTGAAAAAAGGGTCCCCATTTCAGACACTTTAATGGCTACTGGCAGCAAACCTGTAAAATCTCAAATGGTCTTTAAGGGGGTGTGAGTTCTCGAGGTTTGATGAGGGATAGGGGGCCAATATAAGGGCCAAGTACCAGCACCCATCGCACATCATGTGTGCACAGCACCCCCGGCACCCGATCGGCAGAACCCCAATACCGCCGGTCAGGTTCTCCGGCGATGCTCCGGTGATGGTGCCCCGACGAAGAGAAATGCGGCACCAGCACATGCCCGAGCCCAGCATGTGCTGCCGCAACCCTCGGTCCGATCCGATCTTAGACTGGGAATAAACTCCGTATGCTTAGACTGGGAATGAACTCCGTATGCCTAAGTCAACCCACGAAATGAGCATGCGGGCGCTAAGCCGGCCAGAGAGGCGGGATGCGCAAGCCAGGGATCGACCGGGTCCCCTTCTGCGTACTGCCGATCCTTCTACCGTAACCCTCGATCCGGTCTGATCTTATACTGGGAATGAACTTCGTATGCCTAAGCCAACCAACGAAACGAGCGGGGGGGTCGGGCGGGTAGGCGGGCACTACACCGGTAAAAGAGACAGGATGCGCAAGCCGTGGATCGATAGGGTGGTAGGTCGGTTTAGGCACATCTTCATATTTCTGCATGCCAATACCATTTTTACGACTTGTAAATTCATACAATGGTCCCTTAAGCCTTCACGTGAAGTTTCATGGTAAGACTACTCATTTTCTATTTTTCACGATTTTTGAAATGTTTTACGGTTCGGGATTTTTTAAAAATTTTTTAGAAGGATTTTTGGCCCCAAACTTGGTAGACATTAAATTGTCTGAAATGGGGACACTTTTTTCAAATGGTCAAAAAATCTTGTATGCTTCGAGTTTTTAGCTGAATTTTTTTATGCATGCCAACAAAAATACAAGGATCACGTCTACAAAGTTTCGGGCCAAAACTCCTTTCGAAAAAATTTTAAAAAATCTCGAACCGTAAAAAGTTTCAAAAATCGTGAAAAATGGAAAACGAGTTCATTCCCAGTCTAAGATCAGACCAGACTGAGGGTTACGACAGCAGGATCGGCAACATGCAAAGAGGGACTCCGTCGATCCCCGGCTTGCGCATCCTGCCCCTCTGGATGGCTAAGCGCTTGCACGCCCGTTTCGGGGGTTGGCTTAGGCATACGGAGTTCATTCCCAGTCTAAGCATACGGAGTTCATTCCTAGTCTAAGATCAGACTGGACCGAGGGTTACGGTAGCACATGCTAGGCTCAGGCATGTGCTGGTGCTGCATTTTTCTTCGTCGGGGCAACATCGCCGGAGCATCGCCGGAGAACTTGATTGGCGGCATTAAGGTTCCGATGATCGAGGGGCCCTGGGGTGTGCGCACATGATGTGTGATGGGTGCTGGTACTTGGCCCTTATATTGGCCCCCTATCCCTCATCAAACCTGGAGAACTCTCGCCCCCTTAAAGAGCATTTGAGATTTTACAGGTTTGCTGCCAGTAGCTATTAAAGTGTCTGAAACGGGGACACTTTTTTCAAATGGTCACAAAATCTTGTACACTTCGAGTTTTTAGCTGAATTTTTTTGTGCATGCCAACAAAAATACAAGGATCACGTCTACCAAGTTTTTGGCCAAAACTCCTTCCGAAAAAATTTTAAAAAATCCCAAACCGTAAAAAGTTTCAAAAATCGTGAAAAATAGAAAACGAGTCGTGTTGCCATGAAACTTCACGTGAAGGCTTAAGGGACCATTGTATGAATTTAAAAGCCATAAAAATGGCATTGGCACGCAGAAATATAAAGTTGTGCCTAAACCCACCTACCACCGTATCAATTCAAGGCTTGCGCATCCCGTCTCTCTGGCTGGCGTAATGCCCACCTGCCCGCTTGCCCGGTCGTTTCGTCGGTTGGCTTAGGTATACGGAGTTCATTCCCAGTCTAAGATCAGACCAGACCAAGGGTTGCGGCATTAGGATCGACAGCACATAGAGGGGGACTTCACCGATCCCCAGCTTGCGCATCCTGCCACTCTAGCCGACTGAGCGCCCGTACGCTTGTTTCATGGGTTAACTTAGGCATACGGAGTTCATTCCCAGTCTAAGCATACGGAGTTCATTTCCAGTCTAAGATCAGGTCGAACCGAGGGTTGCAGCAGCACATGCTGGGCTAGGGCATGTGCTGGTGCCGCATTTTTGTTCGTCGGGGCAACATCGCCGAGAACATGACCGGCAGCATTGGGGTTCGGCGATCGGGGGGTCCGGGGGGGTGCGCACATAATGTGCGATGGGTGCTGGTACTTGGCCCTCATATTGGCCCCCTATCCCTCACCAAACCTCGAGAACTCACACCCCTTTAAAGAGCATTTGAGATTTTACAGGTTTGCTGCCAGTAGCCATTAAAGTGTCTGAAATGGGGACACTTTTTTCAAATGGTCAAAAAATCTTATACACTTCGAGTTTTTAGCTGAATTTTTTATGCATGCCAAAAAAAATACAAGGATCACGTCTACCAAGTCTGGGCCAAAACTTCTTCCGAAAAAATTTTAAAAAATCCCGAACCGTAAAAATTTTCAAAAATCGTGAAAAATAGAAAACGAGTCGTGTTGCCATGAAACTTCACGTGAAGGTTTAAGGGACCATTGTATGAATTTACAAGCCATAAAAATGACATTGGCACGTAGAAATATGAAGATGTGCCTAAACCCACCTACCATCCTATCGATCCACGGTTTGCGCATCCCGTCTCTCTGGTCGGCATAGTGCCTGCCCACCCGCTGTCCACTCATTTCGTCTGTTGGCTTAGGCATAGGAGTTCATTCCCAGTCTAAGATCAGACCGGATCAAGTGTTACGGCAGTAGGATCGACAGCACACAGAGAGGACCCGACCGATCCCAGGCTTCCGCATCCTGCCCCTCTGGCTGGCTGAGCGCCCGCACGCTTGTTTCATGGGTTGACTTAGGCATATGGAGTTCATTCCCAGTCTAAGCATACGGAGTTCATTCCAAGTCTAAGATCGGACCATACCTCGAGTTTTTAGTTGAATTTTTTTGTACATGCCAACAAAAATACAAGGATCACGTCTACCAAGTTTGGGGCCAAAAACACCTTCCGAAAAAATTTTAAAAAATCCCGAACTGTAAAAAGTTTCAAAAATCGTGAAAAATAGATAACGAGTCATCTTGCCATGAAACTTCACGTGAAGGCTTAAGGGACCATTGTATGAATTTACAAGCCATAAAAATGGCATTGGCACCTAGAAATATGAAGATGTGCCTAAACCCACCTTATCGATCCACGGCTTGCGCATCCCGTCTCTCTGGCCGACGTAGTGCCCGCCTGCCCGCCCGCCTGCTCGTTTCGTCGGTTGGCTTAGGCATACGGAGTTCATTCTCAATCTAAGATCGGACCAGACTGAGGGTTGCGACAGCACATGCTGGGCTCGGGCATTTGCTGGTGCCGTATTTTTCTTTGCCGGGGCACCGTCGTCGGAGAACCTGACCGACGACATTGGGGTTCCGGCGATCGGGTGGGTTGTGGGGGTGTGCGCACATGATGTGTGATAGGTGCTGGTACTTGGCCCTTATATTGCCCCCTATCCATCGTCAAACATCGAGAACTCACACCCCCTTAAAGAGCATTTGAGATTTTACAGGTTTGCTGCCAGTAGCCATTAAAGTGTCTAAAATGGGGACACTTTTTTCAAATGGTCACAAAATCTTGTAGACTTCGAGTTTTTAGCTGAATGTTTTTGTGCATGCCAAAAAAAATACAATGATCACGTCTACCAAGTTTGGGGCAAAAACTCCTTCCGAAAAAATTTTAAAAAATCCTGAATCACAAAACGTTTTGAAAATCGTGAAAAATAGAAAACGAGTCGTCTTGCCATGAAACTTCACGTGAAGGCTTAAGGGACCATTGTATGAATTTACAAGCCATAAAAATGGCATTGGCATGCAGAAATAAGAAGATGTGCCTAAACCCACCTACCACCGTATCGATCCACGGCTTGCACATCCCGTCTCTCTGGCCGGCGTAGTGCCCGCCCGCCCATCCGCTCGCTCGTTTTGTCGGTTGGCTTAGGCATAGGGAGTTCATTCCCAGTCTAAGATCAGATCGGACCGAGGGTTGCGGTAGCATGATTGACAGCACGTAGAGGGGGACCTGACCGATCCTCGGCTTACGCATCCCACCCCTCTAGCCGGCTGAGCGCCCGCACGCTTGTTTCATGGGTTGACTTAGGCTTACGGAGTTCATTCCCAGCCTAAGATCGGATCTGACCGAGGGTTGTGGCAGCACATGCTGGGCTCGGGCATGTGCTGGTGCCGCATTGTTCTTCGTCGTGGCACCATCGTCGGAGCATCGCCGGAGAACTTGACCGACGGCATTGGGGTTCTGACGATCGGGGAGGCCGGGGGGTGTGTGCACATGATGTGCAATGGGTGCTGGTACTTGACCCTTATATTGGCCCCCTATCCCTCATCAAACCTCATGAACTCACACCCCCTTAAAGCGCATTTGAGATTTTACAGGTTTGCTGCCAGTACCCATTAAAGTGTCTGAAATGGGGAAACTTTTTTCAAATGGTCACAAAATCTTGTACACTTCATATTTTTAGCTGAATTGTTTTGTACATGCCAACAAAAATACAAGGATCACGTCTACCAAGTTTGGGGCCAAAACTCCTTTCAAAAAAATTTTAAAAAATCCAGAACCGTAAAAAGTTTCAAAAATCGTGAAAAATAAAAAATGAGTCGTCTTGCCATGAAACTTCATGTGAAGGCTTAAGGGACCATTGTATGAATTTACAAGCCATAAAAATGGCATTGGCATGTAGAAATATGAAGATGTGCTTAAACCCACCTACCACCCTATCGATCCACCGCTTGCGCATCCATCTCTCTGGCCGACGTAGTGCCCGCCCACCCGTCCGCCCGTTCGTTTCGTCAATTGGCTTAGGCATATGGAGTTCATTCCCAGTCTAAGATTGGATAGGATCGAGGGTTGCGGCAAAAGGATTGGTAGCACACAAAGGGGGACCTGGCCAATCCCCGGCTTGTGCATCCCGCCCCTCTGGCTGACTGAGCGCTCGTACGCTCGTTTCATGGGTTGACTTAGGCATACGGAGTTCATTCCCAGTCTAAGCAAAAAAAGTTCATTCCCAGTCTAAGATCAGATCAGACCGAGGGTTACGGCAGCACATGTTGGGCTCGAGTATGTGCTGGTGCTGCATTTTTCTTCGTCAGGGCACCATCGTTGGAGCATCGCCAAAGAACCTGACAGGCGGCATTGGGGTTCCCGCGATCGGGGGGGTCGAGGCCGGTGTGCGCACATGATGTGCGATGCGTGCTGGTGCTTGGTCCTTATATTGGCCCCCTATCCCTCATCAAACCTCAAGACCTCACACCCCTTTAAAAAGCATTTGAGATTTTACAGGTTTGCTGCCAATAGCCATTAAAGTGTCTGAAATGAGGACACTTTTTTCAAATGGTCACAAAATCTTGTACACTCCAAGTTTTTAGCAAAATTTTTTTGTGCATGCCAACAAAAAAAACAAGGATCACGTCTACCAAGTTTGGGGCTTAAGCTCCTTCTGAAAAAATTTTAAAAAATCCCGAACCGTAAAAAGTTTTTAAAATTGTGAAAAATAGAAAACGAGTCTTCTTGCCATGAAACTTCACGTGAAGGCTTAAGGGACCATTGTATGAATTTACAAGCCATAAAAATGGCATCGACATGCATAAATATGAAGATGTGCGAAAAATCACCTACCACCCTATCGATCCACGACTTGCGCATCCCGTCTCTCTGGCCGGCGTAGTGCCCCCCCCCGCCCGCTCGTTTCGTCGGTTGGCTTAGGCATACGGAGTTCATTTCCAGTCTAAGATCGGATCTGACCGAGGGTTGCGGCAGCACATGCTGGGCTCGGGCATGTGCTGGTGCCGCATTGTTCTTCGTCGTGGCACCATCGTCGGAGCATCGCCGGAGAACTTGACCGGCGGCATTGGGGTTCCGGCGATCGGGGGGGCTGGGGGGTGTGCGAACATGATGTGCGATGGGTGCTGGTACTTGGCCCTTATATTGGCCTCCTATCCCTCATCAAACCTCGGGAACTCACACCCCCTTAAAGAACATTTGAGATTTTATAGGTTTGCTGCCAGTAGCCATTCAAGTGTATGAATGGGGACAGTTTTTTCAAATGGTCACAAAATCTTGTTCACTTTGAGTTTTTAGCTGAAGTTTTTTATGCATGCCAACAAAAATACAAGGATCACGTCTACCAAGTTTGGGGCCAAAACTCCTTCCGAAAAAATTTTAAAAAATCTCGAACCGTAAAAGTTTTGAAAATCATGAAAAATAGAAAATGAGTCGTCTTGCCATGAAACTTCACGTGAAGGCTTAAGGGACCATTGTATGAATTTACATGCCATAAACATGGCATTGGCATGCAGATATATCAAGATGAAACTAAACCCACCTATCACCCTATCGATCCACGGCTTGCGCATCTCGTCTGTCTGGCCAACGTAGTGCCCACCCGCCCGTCCGCCCACACGTTTCATCGGTTGGGTTAGGCATACGGAGTTCATTCCCAGTCTAAGATCATATCAGATTGAGGGTACCGATAGCAGGATCGGTAGCACGTAGAGGGGGACTCGACCGATCCCCGGCTTGTTCATCCCGCCCTTCTGGCCGGTTGGGCGCCCGCACGCTCATTTCGTGGGTTGACTTAGGCATACGGAGTTCATTCCCTGTCTAAGCATACAAAGTTCATTCCCAGTCTAAGATCAGACCGGACCGAGGGTTACGGCAGCACATGCTAGGCTCGGGCATGTGCTGGTGCTGCATTTTTCTTCGTTGAGGCACCATCACCGGAGCATCGTCGGAGAACCTGACCGGCAGCATTGGGGTTCCGACGATCGGGCGGGCCGGGGGGGTGTGCGCACATGTTGTGCGATGGGTGCTGGTACTTGGCCTTTATATTGGCCCCCTCTCCCTCATCAAACCTCAAGAACTCACACCCCCTTAAAGAGCATTTGAGATTTTACAGGTTTGCTGCCAGTAGCCATTAAAGTGTCTACAATGGGGACACTTTTTTCAAATGGTCACAAAATCTTGTACACTTTGAGTTTTTAGTTGAATTTTTTTGTGCATGCCAAAAAAAATACAAGGATCATGTCTACCAAGTTTGGGGCCAAAACTCCTTCCAAAAAAATTTTAAAAAATCCCGAACCACAAAAAGTTTCAAAAATCATGAAAAATAGAAAACAATTTGTCTTGCCATGAAACTTCACGTGAAGTCTTAAGGGACCATTGTATGAATTTACAAGCCTTAAAAATGGTATTGGCACGTAGAAATATGAAGATGTGCCTAAACCCACCTACCACCCTATCGATCCACGGCTTGTGCATCCCGTCTCTCTAGCCGGCGTAGTGCCCGCCCACCCGCCCGCCCGCTTGTTTCATCGGTTGGCTTAGGCTTACGGAGTTCATTCCCAGTCTAAGATTAGACCAGATCGAGGGTTGCGGCAGTAGGATCGACAGCACGCAGAGGGGGACCCGATCGATCCCCGGCTTGTACATCCCGCCCCTCTGGCCGGTTGAGCGCCCGCACGCTCGTTTCGTGGGTTGACTTAGGCGTACGGAGTTCATTCCCAGTCTAAGCATATGGAGTTCATTCCCAATCTAAGATCGGACCGAACCAAGGGTTGCAGCAGCACATGCTGGGCTCAGGCATGTGCTAGTGCCGCATTTTTCTTCGTCGGGGCACCATCATCGGAGCATCGTCCGAGATCCTGTCCGGCGGCATTGGGGTTCTGGCGATCGGGGGAGGGGGGTGTGCGCACATGATGTGCGATGGGTGCTGGTATTTGGCCCTTATTTTGGCCCCCTATCCCTCATCAAACCTGCAGAACTCACACCCCCTTAAAGAGCATTTGAGATTTTACAGGTTTGCTGCCAGTAGCCATTAAAGTGTCTGAAATGGGGACACTTTTTTCAAATGGTCACAAAATCCTGTACACTTCGAGTTTTTAGCTGAATGTTTTTGTGCATGCCAACAAAAATACATGGATCACATCTACCAAGTTTGGGGCCAAAAGTCCTTCCTAAAAAATATTAAAAAATCCCAAACCGTAAAAAGTTTCAAAAATTGTGAAAAATAAAAAACGAGTCGTCTTGCCATGAAACTTCACGTGAAGCCTTAAAGGACCATTGTATGAATTTACAAGCCATAAAACTGGCATTGGCGCACAGAAATAAGAAGATGTACCAAAACTCACCTACCACCCTATCGATCCACATCGTGCGCATCCCGTCTCTCTGACCGGCATAGTGCTCGCCCGCACGCCCGCTCATTTCGTCGGTTGGGTTAGGTATACGGAGTTTTTAGCTGAATGTTTTTGTGCATGCCAACAAAAACACAAGGATCACATCTACCATGTTTGGGGCCAAAACCCCTTTTGAAAAAATTTTAAAAAATCCCGAACTGCAAAACGTTTCGAAAATCGTGAAAAATAGAAAACGAGTCGTCTTGCCATGAAACTTCACTTAAAGGCTTAAGGGACCATTGTATGAATTTACAAGCCATAAAAATGGCATTGGCACGTAGAAATATGAAGATGTGCCTAAAGCCACCTACCACCCTATCGATCCACGGCTTGAGCATCCCGTCTCTCTGGTCGGCGTAGTGCCCGCCCACCCGCTCGCCTGCTTGTTTCGTCAGTTCGCTTAGGCGTATGGAGTTCATTCCCTGTCTAAGATAGGACCAAACCGAGGGTTGCGGCAGCAGGATCGGTAGCACAAAGAGGGGGACCCGGTCGATCCCTGGCTTGTGCATCCCACCCCTCTGGCCGACTGAATGCCCGACTTAGGCATACGAAGTTCATTCCTAGTCCAAGCATACGGAGTTCATTCCCAGTCTAAGATCGGACCACATCGAAGGTTGCGGCAGCACATGCTGGCCTCGAGCATGTGCTAGTGACGTATTTTTCTTCGCTGGGGCACCATCCTCGGAGCAACGCCGGAGAACCTGACCGGCGGCATTGGGGTTCCGACTATCTGGGAGGTCGGGGGGGTGTGCACACATGATGTCCGATGGGTGCTGGTACTTTACCCTTATATTGGCCCCCTATCCCTCATCAAACCTCGAGAACTCACACCCCCTTAAAGAGCATTTGAGATTTTACAGGTTTGCTGCCAGTAGCCATTAAAGTGTCTGAAATGGAGACACTTTTTTTAAATGGTTACCAAATCTTGTACACTTCAAGTTTTTAGCTGAATTTTTTTGTGCATGCCAAAAAAAATACAAGGACCAAGCCTACCAAGTTTGGGGACAAAAATCCTTCCGAAAAAATTTTAAAAAATCCTGAACCGTAAAAAGTTTCAAAAATCGAGAAAAATAGAAAACGAGTCGTCTTGCCATGAAACTTCACGTTAAGGCTTAAGGGACCATTGTATGAATTTACAAGCCATAAAAATGGCATTGGCATGCAGAAATATGAAGATGTCCCTAAACCCACCTACCACCCTATGGATCCATGGCTTGTAGATCCTGTCTCTCTGGCTGGCGTAGTGGCCGCCCTCTTGCCTGCCCACTCGTTTCATCGGTTGGCTTAGGCATACAGAGTTCTTTCCCAATCTAAGATCGGATCGGACTGAGGGTTGTGGTAGCAGGATCGACAGCAACGCAGAGGGGGACCCGGCCGATCCCCGGCTTGTGCATCCGGCCCCTTTGGCTGCTGAGCGCCCGTACGCTCGTTTCGTGGGTTGACTTAGGCATGCAAAGTTCATTCCCAGTCTAAGCATACGAAGTTCATTCCCAATTTAAAATTGGACCAGACCGAGGGTTGCGTAGCACATGCTGGGCTCAAGCATGTGCTGCTGTCGCATTTGTTTTCGTCAGGGCACCATCGCCGGAGCATCACCGGAGAACCTGACCGGCAGCATTGGGGTTCCGACGATCAGGGAGGCCGGGGGGTGTGCGCACATGATGTACGATGGTTGCTGGTACTTGGCCCTTATATTGGCCTCCTATCCCTCATCAAACCTCGAAACTCACACCCCCTTAAAGAACATTTGAGATTTTATAGGTTTGCTGCCAGTAGCCATTAAAGTGTCTGAAATGGGGACACTTTTTTTAAATGGTCACCAAATCTTGTACACTTCAAGGTTTTTAGCTGAATTTTTTTGTGCATGCCAAAAAAAATACAAGGATCACGTCTACCAAGTTTGGGGCCAAAAATCCTTTCGAAAAAATTTTAAAAAATCCCGAACCGTAAAAAGTTTCAAAAATTGAGAAAAATAGAAAACGAATCGTCTTGCCATGAAACTTCACATGAAGGCTTAAGGGACCATTGTATGAATTTACAAGCCATAAAAATGGCATTGGCATGCAGAAATATGAAGATGTCCCTAAACCCACCTACCACCCTATGGATCCACGGCTTGTAGATCCCGTCTCTCTGGCCGACGTAGTGCCCGCCCTCTCGCCTGCCCGTTCGTTTTATCGGTTGGCTTAGGTATACGGAGTTCTTTCCCAATCTAAGATCGGACCAGACTGAGGGTTGCGGCAGCAAGATCAACAGCACGCAGAGGGGGACCTGGCCGATCCCCGGCTTGTGCATCCCGCCCCTTTGGCTATTGAACGCCCGTACGCTCGTTTCGTGGGATAACTTAGGCACACAGAGTTCATTCCCAGTGTAAAATCGGACCAGACCGAGGGTTGTGATAGCACATGCTGGGCTCGGGCATGTGCTGGTGCCATATTTTTCTTCGTCGGGGCACTATCGCCGGAGCATCACCGGAGAACCTGACCGGCAGCATTGGGGTTCCGGCGATCAGGGAGGTCGGGGGGTGTGCGCACATGATGTGCGATGGTTGCTGGTTTGCTACCATAAGCAATTCAAGTGTATGAAATGGGGACAGTTTTTTCAAATGGTCACAAAATCTTGTTCACTTCGAGTTTTTAGCTGAAGTTTTTTTTGCATGCCACCAAAAGTACAAGGATCACGTCTACCAAGTTTGGGGCCAAATCTCTGTCCAAAAAAATTTTTAAAAATCCCGAACCGTAAAAAGTTTCAAAAATCATGAAAAATAGAAAATGAGTCGTTTTGCCATTAAACTTCACCTGAAGGCTTAAGGGACCATTGTATGAATTTACATGCCATAAAAATGGCAGTGGCACATAGAAATATGAAAATGTACCTAAACCCACCTATCACCCTATCGATCCACGGCTTGCGCATCTCGTCTTTCTGGCCGACGTAGTGCCATCCCGCCTGCCCGTCCGCTCGTTTCATCGGTTGGGTTAGGCATACGGAGTTCATTCCAAGTCTAAGATTGGACCAGACCGAGGGTACCGATAGCAGGATTGGCAGCACGCAGAGGGGGACTCTATCGATCCCCGGCTTGCGCATCCCGCCCCTCTGGCCAGCTGAGCGCCCGCACGCTCATTTCGTGGGTTGACTTAGGCATACGGAGTTCATTCCCTGTCAAGCATACAAAGTTCATTCCTAGTCTAAGATTGGACCGGAACGAGGGTTGTGGCAGCACATTCTGGGCTCAGGCATGTGCTGGTGCCGCATTTTTCTTCGACGGGGCACCATCCCCAGAGCATCGCCAGAGAACCTGACCGGCGGCATTGGGGTTCCGACGATCGGGGGGGCCGGGGGGGTGTGCGCACAAGTTGTGCGATGGGTGCTGGTACTTGGCCCTTATATTGGCCCCCTATCCCTCATCAAACCTTGAGAACTCAGACCTCCTTAAAGAGCATTTGAGATTTTACAGGTTTGCTGCCAGTAGCCATTAAAGTCTCTGAAATGAGGACACTTTTTTCAAATGGTCACAAAATCCTGTACACTTCGAGTTTTTAGCTGAATGTTTTTGTGCATGCCAACAAAAATACATGGATCACATCTACCATGTTTGGGGCCAAAACTCCTTTCGAAAAAATTTTAAAAAATCCCGAACCGCAAAACATTTCAAAAATCATGAAAAATAGAAAACGAGTCATCTTGCCATGAAACTTCACTTGAAGGCTTAAGGGACCATTGTATGAATTTACAAGCCATAAAAATAACATTGGCATGTAGAAATATGAAGATGTGCCTAAAACCACCTACCACCCTATCGATCCACGGCTTGCGCGTCCCGTCTCTTTGGCCGATGTAGTGCCGCCTGCCCGTCCGCTCGTTTTGTCGGTTAGCTGAGGCATATTGAGTTCATTCCCAGTCTATGATTGAACCGGACTGAGGGTTATGGTAGCAAGATCAGCAGCATGCAGAGGGGGAGCCGGTCGATCCCTGGCTTGCGCATCCCGCCCCTCTGGCCGACTGAGCGCTCGTACGCTCGTTTCATGGGTTGACTTAGGTGTACGGAGTTCATTCCCAGTCTAAGCATACGGAGTTCACTCCCAGTCTAAGACCGGACCGGACCGAGGGTTACAGCAGCACATGCTGGGCTCGGGCATGTGCTAGTGTCGCATTTTTGTTCACTGGGCCACCATCCTCGGAGCAACGCCGGAGAACCTGACCGGCGGAATTGGGGTTCCGGCGATCGGGGCGGTCGGGTGGTGTGCACACATGATGCCCGATGGTTGCTGGTACTTGGCGCTTATATTGGCCCTATCCCTCATCAAACCTTGAGAACTCACACCCCCTTAAAGAGCATTGGAGATTTTACAGGTTTGCTGCCAGTAGCCATTAAAGTGTCTGAAATGGGGACACTTTTTTCAAATGGTCACAAAATCTTGTACACTTCGAGTTTTTAGCTGAATTTTTTTGTGCACGCCAACAAAAATACAAGGATCATGTCTAAAAAGTTTGGGGCCAAAAATCCTTCCGAAAAAATTTTAAAAAATCCCAAACCGAAAAAAGTTTCAAAATCGTGAAAAATAAAAAACGAGTTGTCTTTCCATGAAACTTCATGTGAAGGCTTAAAGAACCATTGTATGAATTTACAAGCCACAAAAATGGCATTGGCGTGCAGAAATATGAAAATGTGCCTAAACCCACCTAGCACCCTATCGATCCACGGCTTTTGCATCCCATCTCTCTGGCCGGCGTAGTGCCCGCCCTCTCGCCTGCCCGTTCGTTTCGTCGAATTGCTTAGGCATACGAAGTTCTTTCCTAGTCTAAGATCTGGCCGGACTGAGGGTTGTGGCAGCAAGATCGATAGCACGCAGAGGGGGACCCGATCGATCCCCGGCTTGCGCATCCCGCCCCTCTGGCTGGCTGAGCGCCCGTACACTCGTTTTTTGGGTTGACTTAGGCATACAGAGTTCATTCCCAGTCTAAAATCGGACCAGACCAAGGGTTGCGACAGCACTTGCTGGGCTCGGGCATGTGCTGGTGCTGCATTTTTCTTCACCGGGGCACCATTGTCGGAGCATTGCCGAAGAACCTGACCGACGGCATTGGCGTTCCGACGATCGGGGGGCCGAGGGGTGTGCGCACATGATGTGCAATGGGTGCTGGTACTTGGCCCTTATATTGGCCCCCTATCCCTCATCAAACCTTGAAAACTCACACCCCCATAAAGAGCATTTGAGATTCTACAGGTTTGCTGCTAGTAGCCATTAAAGTGTCTTAAATGGGGACATTTTTTTCAAATGGTCACAAAATCTTGTACACATCGAGTTTTTAGTTGAATTTTTTTGTGCATGCCAAAAAAAATACAAGGATCACGTCTACCAAGTTTGGGGCCAATACTCCTTTCGAAAAAATTTTAAAAAATCTCAAACCGTAAAAAGTTTCAAAAATCATGAAAAATAGAAAAGGAGTCGTCTTGCCATGAAACTTCACGTGAAGGCTTAAAAGACCATTCTATGAATTTACAAGCCATAAAAATGGCATTGGTATGCAGAAATATGAAGATGTGCCTAAACCCACCTACCACCCTATCGATCCACGACTTGCACATCCCGTCTCTCTGGCTGGTGTCGTGACCGCCCACCCGCCCGCCTGCTCATTTCGTCGGTTACCTTAGGCAGACGGAGTTCATTCCCAATCTAAGATCAGACCAGACCGAGGGTTGCGGCAGCAAGATCGATAGCACGCAGCAGGGGACCTGGTCGATCCCTGACTTGTGCATCTCACCCCTTTGGCTGGCTGAGCGCCCGCACGCTCATTTCGTGGGTTGACTTAGGCATACGGGGTTCATTCCCAGTCTAAGATCGGACCAGACCGAGGGTTACGATAGCACATGCAGGGCTCAGACATGATGTGCGCACTGATGCCTGGGTGCTGGTACTTGGCCTTATAATTGGCCTCTTATCCTTCATCAACCTTGAGAAGCTCCCACCCCTTAAAAGAGCATTTGAGGATTTACAGGTTGCTACAATAGCCATTAAAGTGTCTGACAATGGGGAACACTTCTTTCAAAATGGTCGCAAAATCTTGTACAACTTCGAGTTTCTAGGCTGAATTGTTTTGTGCCATAGCCAACAACAATACAAGGACACATCTACCCAAGTTTGGGCGGCAAAACTCCTACAAAAAACATTTAAAAAATCCCTAATTCGTAAAAAGTTTCAAAAATCGAGAAAAATAGAAAACCGAGTCGTCTTGCCATGAAACTTCAACTGAAGGCTTAAGGGGACGCTTGTATGAAATTTCCAAGCCAAAAAATGGCATTGGCACATAGAAATACGAACGATGTCTAAACCACCCTGCCACCCTTAATCGATCGAACGGCTTACGCATCCCGTCTCTCTGGACGGCGTAATGCCAGCCCGCCTGCCTGCTCACTCGTTTCGTCGGTTGGCTTAGGCATACGGAGTTCTTTCCCAGTGTAAGATCAGACCAGACCGAGGGTTGCGGCAGCATGCAGAGGGGGAGCCGGCCAATCCCGGCTTGCGCATCCCGCCCCTCTGGCCGGCTGAGCGCCCGCACGCTCGTTTCCTGGGTTGACTTAGGCATACGGAGTTCTTTCCCAGTCTAAGATCGAATCGGATCGAAGGTTGCAACAGCACATGCTGGGTTTGGGCATGTGCTGGTGCCGCATTTTTCTTCACCGGGGCACCATTGTCGGAGCATTGCCGGAGAACCTGATCGGCGGCATTGGCATTCTGACGATCGGGGGGGCCGAGGGGTGTGTGCACATGATGTGCAATCGGTGCTGGTACTTGGCCCTTATATTGGCCCTCTATCCCTCATCAAACCTCAAGAACTCACACCCCCATAAAGAGCATTTGAGATTCTACAGGTTTGCTGCCAGTAGCCATTAAAGTGTCTTAAATGGGGACACTTTTTTCAAATGGTCACAAAATCTTGTACACATCGAGTTTTTAGCTGAATTTTTTTGTGCATGCCAAAAAAAATACAAGGATCACGTCTACCAAGTTTGGGGCCAAAACTCCTTCCGAAATAATTTTAAAAAATCTCGAACCGCTAAAAGTTTCAAAAATCGTGAAAAATAGAAAACGAGTCGTCTTGCCATGAAACTTCACGTGAAGGCTTAAGGGACCATTCTATGAATTTACAAGCCATAAAAATGGCATTGGCATGCAGATATATGAAGATGTGCCTAAACCCACCTACCACCCTATCGATCCACGGCTTGCGCATCCCGTCTCTCTGGCCGGCGTCATGCCCCGCCCCCGCTCGTTTCATCGGTTGGCTTAGGCATACGGAATTCATTTCCAATCTAAGATCAGACCAGACCGAGGGTTATGGCAGCAGGATTGGCAGCACATTGAGGGGGACCCGGTCGATCCCCGGTTTGTGCATGCTACCCCTTTGGCCGGCTGAGCACCCCCACGCTCATTTCGTGGGTTGACTTAGGCATACAGAGTTTATTCCTAGTCTAAGCATACGGTGTTCATTGCCAGTTTAAGATCGGACCAGACCAAGGGTTACGGCAGCACATTCTAGGCTCGAGCATGTGCTGGTGCCGCATTTCTCTTCGTCGGGGCACCATCGTTTGAGCATAGCTGGAGAACCTGACCGGCGGCATTGGCGTTCCGACGATCGGGGGGCCGGGGGTGTGCGCACATGATGTGCGATGGGTACTGGTACTTGGCCCTTATATTGGCCCCCTATCCCTCATCAAACCTCGAGAATTCACACCCCCTTAAAGAGCATTTGAGATTTTACAGGTTTGCTGTCAGTAGCCATTAAAGTGTCTGAAATGGGGACACTTTTTTCAAATGGTCACAAAATCTTGTACACATCGAGTTTTTAGCTGAATTTTTTTGTGCACGCCAACAAAAATTCAAGGATCACATCTACCAAGTTTGGGGCCAAAACTCCTCCCGAAATAATTTTAAAAAATCTCGAACCGCAAAAAGTTTCAAAAATAATGAAAAATAGAAAACGAGTCGTCTTGCCATGAAACTTCACGTGAAGGCTTAAGAGACCATTCTATGAATTTACAAGCCATAAAAATGGCATTGGTATGCAGAAATATGAAGATGTGCCTAAACCCACCTACCACCCTATCGATCCACGACTTGCGCATCCCGTCTCTCTGGCTGGTGTCGTGACCGCCCGCCCGCCTGCTCGTTTCATCGGTTGGCTTAGGCAGACGGAGTTCATTCCCAATCTAAGATCAGACCAGACTGAGGGTTGCGGCAGCAAGATCGATAGCATGCAGTGGGGGACCCGGTCGATCCTTGACTTGTGCATCTCACCCCTTTGGCCGGCTGAGCGCCCGTACGCTCATTTCGTGGGTTGACTTAGGCATACGGGGTTCATTCCCAGTCTAAGATCGGACCAGACCGAGGGTTACGACAGCACATGCAGGGCTCAGACATGATGTGCGCACATGATGTGCGCTGGGTGCTGGTACTTGGCCCTTATATTGGCCTCTTATCCTTCATCAAACCTTGAGAAGTCACACCCCCTTAAAGAGCATTTGAGATTTTACAGGTTTGCTACCAGTAGCCATTAAAGTGTCTGAAATGGGGACACTTTTTTCAAATGGTCGCAAAATCTTTTACACTTCGAGTTTCTAGCTGAATTTTTTTGTGTATGCCAACAAAAATACAAGGATCACATCTACCAAGTTTGGGGCCAAAACTCCTACCAAAAAACATTTAAAAAATCCCTAATCGTAAAAAGTTTCAAAAATCGAGAAAAATAGAAAACGAGTCGTCTTGCCATGAAACTTCACGTGAAGGCTTAAGGGACCATTGTATGAATTTACAAGCCATAAAAATGGCATTGGCACATAGAAATATGAAGATGTTCCTAAACCCACCTGCCACCTTATCGATCGACGGCTTGCGCATCCCGTCTCTCTGGACGGCGTAATGCCAGCCCGCCTGCCTGCCCGCTCGTTTCGTCGGTTGGCTTAGGCATACGGAGTTCTTTCCCAGTGTAAGATCAGACCAGACCGAGGGTTGCGGCAGCAGGATCGGCAGCATGCAGAGGGGGAGCCGGCCAATCCCGGCTTGCGCATCCCGTCCCTCTGGCCGGCTGAGCGCCCGCACGCTCGTTTCTTGGGTTGACTTAGGCATACGGAGTTCCTTCCCAGTCTAAGATGGAATCGGATCGAAGGTTGCAACAGCACATGCTGGGTTTGGGCATGTGCTGGTGCCGCATTTTTCTTCACCGGGGCACCATTGTCGGAGCATTGCCGGAGAACCTGATCGGCGGCATTGGCATTCTGACGATCGGGGGGGGCCGAGGGGTGTGTGCACAAGATGTGCAATCGGTGCTGGTACCTGGCCCTTATATTGGCCCTCTATCCCTCATCAAACCTCAAGAACTCACACCCCCATAAAGAGCATTTGAGATTCTACAGGTTTGCTGCCAGTAGCCATTAAAGTGTCTTAAATGGGGACACTTTTTTCAAATGGTCACAAAATCTTGTACACATCGAGTTTTTAGCTGAATTTTTTTGTGCATGCCAAAAAAAATACAAGGATCACGTCTACCAAGTTTGGGGCCAAAACTCCTTCCGAAATAATTTTAAAAAATCTCGAACCGCTAAAAGTTTCAAAAATCGTGAAAAATAGAAAACGAGTCGTCTTGCCATGAAACTTCACGTGAAGGCTTAAGGGACCATTCTATGAATTTACAAGCCATAAAAATGGCATTGGCATGCAGATATATGAAGATGTGCCTAAACCCACCTACCACCCTATCGATCCACGGCTTGCGCATCCCGTCTCTCTGGCCGGCGTCATGCCCGCCCGCTCGTTTCATCGGTTGGCTTAGGCATACGGAATTCATTTCCAATCTAAGATCAGACCAGACCGAGGGTTATGGCAGCAGGATTGGCAGCACATTGAGGGGGACCCGGTCGATCCCCGGTTTGCGCATGCTACCCCTTTGGCCGGCTGAGCACCCCCACGCTCATTTCGTGGGTTGACTTAGGCATACGGAGTTTATTCCCAGTCTAAGCATACGGTGTTCATTGCCAGTTTAAGATCGGACCAGACCAAGGGTTACGGCAGCACATTCTAGGCTCGAGCATGTGCTGGTGCCGCATTTCTCTTCGTCGGGGCACCATCGTTTGAGCATAGCTGGAGAACCTGACCGGCGGCATTGGCGTTCCGACGATCGGGGGGGCCGGGGGGTGTGCGCACATGATGTGCGATGGGTACTGGTACTTGGCCCTTATATTGGCCCCCTATCCCTCATCAAACCTCGAGAATTCACACCCCCTTAAAGAGCATTTGAGATTTTACAGGTTTGCTGTCAGTAGCCATTAAAGTGTCTGAAATGGGGACACTTTTTTCAAATGGTCACAAAATCTTGTACACATCGAGTTTTTAGCTGAATTTTTTTGTGCACGCCAACAAAAATTCAAGGATCACATCTACCAAGTTTGGGGCCAAAACTCCTCCCGAAATAATTTTAAGAAATCTGGAACTGCAAAAAGTTTCAAAAATCATGAAAAATAGAAAACGAGTCGTCTTGCCATGAAACTTCACGTGAAGGCTTAAGGGACCATTGTATGAATTTACAAGCCATAAAAATGGCATTGACACACAGAAATATGAAGATCTACCTAAAACTACCTACCACCCTATCGATCCACGACTTGCGCATCCCGTATCTCTGGCCGGCGTAGTGCCTACCCTCCCACCCACCCGCTCGTTTCCTCGGTTGGCTTAGGCATACGAAGTTCATTCCCAGTCTAAGATTAGACCGAAGCAAGCTTTGCTGCAGTAGGATCGGCAGCACGTAGAGGGGGACCCGACCATTCCCCGGCTTGTGCATCCTGCCCCTCTAGCCGGCTAAGCGCCCGCACGCTCATTTCGTGTGTTGACTTAGGCATACAGAGTTCGTTCCCAGTCTAAGCATACGGAGTTCATTCCCAGTTTAAGATTGAATCGGACCGAGGGTTATGGTAGCAGATGCTGGGCTCAAGCATGTGCTGGAGCCGTATTTTTCTTCGTCGGGGCACCATCACCGAGCATCGCCGGAGAACTTGATCGGCGATATTGGGGTTCCGACGATCGGGGGGGCCAGGGGGGTGTGCGCACATGATCTGTGATGGGTGCTGGTACTTGGCCCTTATATTGGCCACCTATCCCTCATCAAACCTCGAGAACTCACACCCCCTTAAAGAGCATTTGAGATTTTACAGGTTTGCTGCCAGTAGCCATTAAAGTGTCTGAAATGGGGACACTTTTTTCAAATGGTCACAAAATCTTGTAACATGAGTTTTTAGCTGAATTTTTTTGTGCACGCCAACAAAAATACAAGGATCACATCTACCAGGTTTGGGGCCAACTCCTCGAAAAATTTTAAAAAATCTCGAAGCCGCAAAAAGTTTCAAAAATCATGAAAAATAGAAAACGAGTCGTCTTGCCATGAAACTTCACGTGAAGGCTTAAGAGACCATTCTATGAATTTACAAGCCATAAAAATGGCATTGGTATGCAGAAATATGAAGATGTGCCTAAACCCACCTACCACCCTATCGATCCACGACTTGCGCATCCCGTCTCTCTGGCTGCTGTCGTGACCGCCCGCCCGTCCGCCTGCTCGTTTCGTCGGTTGCCTTAGGCAGACGGAGTTCATTCCCAATCTAAGATCAGACCAGACTGAGGGTTGCGGCAGCAAGATCGATAGCACGCAGCGGGGGACCCGGTCGATCCTTGACTTGTGCATCTCACCCCTTTGGCCGCTGAGCGCCCGCACGCTCATTTCGTGGGTTGACTTAGGCATACGGGGTTCATTCCCAGTCTAAGATCGGACCAGATCGAGGGTTACGACAGCACATGCAGGGCTCAGACATGATGTGCGCACATGATGTGCGCTGGGTGCTGGTACTTGGCCCTTATATTGGCCTCTTATCCTTCATCAAACCTTGAGAAGTCACACCCCCTTAAAGAGCATTTGAGATTTTACAGGTTTGCTACCAGTAGCCATTAAAGTGTCTGAAATGGGGACACTTTTTTCAAATGGTCGCAAAATCTTGTACACTTCGAGTTTCTAGCTGAATTTTTTTGTGTATGCCAACAAAAATACAAGGATCACATCTACCAAGTTTGGGGCCAAAACTCCTACCAAAAACATTTTAAAAAATCCCTAATTGTAAAAAGTTTCAAAAATCGAGAAAAATAGAAAACGAATCGTCTTGCCATGAAACTTCACGTGAAGGCTTAAGGTACCATTGTATGAATTTACAAGCCATAAAAATGGCATTGGCACATAGAAATATGAAGATGTTCCTAAACCCACCTGCCACCTATCGATCGACGGCTTGCGCATCCCGTCTCTCTGGACGGCGTAATGCCAGCCCGCCTGCCTGCCCGCTCGTTTCGTCGGTTGGCTTAGGCATACGGAGTTCTTTCCCAGTGTAAGATCAGACCAGACCGAGGGTTGCGGCAGCAGATCGCAGCAGCAGAGGGGACCTGGCCATCCCTGGCTTGCGCATCCGCCCTTCTAACCGGTTGAGCACTCGTAGCTCGTTGTGGGTTGACTTAGGCATACGAAGTTCATTCCCAGTCTAAGCATACGGAGTTCATTCCCAGTCTAAGATCGGACCAGACCGAGGGTTGCGGTAGCACATGCTGGGCTCGGGCATGTGTTGGTGCCGCATTTCTCTTCGTCGGGAACCATCACTGGAGCATCGTCGAAGAACTGATCGGTGGCATTGCGGTTCCGGTGATCGGGGGGCCGGGGGGTGTGCGCACATGATGTGCGATGGGTGCTAGTACTTGGCCCTTATATTGGCCCCTATTCCCTCATCAAACCTCGAGAACTCACACCCCCTTAAAGAGCACTTGAGATTTTACAAGTTTGCTGCCAATAGCCATTAAAGTGTCTGAAATGGGGACACTTTTTTCAAATGGTCACAAAATCTTTTACACTTCGAGTTTTTAGTTGAATTTTTTTTGCATGCCAACAAAAATACAAGGATCACGTCTACCAAGTTTGGGGCCAAAACTCCTTCCGAAATAATTTTAAAAAATCTCAAACCGCTAAAAGTTTCAAAAATCGTGAAAAATAGAAAACGAGTCGTCTTGCCATGAAACTTCACGTGAAGGCTTAAGGGACCATTCTATGAATTTACAAGCCATAAAAATGGCATTGGCATGCAGATATATGAAGAATGTGCCTAAACCACCTACCACCCTATCGATCCACGGCTTGCCGCATCCCGTCTCTCTGGCCGGCGTCATGCCCCGCCCGCTCGTTTCATCGGTTGGCTTAGGCATACGGAATTCATTTCCAATCTAAGATCAGACCAGACCGAGGGTATGGGCAGCAGGATTGGCAGCACCATTGAGGGGACCCGGTCGATCCCCGGTTTGCGCATGCTACCCCTTTGGCCGGCTGGCACCCCCACGCTCATTTCGTGGGTTGACTTAGGCATACGGAGTTTATTCCCAGTCTAAGCATACGTGTTCATTGCCAGTTTAAGATCGGACCAGACCAAGGGTTACGGCAGCACATTCTAGGCTCGAGCATGTGCTGGTGCCGCATTTCTCTTCGTCGGGGCACCATCATTTGAGCATAGCTGGAGAACCTGACCGGCGGCATTGGCGTTCCGACGATCGGGGGGGCCGGGGGGTGTGCGCACATGATGTGCGATGGGTACTGGTACTTGGCCCTTATATTGGCCCCCTATCCCTCATCAAACCTCGAGAATTCACACCCCCTTAAAGAGCATTTGAGATTTTAAAGGTTTGCTGTCAGTAGCCATTAAAGTGTCTGAAATGGGGACACTTTTTTCAAATGGTCACAAAATCTTGTACACATCGAGTTTTTAGCTGAATTTTTTTGTGCACGCCAACAAAAATTCAAGGATCACATCTACCAAGTTTGGGGCCAAAACTCCTCCCGAAATAATTTTAAAAAATCTCGAACTGTAAAAAGTTTCAAAAATCATGAAAAATAGAAAACGAGTCGTCTTGCCATGAAACTTCACGTGAAGGCTTAAGGGACCATTGTATGAATTTACAAGCCATAAAAATGGCATTGACACACAGAAATATGAAGATCTGCCTAAAACTACCTACCACCCTATCGATCCATGACTTGCGCATCCCGTATCTCTGGCCGGCGTAGTGCCTACCCTCCCACCCACCCGCTCGTTTCGTCGGTTGGCTTAGGCATACGAAGTTCATTCCCAGTCTAAGATTAGACCGAAGCAAGGTTTGCTACAGCAGGATCGGCAGCACGTAGAGGGGGACCCGACCATTCCCCGGCTTGTGCATCCTGCCCCTCTAGCCGGCTAAGCGCCCGCACGCTCATTTCGTGTGTTGACTTAGGCATACAGAGTTCGTTCCCAGTCTAAGCATACGGAGTTCATTCCCAGTTTAAGATTGAATCGGACCGAGGGTTATGGTAGCAGATGCTGGGCTCAAGCATGTGCTGGAGCCGTATTTTTCTTCGTCGGGGCACCATCACCGGAGCATCGCCGGAGAACTTGATCGGCGATATTGGGGTTCCGACGATCGGGGGGCCAGGGGGGTGTGCGCACATGATCTGTGATGGGTGCTGGTACTTGGCCCTTATATTGGCCACCTATCCCTCATCAAACCTCGAGAACTCACACCCCCTTAAAGAGCATTTGAGATTTTACAGGTTTGCTGCCAGTAGCCATTAAAGTGTCTGAAATGGGGACACTTTTTTCAAATGGTCACAAAATCTTGTAAACTTTGAGTTTTTAGCTGAATTTTTTTGTGCACGCCAACAAAAATACAAGGATCACGTCTACCAGGTTTGGGGCCAATTCTCCTTCGGAAAAAATTTTAAAAAATCTCGAGCCGTAAAAAGTTTCAAAAATCATGAAAAATAAAAAACGAGTCGTCTTGCCATGAAACTTCACGTGAAGGCTTAAGGAACCATTGTATGAATTTACAAGCCATAAAAATGGCATTGGCACGTAGAAATATGAAGATGTGCCTAAACCCACCTACCACCCTATCAATCCACGGCTTGCGTATCCCGTTTCTCTGGCCGACGTAGTGATCGCCCGCCCACCTGCCCGCTCGTTTCATCGGTTGGCTTAGGCATACGGAGTTCATTCCCAGTCTAAGATTAGACCGAACTAAGGGTTGTGGCAATAGGATCGGTAACACGCAGAGGGGGACCCAACCGATCCCCGACTTGCGCATCCCGCCCCTCTAGCCGGCTGAGCGCCCGCACGCTCGTTTCGTGGGTTGACTTAGGCTTACGGAGTTCATTCCTAGTCTAAGTATACGGAGTTCATTCCCAGTGTAAGATCAGACTAGACCGAGGGTTGCGACAGAGCATGCTGGGCTCGGGCATGTGCTGGTGGCGTATTTTTCTTCACCAGGAGACAATCGTCGGAGCATCGTCGGAGAACCTGATTGACGACATTGGGGTTCCAACGATCGGGGGGCCGGGGGGTGGTGTGTGCGCACATGTTGTGCGATGGGTGCTGGTACTTGGCCCTTATATTGGCCCCCTATCACTCATCAAACCGTGAGAACTCACACCCCTTAAAGAGCATTTGATATTTTACAGGTTTGCTGCCAGTAGCCATTAATGTGTCTGAAATGGGGACACTTTTTTCAAATGGTCACAAAATCTTGTACACATCGAGTTTTTAGCTGAATTTTTTTGTGCATGCCAACAAAAATACAAGGATCACGTCTACCAAGTTTGGGGCCAAAACTCTTTCTGAAAAAATTTTTAAAAATCCAGAACCGCAAAAAGTTTCAAAAATCGTGAAAAATAGAAAACAAGTCGTCTTGCCATGAAACTTCACGTGAAGGTTAAGGTACCATTGTATTAATTTACAAGCCATAAAAATGGTATTGGCACGCAGAAATATGAAGATGTACCTAAACCCACCTACCACCCTAACGATCCACGGCTTGCGCATCCCATCTCTCTGGACGGCGTAGTGCCCGTCCGCCGCCCGCCCTTGTTTCGTCAGTTGGCTTAGGCATACGGAGTTCATTCCTCGTCTAAGATCAGACCAGATCGAGGGTTGTGGCAGCAAGATCGACAGCACGCAGAGGGGGACCCGGCCAATCCCTGGCTTGCGCATCCCGCCCTTCTAACCGGTTGAGCACTCGTACGCTCGTTTGTGGGTTGACTTAGGCATACGAAGTTCATTCCCAGTCTAAGCATACGGAGTTCATTCCCAGTCTAAGATCGGACCAGACCGAGGGTTGCGGTAGCACATGCTGGGCTCGGGCATGTGTTGGTGCCGCATTTCTCTTCGTCGGGGAACCATCACTGGAGCATCGTCGAAGAACTGATCGGTGGCATTGCGGTTCCGGTGATCGGGGGGCCGGGGGGTGTGCGCACATGATGTGCGATGGGTGCTAGTACTTGGCCCTTATATTGGCCCCCTATCCCTCATCAAACCTCGAGAACTCACACCCCCTTAAAGAGCACTTGAGATTTTACAAGTTTGCTGCCAGTAGCCATTAAAGTGTCTGAAATGGGGACACTTTTTTCAAATGGTCACAAAATCTTTTACACTTCGAGTTTTTAGTTGAATTTTTTTGTGCATGCCAACAAAAATACAAGGATCACGTCTACCAAGCTTGGGGGCAAAACTCCTTCCGAAAAAATTTTAAAAAATCCCGAACCGTAAAAAGTTTCAAAAATCATGAAAAATAGAAAACGAGTCGTCTTGATATGAAACTTCACGTCAAGGCTTAAGGGACCATTGTATGAATTTACAAGCCATAACAATGGCATTGGCATGCAGAAATATGAAGATGTGCCTAAACCCACCTACCACCCTATCGATCCACGGCTTGCGCATCCCGTCTCTCTGGCCGACGTAGTGCCCGCCTGCCTGCCCGCCCACACATTTCGTCGGTTGGCTTAGGCATATAGAGTTCATTCCCAGTCTAAGATCGGATTGGACCGAGGGTTACGGCAGCAGAATCGGTAGCACGTAGAGGAGGACCTGGCCGATCCCCGGTTTGCGCATCCTGCCCCTCTGGCTGGTTGTGCACCCACACGCTCATTTTGTGGGTTGACTTAGGCATACGGAGTTCATTCTTAGTCTAAGACCGGACCGAGGGTTGCGGCAGCACATGCTGGGCTCGAGCATGTGTTGGTGCCACATTTTTCTTCGCCAGGGCACCATCACCAGAGCATCGCTGGAGAACCTGACCGGCGGCATTGGGGTTCCGGCGATCGGGGGGGCCGGGGGGTGTGCACACATGATGTGCGATGGGTGCTGGTACTTGGCCCTTATATTGGCTCCATATCCCTCATCAAACCTCAAGAACTCACACCCACTTAAAGAGCATTTGAGATTTTACAGGTTTGCTGCCAGTAGCCATTAAAGTGTCAGAAATTGGGACACTTTTTTCAAATGGTCACAAAATCTTGTACACTTTAAGTTTTTAGCTGAATGTTTTTGTGCATGCCAACAAAAATGCAAGGATCACGTCTACCAAGTTTGGGGCCAAAACTCTTTCTGAAAAAAATTTTTAAAAATCCAGAACCGTAAAAAGTTTCAAAAATCGTGAAAAATAGAAAACCAGTCGTCTTGCCATGAAACTTCATGTGAAGGCTTAACGTACCATTGTGTAAATTTACAAGCCATAAAAATGGCATTGGCATGCAGATATATGAAGATGTGCCTAAACCCACCTACCACCCTATCGATCCACGGCTTGCGCATCCCGTCTCTCTGGCCGACGTAGTGTTCGCCCGCTCGCCCACCCGCTCATTTCGTCGGTTGGCTTAGGCATATGGAGTTCATTCCCAGTCTAAGATCGGACCAGATCGAGGGTTGTGGCAGCAAGATTGGTAGCACGCAGAGGGGGTCCCGGCCGATCCTCGACTTTCGCATCCCGCCCCTCTGGCTGGTTGAGCACCTGCACGCTCATTTCGTGGGTTGACTTAGGCATACGGAGTTCATTCCCAGTCTAAGCATATTGAGTTCATTCCCAGTCTAAGCATACGGAGTTCATTCCCAGTCTAAGATCGGACAGCACAGAGGGTTGCAGCTGCACATGCTGGGCACGGGCATGTGTTGGTGCTGCATTTTTCTTCGTCGGGGTACCATCACCGAAAAAATTTTAAAAAATCCCGAACCGTAAAAAGTTTTAAAAAATCATGAAAAATAGAAAACAAGTCGTCTTGCCATGAAACTTCACGTGAAGGCTTAACGTACCATTGTATGAATTTACAAGCCATAAAAATGGCATTGGCATGCAGAAATATGAAGATGTGCCTAAACCCACCTACCACCCTATCGATCCACGGCTTGCGCATCCCGTCTCTCTGGCCGACGTAGTGCCCGCCCGCCTGCCCGCCCACACATTTCGTCGGTTGGCTTAGGCATATGGAGTTCATTCCCAGTCTAAGATTGGATCAGACCGAGGGTTGCGACAGCAGAATCGGTAGCACGTAGAGGAGGACCTGGCCGATCCCCGGTTTACGCATCCTGCCCCTCTGGCTGGTTGAGCACCAGCACGCTCATTTCGTGGGTTAACTTAGGCATACAGAGTTCATTCCTAGTCTAAGACCGGACCGAGGGTTGTGGCAGCACATGCTGGGCTCGGGCATGTGTTGGTGCTGCATTTTTCTTCACTGGGGGCACCATCACCGGAGCATCGCAAGAGAACCTAACCGACGGCATTGGGGTTCCGACGATCGGGAGGGCCAGGGGGTGTGCGCACATGATGTACGATGGGTGCTGGTACTTGGCCCTTATATCGGCCCCCTATCCCTCCTCAAACCTCGAGAACTCACGCCCCCTTAAAGAGCATTTGTTATTTTACAAGTGTGCTGCCAGTAGCCATTAAAGTGTCTGAAATGGGGACACTTTTTTCAATTGATCACAAAATCTTGTACACTTCGAGTTTTTAGCTGAATGTTTTTGTGCATGCCAACAAAAATAAAAGGATCACGTCTACCAAGTTTGGGGCCAAAACTCTTTTTGAAAAAATTTTTAAAAATCCAGAACCTCAAAAAGTTTCAAAAATCGTGAAAAATAGAAAACGAGTCGTCTTGCCATGAAACTTCACGTGAAGGCTTAAGGTACCATTGTATGAATTTACAAGCCATAAAAATGGCATTGGCATGCAGAAATATGAAGATGTGCCTAAACCCACCTACCATCCTATCGATCCATGGCTTGCGCATCCCGTCTCTCTGGCCGGTGTAGTGCTCGCCCGCCCGCCCACCCGCTCATTTCGTCGGTTGGCCTAGGCATACGGAGTTCATTCCCAATCTAAGATTGGACCAGACCAAGGGTTGTAGTAGCAAGATTGGCAGCACACAGAGAGGGACCCGACCGATCCTCGACTTTCGCATCCCGCCCCTCTGGCTGGTTGAGCACCCGCACGCTCGTTTCGTGGGTTGACTTAGGCATACGAAGTTCATTCCCAGTCTAAGCATACGGAGTTCATTCCTAGTCTAAGATCGGACCGCACAGAGGGTTGCGGTCGCACATGCTGGGCTCGGGCATGTGTTGGTGCTGCATTTTTCTTCACCGGGGCACCATCACCGGAGCATCGTCGGAGAACCTAACCGACGGCATTGGGGTTCTGACGATCGGGAGGGCCAGGGGGTGTGCGCACATGATGTACGATGGGTGCTGGTACTTGGCCCTTATATCGGCCCCCTATCCCTCCTCAAACCTCGAGAACTCACGCCCCCTTAAAGAGCATTTGTTATTTTACAGGTGTGCTGCCAGTAGCCATTAAAGTGTCTGAAATGGGGACACTTTTTTCAAATGGTCACAAAATCTTGTTCACTTCGAGCTTTTAGCTGAATGTTTTTGTGCATGCCAACAAAAATACAAGGATCACGTCTACCAAGTTTGGCGCTAAAACTCTTTCTGAAATTTTTTTTAAAAATCCAGAACCACAAAAAGTTTCAAAAATCGTGAAAAATAGAAAACGAGTCGTGTTGCCATGAAACTTCACGTGAAGGCTTAAGGTACCATTGTATGAATTTACAAGCCATAAAAATGGCATTGGCATGCAGAAATATGAAGATGTGCCTAAACCCACCTACCACCCTATCGATCCACGGCTTGCGCATCCCGTCTCTTTGGCCGACGTAGTGCCCGCCCGCCCACACGTTTCGTCGGTTGGCTTAGGCATACGGAGTTCATTCCCAGTCTAAGATTGGATCAGACTGAGGGTTGCAGCAGCAGAATCGGTAGCACGTAGAAGGGGACCTGGCCGATCCCCGGTTTGCGCATCCCACCCCTCTGGCCAGCTGAGCACCCGTACGCTCGTTTCGTTTGTTGACTTAGGCATACAGAGTTCAATCCCAGTCTAAGCATACGAAGTTCATTCCCAGTCTAAGATCGGATCAGACCGAGGGTTACGGTAGCACATGCTAGGCTCGGGCATGTGCTGGTGCCGTATTTTTCTTCACCGACGCACCATCACCGGAGCATCGCCGGAGAACCTGACCAACGGCATTGGGGTTCCGGCGATTGGGGGGGTCGGGGGGGTGTGCGCACATGCTGTGCGATGGGTGCTGGTATTTGGCCCTTATATTGGCCCCCTATCCCTCATCAAACCTCAAGAACTCACACCCCCTTAAAGAGCATTTGAGATTTTACAGGTTTGCTGCCAGTAGCCATTAAAGTGTCTGAAATGGGGACACTTTTTTCAAATGGCCACAAAATCTCATACACTTCGAGTTTTTAGCTGAATTTTTTTATGCATGCCAACAAAAATACAAGGATTATGTCTACCAAGTTTGCTGCCAAAGCTCCTTTCGAAAAAATTTTAAAAAATCCCGAAATGCAAAAAGTTTCAAAAATCATGAAAAATAGAAAACGAGTCGTCTTGCCATGAAACTTCACGTGAATGCTTAAAGGACCATTGTATGAATTTACAAGTCATAAAAATGGCATTGGCACACAGAAATATGAAGATGTGCCTAAACCCACCTACCACCCTATCGATCCACGGCTTGCGCTTCACGTCTCTCTGGCTGACGTAGTACCCTCCCGTCCGCTTGTTTCGTCAGTTGCATAGGCATACGGAGTTCATTCCCAGTCTAAGATCAGACCGGACCGAGGGTTGTGGCAGCAGGATCGGTAGCACGCAGAGGGGGACCCGGTTGATCCTCGGTTTGTTCATCCCACCCCTCTGGCCGACTGAGTGCCCGCACGCCCTTTTCGTGGGTTGACTTAGGCATACAAAGTTCATTCCCAGTCTAAGCATACGGAGTTCATTCCCAGACTAAGATCGGACTAGACCGAGGGTTTTTGGCAGCACATATTGGGCTCGAGCATGTGCTGGTGCCGTATTTTTCTTCGTTGGGGCACCAATCGCCAGAGCATCTTCGGAGAACCTGACCGGCAGGATTGGGGTTCCGACGATCGGGGGCGCTAGGGGGTGTGCGCACAGCATGTGCGATGGGTGCTAGTACTTGGCTCTTTTGTTAGCCCCCTATTCCTCATCAAACCTCGAGAACTCACACCCCCTTAAAGAGAATTTGAGATGTTATAGGTTTGCTGCCAGTAGCCATTAAAGTGTCTTAGGACACCTTTTTCAAATGGTCAAAAATCTTGTACACTTCGAGTTTTTAGCTGAATTTTTTTGTGCATGCCAACAAAAATACAAGAATCATGTCTACCAAGTTTGTGGCCAAAACTCCTTCCGAAAAACTTGGTAGACATGATTCTTGTATTTTTGTTGGCATGCATAAAAAAATTCAGCTAAACACTCGAAGTGTACAAGATTTTGTGACCATTTGAAAAAAGTGTCCCCATTTAAGACACTTTAATAGCTACTGGCAGCAAACCTGTAAAATCTCAAATGCTCTTTAAGGGGGTGTGAGTTCTCAAGGTTTGATGAGAATAGGGGGCTAACAAAGGGGCCAAGTACCAGCACCCATCACACATGATGTGCGCACACCCCCTGGCCCCCCCGATCGTCGGAACCCCAATGCCGTCGGTCAGGTTCTCCGACGATGCTCCGGTGATGGTGCCCCGACGAAGAAAAATGTAACACCAACACATGCCCAAGCCTATCATGTGCTACTGTAACCCTCGGCCTGGTCCGATCTTATACTGGGAATGAACTCCGTACGCTTAGACTGGGAATGAACTCTGTATGCCTAAGTCAACCCATGGAACGAGTGTGTGGGTGCTCAGCCGACCAGAGGGGCAGGATACGCAAGTCGGGGATCGGTCAGGTCCCCCTCTGCATGCTGCCGATCCTACTGTCGCAACCCTCGGTCTGATCTGATCTTAGATTGGGAATGAACTCCGTATGCCTAAGCCAACTGACGAAACGATCGAGCGGGCGGGCACTACGCCGGCCAGAGAGACGGGATGCACAAGCCGTGGATCGATAGGGTGGTTGGTGGGTTTAGATACATCTTCATATTTCTGTGTGCCAATGCCATTTTTATGGCTTGTAAATTCATACAATGGTACCTTAAGCCTTCACGTGAAGTTTCATGTCAAGACGACTCGTTTTTTATTTTTCACGATTTTTGAAACTTTTTGCGGTTCTGGATTTTTAAAAATTTTTTCAGAAAGAGTTTTGGCCCCAAACTTGGTAGACGTGATCCTTGTATTTTTGTTGGCATGCACAAAAAATTCAGCTAAAAAATCGAAGTGAACAAGATTTTGTGACCATTTGAAAAAAGTGTCCCCATTTGAGACACTTTAATGGCTACTAGCAACAAACCTGTAAAATCTCAAATGCTCTTTAAGGGGGTGTGAGTTCTCAAGGTTTGATGAGGGATAGGGGGCCAATATAAGGGCCAAGTACCAGCACCCATCACACATCATGTGTGAACACCCCCCCGGCCCCCCCGATCACCGAAACCCCAATGCCACCGGTTAGGTTCTCCGGCGATGCTCCGGCGATGGTTCCCCGATGAAGAAAAATGTGGCACCAACACATGCCCGAGCCCAGCATGTGCTGCCGTAACCCTCGGTCCAGTTCGATCTTAGACTGGGTGGTTGATCCCCGGCTTGCACTTCCCGCCCCTCTGGTCGGCTGAGCGCCTGCACGCTCATTCCGTGGGTTGACTTAGGCATATGAAGTTCATTCCCAGTCTAAGCATACAGAGTTCATTCCCGATCTAAGATCGGATCAGACCGAGGGTTGCGGCAGCACATGCTGCGTTCGGGCATGTGCTGGTGCCGTATTTTTCTTCACCGGGGCACCATCGTCGGAGCACCGTCAGAGAACATGACCGACGGCATTGGGGTTCCGACGATCGGGGGGCCGAGGGGGTGTGCGCACATGATTACGATGGGTGCTGGTACTTGGCCCTTATATTGGCCCCCTATCCCTCATCAAACCTCGAGAACTCACACCCCCTTAAAGAGCACTTGAGATTTTACAGGTTTGCTGCCAGTAGCAATTAAAGTGTCTGAAATGGGGACACTTTTTTCAAATGGTCACAAAATCTTGTACACTTCGAGTTTTTAGCTGAATGTTTTTATGCATACCAACAAAAATACAAGGATCACGTCTACCAACTTTGGGGCCAAAACTCCTTCCAAAAAAATTTTAAAAAATCCCGAACGTAAAAAGTTTCAAAAATCGTGAAAAATAGAAAATGAGTCGTCTTGCCATGAATCTTCACGTGAAGGCTTAAGGGACCATTGTATGAATTTTCAAGCCATAAAAATGGCATTGGCATGTAGAAATATGAAGATGTGCCTAAACCCACCTACCACCCTATCGATCCACGGCTTGCGCATCCTGTCTCTCTAGCCAGCGTAGTGCCCGCCCGCCCGCTCGTTTCGTCGATTGACTTAGGCGTACGGAGTTCATTCCTAGTCTAAGATTGGACCGGACCAAGGGTTGCGGTAGCAGGACCGGCAGCACACAGAGAGGGACCCGACCAATCCCCGGCTTGAGCATCCCGCTCCTCTGGTCGGCTGAGCGCCCGCACGCTCATTTCATGGGTTGACTTAGGCATACGGAGTTCATTCCCAGTATAAGCATATGGAGTTCATTCCCAGTCTAAGATCGGAATGGACTGAGGGTTGGGGCAGCAAATGCTGGGCTCGGGCATGTGCTGGTGGCACATTTTTCTTCGTCGGGGCACTATCGTCGGAGCATCGCCGGAGAACCTGACCGATGGCATTGGGGTTCCGGTGATCGGGGGGGCCGGGGGGTGTGCGCACATGATGTGCGATGGGTGCTGGTACTTGGCCCTTATATTGGCCCCCTATCCCTCATCAAACCTCGAGAACTCACACCCCCTTGAAGAGCATTTGAGATTTTACAGGTTTGCTGCCAGTAGCCGTTAAAGTGTCTGAAATGGGGACACTTTTTTCAAATGGTAACAAAATTTGTACGCTTCGAGTTTTTAGCTGAATTTTTTTGTGCATTCCAACAAAAATAAAAGGATCACGTCTACCAATTTTGGGGCCAAAAATCCTTCCGAAAAAATTTTAAAAAATCTCGAACCGCAAAAAGTTTCAAAAATCGTGAAAAATATAAAACGAGTCGTCTTGCCATGAAACTTCAAGTGAAGGCTTAAGGAACCAATGTATGGATTTACAAGCCATAAAAATGGCATTGGCATGCAAAAATATGAAGATGTGCCTAAACCCACCTACCACCCTATCGATCCACGGCTTGCGCATCCCGTCTCTCTAGCCGACGTAGTGCCTGCCCGTCCGCTCGTTTCGTCAGTTGGCTTAGGCATACGGAGTTCATTCCCAGTCTAAGATCAGACCGGACTGAGGGTTGTGGCAGCAGGATCGGCAGCACACAAAGGGGGACCCGACCGATACCCGGCTTGCGCATCCCTCCCCTCTGGCCGGCTAAGCGCTCGCACGCTGGTTTCGTGGGTTGACTTAGGCATACAGAGTTCATTCCCAGTCTAAGCATAGGAGCTCATTCCCAGTCTAAGATCGGATCAGACCGAGGGTTGCGGCAGCACATACTAGGCTCGGGCATGTGCTGGTGTCGCATTTTTCTCTGTCGGGGCACAATCGCCGGAGCATCGCCAGAGGACCTGACCGGCGGCATTGGGGTTCCGACGATTGGGGGGGCCAGGGGGGGTGTGCGCACATGTTGTGCAATGGGTGCTGGTACTTGGCCCTTATATTGGGCCCCTATCCCTCATCAAACCTCGAGAACTCGCACCCCCTTAAAGAGTATTTGAGATTTTACATGTTTGCTGCCAATAGCAATTAAAGTGTCTGAAATGGGGACACTTTTTTCAAATGCTCACAAAATCTTGTACACTTTGATTTTTTAGCTGAATTTTTTTGTGCATGCCAACAAAAATACAAGGATCACATCTACCAAGTTTGGGGCCAAAAATCCATTCAAAAAAATTTTAAAAAATCCCGAACCCAAAAAGTTTTGAAAATGGTGAAAAATAGAAAACGAGTCGTCTTGCCATGAAACTTCACGTGAAGGCTTAAGGGACAATTGCATGAATTTACAAGGCAAAAAAATGGCATTGGCATGCAGAAATATGAAGATGTGCCTAACCCCACCTACCACCCTATCGATCCACGGCTTGCGCATCCCGTCTCTCTGGCCGGCGTAATGCTCGCCCGCCCGCCCGCTCGTTTCGTCGGTTGGCTTAGGCATACAGAGTTCATTCCCAGTCTAAGATCAGACCAGATTGAGGGTTACGGCAGCAGGATCGATAGCACGCAGAGGGGGACCCAACCGATCCTCGGCTTGCGCATCCCGCCCCTCTGGCCGTCTAAGCGCCCGCACGCTCGTTTCTTGGGTTGACTTAGGCATACGGAGTTCATTCCCAGTCTAAGCATACGAAGTTCATTCCCAGTCTAAGATCGGACCGGATTGAGGGTTGCGACAGCACATGCTGGGCTCAGGCATGTGCTGGTGCCACATTTTTGTTCGCTGGGGCACCATCGCCGGAGCATCGTCGGAGAACCTGACCGATGGCATTTGGGTTCTGACGATCGGGGAGGTTGAGGGGGTGTGCACACATGATGTGCGATGGGTGCTGGTACTTGGCCGTTATATTGGCCCCTTATCCCTCATTAAACCTTGACAACTCACACCCCCTGAAAGAGTATTTGAGATTTTACAGGTTTGCTGCCAGTAGCCATTAAAGTGTTTGAAATGGGGACACTTTTTTCAAATGGTCACAAAATCTTGTACACTTCGAGATTTTAGCTGAAAGTTTTTGTGCATGCCAACAAAAATACAAGGATCACCTCTACCAAGTTTGCGACCAAAACCCCTTCGAAAAAAATTTTAAAAAATCTCGAACCGTAAAAAGTTTCAAAAATTGTCAAAAATAGAAAACGAGTCGTCTTGCCATGAAACTTCACGTGAAGGCTTAAGGGACCATTGTATGAATTTACAAGCCATAAAAATGGTATTGGCACACAGAAATATGAAGATGTGCCTAAACCCACCTGCCACCCTATTGATCCACGGCTTGCGCATCCCATCTCCCTGGCCGGCGTAGTGCCCGCCTGCCGGCCTGCCTGCCTGCCCGCTCGTTCATCGGTTCGCTTAGGCATACGGAGTTCATTCCCAGTCTAAGATCAGACCAGACCGAGGGCTGTGGCAGTAGGATCGGCAGAATGTAGAGGGGGACCCGACCGATCCCCGGCTTGCGTATCCCGCCCCTCTGGCCGGCTAAGCGCCCGCACGCTCGTTTTGTGGGTTGACTTAGGCATACAAAGTTCATTCCCAGTCTAAGCATACGGAGTTCATTCCTAGGTAAGATCGGACCAGACCAAATGTTGCGACAGCACATGCTGGGCTAGGGCATGTGCTGGTGCCGCATTTTTCTTCGCCTGGGCACAATCGTCGGAGCATCAGCGGAGAACCTGACCGACGGCATTAGGCTTTCGACGATCGGGGGGGCCGGGGGCGTTTGCGAACATGATATGCGATTGGTGCTGGTACTTGGCCCTTATAGTGGCCCCCTATCCCTCATCAAACCTCGAGAACTCACACCACCTTAAAGAGCATTTGAGATTTTACAGGTTTGCTGCCAGTAGCCATTAAAGTGTCTTAAATCGGGACACTTTTTTCAAATGGTCACAAAATCTTGTACACTTTGATTTTTTTGCTGAATTTTTTTGTGCATGCCAACAAAAATACAAGGATCACATCTACCAAGTTTGGGGCCAAAACTCCTATCCAAAAAATTTTAAAAAATCCCGAACCCAAAAAGTTTTGAAAATCGTTAAAAATAGAAAACGAGTCGTCTTGCCATGAAACTTTACGTGAAGGCTTAAGGGACAATTGTTTGAATTTACAAGCCACAAAAATGGCATTGGCACGTAGAAATATGAAGATGTACCTAAACCCACCTACCACCCTATCGATCCACGGCTTGCGCATCCCGTCTCTCTGGCTGGCGTAGTGCCCGCCCGCCCGTTTGTTTCGTCAGTTGGCTTAGCCATTAAAGTGTCTGAAATGGGGACACTTTTTTCAAATGGTCACAAAATCTTGTACCCTTCAAGTTTTTAGCTGAATGTTTTTGTGCATGCCAACAAAAATACAAGGATCACATCTACCAAGTTTGGGGCCAAAGCTCCTTCCGAAAAAATTTTTAAAAATCCCGAACCGTAAAAGTTTCGAAAGTTGTGAAAAATAGAAAACGAGTCGTCTTGCCATGAAACTTCACGTGAAGGCTTAAGGGACCATTGTAAGAATTTGCAAGCCATAAAAATGGCATTGGCACGCAGAAATATGAAGATGTGCCTAAACCCACCTACCACCCTATCGATCCACGACTTGCGCATCCCATCTCTCTGGCCAGCGTAGTGCCCGCCCGCCCGGTCGTTTCGTGGGTTGGCTTAGGCATACGAAGTTCATTCCCAGTCTAACATCGGACCAGACCAAGGGTTACGGCAGCAAGATCGGTAGCACGCAGAGGGGGACCCCGCCGATCCCCGGCTTGCACATCCTACCCCTCTGGCCGACTGAGCGCCCGCACGCTCATTTTGTGGGTTGACTTAGGCATACAGAGTTCATTCCCTGTCTAAGCATACGGAGCTCATTCCCAGGTAAGATCGAACCAGACCAAATGTTGCGACAGCACATGCTGGGCTAGGGCATTACTGGTACCACATTTTTCTTCGCCTGGGCACAATCGCCAGAGCATCACCGGAGAACCTGACCGACGGCATTAGGGTTTCGACGATCGGGGGGGCCGGGGGGTTTGCGAACATGATGTGCAATGGGTGCTGGTACTTGGCCCTTATATTGGCCCCCTATCCCTTATCAAACCTCGAGAACTCACACCCCCTTAAAGAGCATTTGAGATTTTACAGGTTTGCTGCCAGTAGCCATTAAAGTGTCTGAAATGGGGACACTTTTTTCAAAATGGTCACAAAATCTTGTACACTTCGAGTTTTTAGCTGAATTTTTTTGTGCATGCCAACAAAAATACAAGGATCACGTCTACCAAGTTTGGGGCCAAAAATCCTTCCAAAAACATTTTGAAAAATCTCAAACCGTAAAAAGTTTCAAAAATCATGAAAAATAGAAAACGAGTCATCTTGCCATGAAACCTCACGTGAAGGCTTAAGGGACCATTGTATGAATTTACAAGCCATAAAAATGGCATTGGCACACAGAAATATGAAGATGTGCCTAAACCCACCTACCACCCTATCGATCTACGGCTTGCGCATCCCATCTCTCTGGCCGGCGTAGTGCCCGCCTGCCCGCCCACTCGTTTCGTCGGTTGGCTTAGGCATACGGAGTTCATTCCCAGTCTAAGATCGGAATCGGACCGAGGGTTGTGGCAGCACATGCTGGGCTCGGGCATGTGCTGGTGCCGTATTTTTCTTTACCGGGGCACCATCGTCGAAGCATCGTCGGAGAACCTGACCGGCGGCATTGGGGTTCCAGCGATCGGGGGGGCCAGGGGGTGTGCGCACATGATGTGCAATGGGTTCTGGTACTTTGCCCTTTTATTGGCCCCTTATCCCTCATCAAACCTCAAGAACTCGCACCCCCTTAAAGAGCATTTGAGATTTTACAGGTTTGCTGCCAGTAGCCATTAAAGTGTCTGAAATGGGGACACTTTTTTCAAATGGTCACAAAATCTTGTACACTTCGAGTTTTTAGCTGAATTTTTTTGTGCAAGCCAAAAAAAATAAAAGGATCCAGTCTACCATGTTTGGGGCCAAAACACCATTGGAAAAAATTTTAAAAAATCCCGAACCGTAAAAAGTTTTCAAAATCGTGAAAATTAGAAAACGAGTCGTCTTGCCATGAAACTTCACGTGAAGGCTTAAGGACCATTGTATGAATTTCCAAGCCATAAAAATGGCATCGGCATGTAGAAATATGAAGATGTGGCTAAACTCACCTACCACCCTATCGATCCACGGCTTGCGCATCCCGTCTCTCTAGCCAGCGTAGTGCACGCCCGCTCGTTTCGTCGGTTGGCTTAGGTATATGGAGTTCATTCCTAGTCTAAGATCGGGCCAGACCAAGGGTTATGGTAGTAGGATCGGTAGCACGTAGAGGGGGACCCGACCGATCCCCGGCTTGCGCATCCCGTCTCTCTGGCCGGCGTAGTGCCTGCCCGCCCGCCCGCCCGCCCGCTCGTTTCGTCGGTTGGCTTAGGCATACGGAGTTCATTCCCAGTCTAAGATCGGATCAGACCGAGGGTTGTGGCAGCACATGCTGGGCTCGGGCATGTGCTGGTGCCGTATTTTTCTTTACCGGGGCACCATCGTCGAAGCACCGTCGGAGAACCTGACCGGCGGCATTGGGGTTCCAGCGATCGGGGGGGCCAGGGGGTGTGCGCACATGATGTGCAATGGGTTCTGGTACTTTGCCCTTTTATTGGCCCCTTATCCCTCATCAAACCTCAAGAACTCGCACCCCCTTAAAGAGCATTTGAGATTTTACAGGTTTGCTGCCAGTAGCCATTAAAGTGTCTGAAATGGGAACTCTTTTTTCAAATGGTCACAAAATCTTGTACACTTCGAGTTTTTAACTTAATTTTTTTGTGCAAGCCAAAAAAAATAAAAGGATCCAGTCTACCATGTTTGGGGCCAAAACACCATTGGAAAAAATTTTAAAAAATCCCGAACCGTAAAAAGTTTTCAAAATCGTGAAAATTAGAAAACGACTCGTCTTGCCATGAAACTTCACGTGAAGGCTTAAGGACCATTGTATGAATTTCCAAGCCATAAAAATGGCATCGGCATGTAGAAATATGAAGATGTGGCTAAACTCACCTACCACCCTATCGATCCACGGCTTGCGCATCCCGTCTCTCTAGCCAGCGTAGTGCACGCCCGCTCGTTTCGTCGGTTGGCTTAGGCATATGGAGTTCATTCCTAGTCTAAGATCGGGCCAGACCGAGGGTTGTGGTAGTAGGATTGGTAGCACGTAGAGGGGGACCCGACCGATCCCCGGCTTGCGCATCCCGTCTCTCTGGCCGGCGTAGTGCCTGCCCGCCCGCCCGTCCGTCCGCCCGTTTCGTCGGTTGGCTTAGGCATACGGAGTTCATTCCTAGTCTAAGATCGGAGCGGACCAAGTTTTGCAGCAGCATGCAGACAGGGACCCGGCCGATCCCCGACTTGCGCATCCCGCCCCCCTGGCCGACTGAGCGCTCGCACGCTCGTTTCGTGGGTTGACTTAGGCGTACGGAGTTCATTCCGAGTCTAAGCGCACGGAGTTCATTCCCAGTCTAAGATCGGACCGGACCGAGGGTTGCGGCAGCACATGCTGGGCTCAAGCATCTATTGGTGCTGCATATTTCTTCATCGGGGCACCATCGCCGGAGCATCGCCGGAGCATCACCGGAGTATCGCCGGAGAACCTGACCGACGGCATTGGGGTTCCGACGATCGGGGGGCGAGGGGGGTGAGCGCACATGATGTGCGATGGGTGCTGGTACTTGGCCCTTATATTGGCCCCCTATCCCTCATCAAACCTAAAGAACTCACACCCCCTTAAAAAGCATTTGAGATTTTACTGGTTTGCTGCCAGTAGCCATTAAACTGTCTGAAATGGGGACACTTTTTCAAATGGTCACAAAATCTTGTACACTTCGAGTTTTTTGCTGAATTTTTTGTGCATCCAACAAAAATACAAGGATCATGTCTGCCAAGTTTGGGGCCAAAAATCCTTCTGAAAAAATTTTAAAAATCCCAAACCGCAAAAAGTTTCAGAAATCGTGAAAAATAGAAAACGAGTCGTCTTGTCATGAAACTTGACGTGAAGGCTTAAGGGACCATTGTATGAATTTACAAGCCATACAAATGGCATTGGCACAAAAAAATTTGAAGATGTGCCAAAACCCACCTACCACCCTATCGATCCATGGCTTGCGCATCTCGTCTCTCTGGCCGGTGTTGTTCCCGCCCACCCACCCGTCCGCTCGTTTTGTCAGTAAGCTTAGGCATACGGAGTTCATTCCCAGTCTAAGATTGGAACAGATCGAGGGTTGTGGTAGAAGGATTGGTAGCACGCAGAGTGGGACCCGACTGATCCTCGACTTGCACATCTCGCCCCTCTGGCCGGCAGAGCATCCGCACGCTTGTTTCGTGGGTCGACTTAAGCATACGGAGTTCATTCCTAGTCTAAGCATACGGAGTTCATTCCCAGTCTAACATCGATCGAACCGAGGGTTACGACAGCACATGCTGGGCTCAGGCATGTGCTGGTGTCGCATTTTTCTTCGTCGGGGCACCATCGCCGAAGCATCGCTGGAGAACCTGACCGACGACATTGTGGTTCCGACGATCGAGGGGGTCGGGGGGTGGTGTGGGCACATGATGTGCAATGGGTGCTGGTACTTGGCCCTTATACTGGCCCCCTATCCCTCATCACACCCCCTTAAAGAGCATTTGAGATTTTACAGATTTGTTGCCAGTAGCCATTAAAGTGTCTGAAATGGGGACATTTTTTTCAAAATGGTCACAAAATCTTGTACCCTTCAAGTTTTTAGCTGAATGTTTTTGTGCATGCCAACAAAAATACAAGGATCACATCTACCAAGTTTGGGGCCAAAGCTCCTTCCGAAAAAATTTTTAAAATTCCGAACCGTAAAAGTTTCGAAAGTTTGTGAAAATAGAAAACGAGTCGTCTTGCCATGAAAACTTCACGTAAAGGCTTAAGGGACCATTGTAAGAATTTCCAAGCCATAAAAATGGCATTGGCACGTAGAAATATGAAGATGTGCCTAAACCCACCTGCGCCTATCGATCCACGACTTGCGCATCCCATCTCTCTGGCCAGCGTAGTGCCCGCCCGCCCGGTCGTTTGTCGGTTGGCTTAGGCATACGAAGTTCATTCCTAGTCTAACATCGGACCAGACCAAGGGTTACGGCAGCAAGATCGGCAGAATGCAGTGGGGGACCCCGCCGATCCCCGGCTTGCACATCCCACCCCTCTGGCCGGCTGAGCGCCCGCACGCTCATTTTGTGGGTTGACTTAGGCATACAGAGTTCATTCCCTGTCTAAGCATACAGAGCTCATTCCCAGGTAAGATCGGACCGAACCAAATTTTGTGACAGCACATGCCGGGCTAGGGCATTGCTGGTGCCGCATTTTTCTTCGCCTGGGCACAATCGCTGGAGCATCACCGGAGAACCTGACCGACGGTATTAGGGTTTCGACGATCAGGGGGGCCAGGGGGTTTGCGAACATGATGTGCAATGGGTGCTGGTACTTGGCCCTTATATTGGCCCCCTATCCTTCATCAAACCTCGAGAACTCACACCCCCTTAAAGAGCATTTGAGATTTTTCAGGTTTGCTGCCAGTAGCCATTAAAGTGTCTGAAATGGGGACACTTTTTTCAAATGGTCACAAAATCTTGTACACTTCGAGTTTTTAGCTGAATTTTTTTTGTGCAAGCCAAAAAAAATAAAAGGATCCAGTCTACCATGTTTGGGGCCAAAACACCGTTGGAAAAAATTTTAGAAAATCCCGAACCATAAAAAGTTTTCAAAATCGTGAAAATTAGAAAATGAGTCGTCTTGCCATGAAACTTCACATGAAGGCTTAAGGACCATTGTATGAATTTCCAAGCCATAAAAATGGCATCGGCACGTAGAAATATGAAGATGTGCCTAAACTCACCTACCACCCTATCGATCCACGGCTTGCGCATCCCGTCTCTCTAGCCGGCGTAGTGCCCGCCCGCTCGTTTCGTCGGTTGGCTTAGGCATATGGAGTTCATTCCTAGTCTAAGATCGGGCCAGACCAAGGGTTGTGGTCGTAGGATCGGTAGCACGTAGAGGGGGACCCGACCGATCCCCGACTTGCGCATCCCGTCTCTCTGGCCGGCGTAGTGCCCGCCCGCTTGTTTCGTCGGTTGGCTTAGGCATACGGAGTTCATTCCCAGTCTAAGATTGACCGGACCAAGTTTTACAGCAGCACGTAGACAGGGACCCGGCCGATCCTCGGCTTGCGCATCCCGCCCCCTGGCCGACTGAGCGCCCGCACGCTCGTTTCGTGGGTTGACTTAGGCGTACGGAGTTCATTCCCAGTCTAAGATCGGACCGGACCGAGGGTTGCGGTAGCACATGCTGGGCTCAAGCATCTGTTGGTGCTGCATATTTCTTCATCGGGGCACCATCGTCGGAGCATCGCCGGAGTATCGTCGGAGAACCTGACCGACGGCATTGGGGTTCCGACGATCGGGGGGCGAGGGGGGTGAGCACACATGATGTGCGATGGGTGCTGGTACTTGGCCCTTATATTGGCCCCCTATCCCTCATTAAACCTCAAGAACTCACACCCCCTTAAAAAGCATTTGAGATTTTACTGGTTTGCTGCCAGTAGCCATTAAACTGTCTGAAATGGGGACACTTTTTCAAATGGTCAGAAATTCTTGTACACTCTGAGTTTTTAGCTGAATTTTTTTGTGCATGCCAAAAAAAATACAAGGATCACGTCTACCAAGTTTGGGGCCAAAACTGTTTCTGAAAGAATTTTAAAAAATCTCAAACCGTAAAAAGTTTAAAAAATCGTGAAAAATAGAAAACGAGTCGTCTTGCCATGAAACTTCACGTGAAGGCTTAAGGGACCATTGTATGAATTTACAAGCCATAAAAATGGCATTGGCATGCAGAAATATGAAGATGTGGCTAAACCCACCTACCACCCTATCGATTCACGGCTTGCGCATCCCGTCTCTCTGGCCGGCGTAGTGCCCGAGCGCCCGCCTGCCCGCTCGTTTCGTCGGTTGGCTTTGGCATACGGAGTTCATTCCCAGTCTAAGATTGGATCAGACCAAGGGTTGTGGCAGCAGGATTGGGTGCTGCAGAGGGGGACCTGACCGATCCCCGACTTGCGCATCCCGCCCCTCTGGCCGGTTGAGCACCCGCACACTCGTTTCATGGATTGACTTAGGCATACGGAGTTCATTCCCAGTCTAAGCATACGGAGTTCATTCCCAGTCTAAGATTGGAGTGGATCGAGGGTTGCAGCAGCACATGCTGGGCTCGGGCATGTGCTGGTGCCGTATTTTTCTTCGTCGGGGCACCATCGTCAGAGCGTCCAACAAAAATACAAGGATCATGTCTGCCAAGTTTGGGGCCAAAAATCCTTCTGAAAAAATTTTAAAAAATCCCAAACCGCAAAAAGTTTCAAAAATCGTGAAAAATAGAAAACGAGTCGTCTTGTCATGAAACTTGACGTGAAGGCTTAAGGGACCATTGTATGAATTTACAAGCCATAAAAATGGCATTGGCACACAAAAATATGAAGATGTGCCTAAACCCACCTACCACCCTATCGATCCATGGCTTGCGCATCTCGTCTCTCTGGCCGGTGTTGTTCCCGCCCACCCACCCGTCCGCTCGTTTTGTCGGTAAGCTTAGGCATACGGAGTTCATTCCCAGTCTAAGATTGGAACAGATCGAGGGTTGTGGTAGAAGGATCGGTAGCACGCAGAGGGGGACCCGACTGATCCTCGACTTGCACATCTCGCCCCTCTGGCCGGCAGAGCACCCGCACGCTTGTTTCGTGGGTCGACTTAAGCATACGGAGTTCATTCCTAGTCTAAGCATACGGAGTTCATTCCCAGTCTAACATCGGATCGAACCGAGGGTTACGACAGCACATGCTGGTGTCGCATTTTTCTTCGTCGGGGCACCATCGCCGAAGCATCGCTGGAGAACCTGACGGCGACATTGTGGTTCCGACGATCGGGGGGGTCGGGGGGGTGGTGTGGGCACATGATGTGCAATGGGTGCTGGTACTTGGCCCTTATACTGGCCCCCTATCCCTCATCACACCCCCTTAAAGAGCATTTGAGATTTTACAGATTTGTTGCCAGTAGCCATTAAAGTGTCTGAAATGGGGACACTTTTTTCAAATGGTCACAAAATCTTGTACACTTCAAGTTTTTATCTGAATTTTTTTGTGCATGCCAACGAAAATACAAGGATCACGTCTACCTAGTTTGGGGCCAAAACAGTTTTCCGAAAAAATTTTAAAAAATCCCAAACCGCAAAAAGTTTCAAAAATCATGAAAAATAGAAAACGAGTCGTCTTGCCATGAAACTTCACGTGAAGGCTTAAGGGACCAATGTATGAATTTATAAGCCATAAAAATGGCATTAGCATGCAAAAATATGAAGATGTGTCTAAACCCACCTACCACCCTATCGATCCACGGCTTGCGCATCCTGTTTCTTTGGCCGTCGTAGTGCCCTTCTACCCGTCCGCTCGTTTTGTCAATTGGCTTAGGCATATGGAGTTCATTCCCAGTCTAAGATCAGACCAGACTAAGGGTTGCAGTAGCAGGATCGACACCACGCAGAGGGAGCCGACCGATCCCCGACTTGCGCATCTCGCCCCTCTGGCTGGCTGAACGCCCACACGCTCGTTTCGTGGGTTAACTTAGGCATACGGAGTTCATTCCCAGTCTAAGCATACGGAGTTCATTCCCAGCCTAAGATCGGACCGGACCGAGGGTTGCGGCAGCACATGCTGGGCTCGAGCATGTGCTGGTGCCGCATTTTTCTTTACCAGGGCACCATCGTCGGAGAACCTGACCGACGACGTTGGGGTTCTGACGATCGGGGGTGCAGGGGGGGTGTGCGCACATGATGTGCGATGGGTGCTGGTACTTGGCCCTTATATTGGCCCCCTATCCCTCATCAAACCTTGAGAACTCACACCCCCTTAAAGAGCAATTGAGATTTTACAGGTTTGTTGCAGTAGCCATTAAAGTGTCTGAAATGGGGACACTTTTTTCAAACGGTCACAAAATCTTGTACACTTCAAGTTTTTAGTTGATTTTTTTATGCATGCCAAAAAAAATACAAGGATCACGTCTACCTAGTTTGGGGCCAAAACATTTTCCGAAAAAATTTTAAAAAATTCCAAACTGCAAAAAGTTTCAAAAATCGTGAAAAATAGAAAACGAGTCGTCTTGTCATGAAACTTCACGTGAAGGCTTAAGGGACCATTGTATGAATTTGCAAGCCATAAAAATGGCATTGACATGCAGTAATATGAAGATGTGCCTAAACTCGCCCACCACCCTATCGATCCACGGCTTGCGCATCCCGTCTCTCTGGCTGATGTAGTGCCTGCCCGCCCGCTTGTTTCGTCAGTTGGCTTAGGCATACAGAGTTCATTCCCAATCTAAGATCAGACTGGACTGAAGGTTATGGCTGCAGGATCGACAGCACATAGAGGGGGACCCGATTGATCCCCAG